>CM068833.1:54884691-55484691 GCA_028554795.2 Sinohyriopsis cumingii | reverse complement strand
ATAACTTTGTGGCCATACAATATAGATATAATAGTAATATTATACAGCATTCATAGTACAATGACACAATTTAAATGTAAATCAGAAGTGTTACGATCTGATGTTGGGGCACAGGGCTTGATTTATGTTGTTGTTAGTCAAGTCGTGCTGAAGAAATAGCTTTAGATTTATATCTTTGATTTTCGAAAAGTGTGATATATTTCAAAACATCTCAGGTACGAGTGACCTCAAAAATGGTTTAGCTTTTCCCGCACTAGTAGATCTCGTTTTGTACCTGACGACAGAATTGTATTCAACGCGTGACGTATTTAACTACTCATTGACGAATGGTAACTTCTGTACCACACAGAGTGACTCATAATTTGCTAGTTGTCGTCGTATGATTTTGAATTAATTTGTGTTGACATTCAATAATGTTTAGCTTGTTATAATACATTTATTTTGTAATGTGGTACTTTGCTTGCCATGAAATTCACCAGCGCAGTTCTCATCTTTTTAGCAGGATTAGAACCAAGCACTTTGTGTAGCGAATCGGGCATTCAACACCAATACGGCTGCACATACTTGGTTTGATAAATTCCAATAAGGGAAGTTAAACGAATGTTAGTATTTGCATATGCTTTTTGATAAACTGGATAACAATGTGGCTGATCCATATGGGTTTTGTTACAGATCGGACTTAAATGTTGCCGATGCTTCGGTTCATTTGTCCCAGATGAATGCATCACAGAATATTAAGGACAAATTAGAAACCAATGCCTACCTGCATGCATCTGGTCTGCCAGAATTAAGTGAAGACCACAGAGTATATAGAGACCCACATACTGCAGAGGAAGTTAGTTTGTTTTGTATTACGCTTGCTTTTTTATTTAAGTTTAACTTATTTGATTTTATGGTTCAGGCTTGTGCTATTTTAAATGCTTATATTAACATTTATCATTGTAGATATCATTTCGGATGTTACCCAAATGTATCTTATCGCAACCCGATTCTCGTTAGTTTCTAAAGCAACGTAGCCCTATTCAAATTGTGTCTCTTTGCAAGTATTACTTAATAGGTTGCCTTTACGAATTAAGCCTTTCCATGCAATTTTGACTCAACAGTTACAGTCTTAGCTTTGCATGATGTATGCATTACTTAAATTATCGAGATATGTGATTATGTTCAATTTATTACAATTTGAAAGCTTCACGTAGAAAACTATTTTGAATAAGCTAATAATGGCAATACATGGTTTTATTTGGAATTTGCTTTCAGTCTTTTAATGTACCTCATCCACATGTCGCGGCTGCTGTGTTATCAATTATTTTCGCACTGATAAATGTCAAACTCATAATACGATATGTATAACAGATTTGTGTATTACATACTCAAATCAAATATCCTATGGGTGACATTTATTAACTGACTTCAATGAATGCACTATATTTAGCTGTTTTCTTCAGGCTTTAATATATCAGCCAGTCAATATCACCAGACCGTTGTCAAGGGGAAGCAGAACACTTGATTATATGCAATCCGAACATAACTCTCGTCGTTCAGCTTACGACTATATTGACACCGACAATCATGTAAGTAAACGAAGTGTACGTAAGTTATTGAATTATCAAGACCCACACGCATTTTACACTAAACGTTTAGAAGAAACATAAGCTTTATAATTACGGAATTTTGAGCACATGCATATACTTAAACAAAATTACATACCGCAAGAAAGTTTGTTTCAATATAATGATCACAGTAGCTAATTATGTTTCAAAAGACATGTTTTCTCTCTTACAGATAACACATTTATATCCAAACAAGGATGACAAAATCAAATTAAAACATAAATGAGTGATTACACACGTTTACGAAACGTGTTTTATCAGTAATGTAATGATTCTGTATCATTTTTGCCATTTATTTAGTTCCTAGCTGATCATATTAACTTATATACAGGTACAAACAGTAATACATATTCATGATGTGTTGGTTTATTTATTAATTCATGCATTTTATTCGAAAGTATGGATGAGAAATTATTAACAATTCTTTTTGCTGGACGCTTTTTAGTCTTGATAGAAATTAAACAGACCTGTTTATCTTATCTTTCAATTGATATTGTTTGAAGAAAATGAAAACGTTTGCAGTACAAAATCAAGAGACCTAATCTGAAGGAGTCCAGGAATTGGCCACTATAAGGTACATTTATTATAGTCAACACGATCGGTAACCTACTTGTTAGTCAGTTAAGTTCAGCAAATTATGTAAGCATGATATAACATATCGGCAAGGATTTAAATCTGACGGATTCCTTACATCGTAGGCATCTTTCAATGTAATATAAAATCAGTTAGAGAAGATACAGAGACTTAATATTGTAAATATTATTATTATTTGTTTCGCCGTTTAAATTAGTTAAGATTGTATACAATATTGTACTTATGAAGAAATGTAGCAACTGCTCTGTCGAGCATCACTTTAAGACAAGAGAGATATTCATTGTCAGTAAACTGTTTCGATATTTGTTCGAAAATAAATATTATCTCTAAATTATTTCGTGTTTAAGATAGTGGACAGTTGCACATAATGTAAATATTTATAGACGCCAAACTTGGTCTAGGTGCGGTTGATTAATATGTACAGTTAAACTGCAGATAATTGAAATATATTGGATAAGAAAATTCAGTTTTATGTCCCGTTATTTAAAATTAATGTTTGTTATCTTGTAAGGAGGAAAAATATTAATCATGTCAATGTTAAGGTGGACATTGTAATAAATATATATTTATATTTAATAACGTCAGTTTTATGCCAATTACACAATACAACTATCAAATGTTATAAGTCGTATGTCTGCTTGGGTTCCTTTTGAATGACATATTTTAACATGTATTTTCTTTCAGAATGAAATCCTATATACATCACGCCAAATGTGAGATACAGCAGAGAAATATGTCGTGTTTCCATAATCTCCGATATACTTAACTCATAGTTAGCATAATGTAGATTAAAGTAATGATTAAGATATCAAACATTGTCTAGCATTTAATATCTGTATTAGATTTTTCCTTTTATATTATGATCTATTGTAATGTATGTATATTATTTCAATTGTGTTTACAATATGTATCAGCTTCTCGAATTAAGTTTGTTATGTCATCAAACGTAACATTATTAAGTCCAAATGTTTCGTTATATGACGTTCAAATTTTTTTTTGTATTTTCTTTATCATATCAAACTATAACAGGCGATCAATTTATAAATGTGTAACAGATACACAACTTTCATTTTCTCTGCAATATTAATGCCAGATTTAGACATGTGTTAAGTAGTTTATATATTAAGTTTGAAATGTTTTCTCTCAAATCTATCAGCTTCTCGTCCGATATTCAAACTAGTTGTTAGTCATGAGTGTGATATCTCTTCTTAAATCGATTCAATGTTGCTTTTCATGACTATTGTCATCCACCAGGCTTTATTGCAGCTTAATCAAGTATAGCCTAATAAATGTAAATTACAATAATTTATTAATTGTTTTTGGTTCCTTTTCTTCTGTCTGATATTTGTTTTGTTTTTGCTTCAGTAGATTACCCACTCGAAGACTCGAATGATTTCACTGGAACAGTCCGTGAATTATTCTGATATGTGTATGCGCACTAATAATATTATTACATATATAACATATATACCGACAAAAAGAGAGGTAAAATGTAACTAGTATGAAGAGACCAGTATAGGGAGTTTCACGGTTAGTATGTCCCCTTGAAAACCCCAGAGGGCATATCGGTGGCAATACAGATTTAGAAAAGGTGACAGACCGCTCACATTATGCAAACAGGATCGATATCTCACTATCTTAAAAAGAAATTCTATCAATATTTGAGCAATTATTTTACATCTTTTAATTTTTACTACCTTGCGCTGCTCCCAACTTTCAAATAAATAGTATCTGCCCATTACACTTCATTATCTTTCCATTACTACCTTATGCCCTAGTTTGTATTATTTGATTGTGTGAAAGTGCATAAAACGTTCTTGCAATTTATCTCGATTGAAGAATAATGAAAATATATTTATTTGGTACAGCTTCAATCATAGCAGGTAATGGAGGTTGAACGACAAGGTGAAAAAAATTCTAACTTCTAAGTTTTTTTTATTATTGATTTAGGCTGTTTCTTTTCTATTAATGTTCATTATATTTTTCATGAAATAACTTGAGTTTTTTTTCAAAATGGACAAATGTCAACCCCGCTTGAACTGACAGGCGTACGTACGAGTCTCTTTGATAATTATTTTAATTTTATTTCCTTGAACGGTTGGAAATTTTTGAGTATACAATTTAGAGAAATATGATTTTAGACACAATATGCATTTGTAGGACATTTGTGGCTCTCACTTATCTGTCTGTCTGTCTGTATGTATGTATGTATGTATGTATGTATGTCTTCTTTCATCTGGTGCATGGGTATGTATATCCTTGAATGAATGTGTGTTCGCATAAGTATAGTACATAAACATACTTCTGGTTAAAAGCAAGCATAACATGATGCTCAGTTAGGAAAAGTGACTGATGCATAAAGACAACAAATATGAATAGTTGCGAGTATCTATGTATTATTGACTTGTAGAGTATGTTCTTACAAGCAGTCTCTTTTTTGAATCATACATTTTGCAATTTTACATCCGGTCGCGTGGATCAATATTGATTGAAAGGCGAACCAAAGTAATATAACGGAATCTGTGAAATAATTGGATCTTACAAAATTACATAGTTGATGCAAGGAAAGTTAAACAGAAATAAACTAATTTTAAGAAGGCTGTTCTATATGAATTTGCTGGTTGCAATCAGAAATGTTGTCTAAAGACCCCACCACATTTGAGAGTTATTATGTGTCTGCATAATCAAAGGAAAATCATGCTGAAAGTTGCTGCATGTACCGTCCGATATTTGATGTTTCAAAAGTCAAAAAGAAAATGAAACAGAAGAAGAAGACAAAAAACCTCATTGGGCATGCTATTTGATCTGAATATTGTACGATATTTACACCCAGATATGAATACATATTCAGTCTGCATTAATTGCACTCATTTATCGTTATGATAGTTAATGTAATTATTGCCTTGTTAAGTTCTTCTGAATACATCAAAATACTGTGTTCCATATTTTTAATAGAAAACAAACGTTTCTGGTTTAAAATATTTAGTTTTACAAATCAGTTGACGTATCGAATTTATGTTATAATTTTCTAATCGAACTTGCATTATAACTTTCTTAACTCCTATTATAAACGAAGCATTAGTCTTGCGAAAATAACTGAGAAAGAAGAGTATATCAACATATGAAAACTGCAAATTCTTGAGATGTTTTCGTTAAAGTTATATAACCAAAAATGTGCATAAAATGTTTAAAACCGGAGAGTAGAGTAAAATGTTTCTACAAATGTTTGAATTATGGATAATGAATATATATTATCAGGTATGGAAAGTGTATTTAATTTAATTATTTGATATCATTTAAGCATGGAAAGTAAATATTATTTAATTATCTAATAGAATGTAAGTATGGACACGGAATCTAATTATATGATTTAATGTCTATATTTATTTTCCTAGTATGAATTACAGATGTTTGACATATATAACTGAGTCATTGGTTTAACCATAATCATCTGTAGTACAGTTAAGATACCTTCCTTTGTTGACTTTATGTTTCGCTAACCAAGTGTAGAACGATCAACTATCCGGAACTGGACATTTGTTGGGGTTATGCGCATTGGAGCTAAGGGAGGTAATTTTAGGCGCTACGATCAGTAACTCCTTTGTAATCGTGAAACCTCCTATAAGCATGTCTCAATGTAGTCCGCTCCCTCTTTCCTTCTTTCCTCTCTATATGTCTCTCTTTCTCTCTCTCTCTCTCTCGCTCTCTTTATATATATATATATATATATATATATATATATATATATATATATATATATATATATGATTCAATCACAATTTGCGTGGGTGAATTGCACATATTCTATAATTTCATTAAATGTATACAAAGCAACAGAGTAAGTGAGCAAGTGTGCCAGGAATGGGCCGTACAGTTTATGCCGTTGTTGTTTAGCGACACGATATCAGTAGTATGTGTCTGTAGGTAACTAGATCAAGGGGCCCTGCTCACTAAGCCAACATATAGGCCTCCGTAAGAGCGTAGTTGAGAAGGACTCAAGGCTGTACCTATAGTAGTTAGCAGTTACCGTGTTATGTAAGGATGAGTGGCTGGTTGATTGCTCTTCCACTTGATCATGTCTTAAAATATAAGTTTTCTGCACAATATTTTCGCTTGAACAAATGATAATGAAAGACGGAAATTGATATCTAAATGTGTTACATTCGAAGCCATTTTATAAAGATCTCGAGAAAAAAGTCGTCCAGATCAGATTCTATAATACGTGAATGTCATATAAAGCTTATATATATATATATATATATATATATATATATATATATATATATATATATATATATATATATATATATATATATATATATATATATATATATATACATATATATATATATATATATATATATATATATATATATATATATATATATATATATATATATATATATACATACATATATATATATATATATATATATATATATATATATATATATTCTGCTAGGAATGGATAAAATCTAATTTTAAATTCATATAAAAATAAAATGCATAAAAGTATTTTATAAAGGAATTGAAACATTAACAAACATGTTTTGAAGTAATATTCTAAAGATGTCTTTATCACAAAAATACTACTAATCAACACATATCAACTATTCACATTTCTTTGAATGTGTAAGGAACCAAATCCTATACGGTGAAGAAAGAATGTAAACTCATTTTGTTTCTCAAGACCTATCATATATAGAAAATAAACGTTTCCTCATTTAAAGTTTGTGCAGTAAGGATGTTAATCCTCTTTCTGTCTTACACTTGATGTCGGCTTGTATTTATACACATTGTTAAAGATAATAAATGCATTGAAACGATGATTTTATCAATTGGACGTATAAATCTATATCAAATTAGAAAAATAAAAATATGTGCAAATATTTTGAAATAAAGAGCCTTCGCTATAGTGTTATGGTCATACGTATTTTCGGGACAATTTGTGTTTATATAACATGCTTAAATTGTTCCTTACAAAAGTCTGACCTTTCGAGAAAATAAATATAACTTCAAGAGATACAAACCCATTTGATATATGATACTGAAGAATAACTAGATTCCCTACGTAAATCAGAGAAAAGAAAGTTAATGTTTCTACTAATCATCGTCGAATAAACCTGTACGTGGATCCTGCGATAGTACAAGACGAATAATATTAAGTGCAGGTCAAATAAAAGTCAATGACTAGCCAGTACGATTGCAAGTTATCGGCTTAGTCATTGAGGCAAAAATAATGGCATGCATAACATTGTTCTCATTTCAAATAGAGACACACATACATGCATAGATACATACATAGATACATGCATAGATACATACATACATACATACATACATACATACATGCATGCATGCATACATACATATACACATACATACATTCATGCATGCATACATACAAGCCTGCATTAAAAATTTGAACGGCTACTAGACAGTTAATCCATCGAATATCCTCTAATTGACACTGATTAAAGCAGTCAAGATTCTAAGGCAAATATATATATATATATATATATATATATATATATATATATATATATATATATATATATATATATATATATATATATATATATATATATATATATATATAGTCATGATATTACTAGTTCTATATCTTTGAATGAAAACCTAATTCATACCACATTTAAATCATTTGATTGTATATCTTACAAGTTTGATGAAATTACAGTTTGGAGAAACAAATCAGAAGCACAAAATAGCATGCATGAGGAAAATACTGACGTGGCAAATTCAAACTTAAATTCAAACAATCATGTAATGTTTTAGAAAAAATAATCACAACAAAACAAATGATGATTACCTTTATTAAACAGCGAACAATTTAGACCGGATGATTTAACATTTCTTTACCAAATTACATATTGATCTAGATGTATGTACCAATGTGTCTAATGCACAGCGCAATTCGACGACAACGTAGATTTTGTAACGATAATATTACATATCGCGAAAACGACCAATGTATGCCAAGTACACATTGTACAAACGCAAGCAATAGTAACTGAGTAAAGATGTATCGTTTTCAGATTCACCCATATAAATATCAAAGTTTGACAACAATCTATAATATGTTTGAAATAAGACAAAAAAGAAACGTTAGTAATTGGAGAAAATGCCCATGAATGTCTTTTCGGCTTCTTAATAAAGGAATATAAAATTGTTGACGCTTGCTATATTATCTGCATGCAATCAAGCAGTTCTAAAGGACAGATAAGGACAGTATTGGCATATATTTAAACAGATTCTAAAAGTGTAGTTACTGACACCGATTTTAATAGAATTCATGTATACATTAGTTGGACTGAAATGGAATACTCTTAAAATCGGTTAAGCAAACAATGTCTTCATATATGCCGTTCGTCAACATATTTAATTCCATTGATATATAAACTCTTTAGTGTCGACTATCACGACAGCCGACTATTGCAGTCAACACTAGCTGAGGTAGATAAATGAACTGATGAAGCGTATAACATAAATGTAAGCTTGGAGCAATATACAATCTGCAAACTTAAAGCCTTCCTAACACAACACGATGAGCACGTATTCGGAAATAAGAATACTTTTTTAAGGTATTTACAAACTGGTCTATGTGGATATTGGTACGCAGAGAATCTACAAAGTGAATGTTTGCAGACCTGCCATCTCTTACGATTTTGAAGTAAATCTTATGAACATAGCCCATTTATTTAAGGAGCAAAAGCGAAAAATACCGAAACATGTTTGGTGTGGTAAAATCAATATTATTTACCCACCCGTGTTTGTTTTAATCAGGGTTTCGTATTTGATTCAGTGAAGTTGGTTAGGAAACCATATACAATATATAAAAGTTCCTCAGACGCTTTTAACTGTACATATTTGTTCATGTTAAAAGTCCGCATGAGCAAAGTGTCGATTGAAAAAGTGTAAAAAAGGCTTCCTGCAAATGGTATATCGTGAACGCGACACATAAGTTAAGCCACTTGAAAGGTAATAATAATCAGTACAGAATAAAGAAAAGGGATGTTCCGATTATTGTGAATAAAAGTATGAAAGCAACAATTACATTAATTGGGCATAACATGTCAGTCAGAACATATATAGAGCAGACGATATGATTGCTGCAGTAGTGTAAAATCGAACAGAAAGTCAATAAGTACGTCAAGTTAAGAGATATCAACGAACAACTGAAATGCATAGGGCTTGTAACTAAAATTTGTGCAGCTGTATTATAGGTAAATATGGTCGAAGTTTACATTAAAAATGTTTCAGCTGAACATAATATTTACCTTCTATGCATCCACTTTGAATACCGAGTTTTAAATATTTGTTTTTCAAAAGTCCAAAGGCAATACATAATAATGTTTTACACCATACTAAGAATGGGTCAAATTTACACATTTCTTTGTCATATATTTGTCGCTTATACTTCCAGACATATCGTCTGACACAGGCATCATCACACATTATGGGTTTATGTCAACTAGAAACGTGTATTAGAAATGTATAGACACTATAAAGCGTTAATCTTAACGTTAGTAAAATTCGAGTATCTGTCCTTACTTTGCTCCAGACAAGAATAGATGGAAACCTGTCATTGAAGACCGGGTATATATTTGTTAACAATATCAATGTTTGGTCATTTAATCAAACATGGACGCTCAAACAGTCACTTCTATTACTAATGATACTAGATGTAGTTGTTTAAGTTCAAAATCTGAAATAAAACTATTCAATCAACAATATATGTCTTAGGCGCACAAGGCCAGTGAAAAAGCATGTCATGTTTCATTGGGCTCAGTGATCTTCCACCAGCTAAAATGTCACATTTCCTTTTATCAAAGAGCATCAAAGAGGTTGTAGTCTGATATTCCTTTGGAAAAAAAATCTTCTGATTGCTATGTTTAATATAGTCATAGACGCTCCATTTCAGGTTACATCAATGACTGTTTCCTGTCATTACCATATCAGGATCATTTTGGGTAGTGAAGTTTTTAAATTGCCTCATCATGTCATCATCATCTGTCATAGTAGCCTGACACTGGACATCTGGTCAGTTTAAATCATGCCAGTTTCTCAAATAAACTACATTATGGCCTAACATATAGATTTCAATTAAAGCAGTTTATCTGCATAATCATTGAAAACCTGTTACTCCGTTCACCTTTATTCCCAGTGAATATGTATGGATTAATGAGCTTTCCAGATAACTGAATCATTTTTTTTAAAAAGTGTATCTTTACTCGTCTATGCTTGGTTGAATAATGTAAGATGTACAACAAATATGCAAACTATATTTCACTGTTATGTGCATTATTGGAATTTTATGTAAAACAGTTAAATGTTATATTTGATAAATATTAATTATGCTAATGTGCTGTTCAAAGCTTAAATCAATCAAAATTATTTGTACAGACATCAACAAACTGTGGCTGCTAAATAAAGTTTGTAACGAAAAAGAGACTTAACCCTACAATTAATTTATTTAACATGTGATGTGTAGAAAGTCTGAACAATTTGATCCCAGTGCATTTATTTAATTAATAACAGCCCTGCCAGTTAATGGTAATTACATGCATTGTTTACATAATCGCTGTTTATAATAATGCAATGCAACGTTAAGTTTCTCTACACGCATAATTACGTGATCATTATTGTAGCTTTAATTTGCCGCTAACATGTGACCAGTCAGATATTGATAACTTGATACACCTCCAGATTTGTGTAGATCCCTCTGTACTATCCGATTGTCTATTCTGTCATATCAATTTTCTTACTGTTTAGGTACATTATTACAGATTATTGAGGCATTTGGTCCTTAATATATATTCTGATTTCTGGATTAACGAAGGACATAATCTTTTAAAATTTCTATTCCCGTAGTGCCGTGTTGTCGGATAAACATATACTGGATGAAAGAGGTTTCTTTGAGTTGAAATAACTTGATTATAAAGTTACACAAGCTGATAAGTAAACATCTTTTTGATTCTCGATTTAGCAATGCATTTAAATCAAACCATATTGGTCACGTGTTTTAACTCTTCCAGCAGAGTAATCATGAAGATCTGCTGACATATTCAAAGTGGAGTCAGCATCTTCTTATAAAAATCGTATAATCTTTATCAGCATTGGCAATATCATCTGAATTGTCTTTAATATTTCCTGGAATAGGATTGTTTTCATCCCGTTCCCGTAAAAAATGGGATATGTTAATGGTCCAATATCGCTTGCAAAAAGACATATCTGAAATGTCCATACATATGTAAACGCAATGCTATTTATATGTAACCATATTGACCCACACATCGTTTAAAGATTCATCGCATTTCTATGCGAACTCAACGTGCATATTTTGTCCCATACATTTGCATAATGTATTAAAAAAACAATGTCAAGAAGTTAGAAGTTTTACCTTGAACAAAATCACCATTTTATTAAGTCGTATTAACCCCCCCAAAAAGTTATGCAATTTAATATATTTAAGACACTAACCATTTTGAGGGATTAGGTGAAATGCTCTTTCTTTACAAGCATATTTCTCCATGCAAAGTGATAAGAAATAGCCCATATATGTTTTGTTTCTATCCGTGAATGCCTGAATTGCTTTCTCTTAAATCACAGAACAAACACTCTATATCTGGTTTTGCTAGTAATAATACGGTGAAATGTTGTTTCACCGCAACCGCTTTTACTTGACAACCACACCTAATTTAAATACGTGCAATACGACACCTTAATTGCATTTTAATAGCATGAGACTGATATAACTATGTCGCATGTATATTGTAATGTAATTTTCTTTACTGGATTTTATATTATTCAGTTCTGACTGTTTTTATTATATTTTTGTCGTAACATACTTTATAGAGATAACATACATAATTATGACTTAGTTACTGACTTTGATTCAGATCTAGTAAGAGTTGAATTAAACAACTGTTCTCAGTTTGTATACTCTCTCTGAGTTTGATGCAAAACGTTATCTTGAGGCCATACTTCGACAACGTGACAAATACCATGTATCAATTAGGCTACTATAGTCATTTGTCCCACAGACTTGCATTGTAGCTATGTTTAGTGTTGATGATTTAAGAATGAATAGTCATTAATGTCTTAACAATTAAGAAGTTAAATTATTGTATGCTGTGACCAGTTTTGGCCTGACTATTTAATTTAATTTAATTTTTTGGGATTGCTAGTGCTCTAAATTAATTCTCGGACGGGGATAGTGATCGAAATTTACACAGAAATATTATTTTCCGTGCTTCTACAAAGAACTGTTGATAAATCAGCTCCGTAATCGTCATCACCTTAAATTTTGGATTTAATGTGGGATTTGAACGCAGTTTCTTTAGGTCGTTTCATTGTTAGGGCCTCTACTTTTTAATTCTTTGAGTAATATTTGGAATTTAATCTTAGAACCGTAACTTCTTTTTCTCATTTTTGCCTTGTTTTTTGGGGAAAAAATGTTTTGTTTAATTTTATAAACCTTGTTGTCTTCACTAAACTCTTGTTACGTTGTTTAAAACCCAAAACACAGTATTTGTATATATATATGTAAAACCTGGAAATGCAACTAAGAGAGACCAGCAGAACAAAATTTCATCCTGAAGTAGACCATGGCTTTAGGGCAACCAAAACCTGGTTTCCTTAAGTTTCGAAATGTTCTTCTACAAACAGATATGTATTAATTACATTCTGTTATGCTTTTGCTTCATCTATAGTGATGTAATTTTAATATTTAAGTGGTTGTCTAATTATTATTCAAAGCTTACCGATCTTTTATTGGAGATTAATTTTGGCAATATATATCAGAGAGTGCCGAAAAAGCAGTCTTACGAGCCCTAGAAGAAAAACACTTTACAATTATGCATGCCACAAACGTCCTAAATTGAATATCAGCCGCAGTGTTTAGTGCAAACTACCGTCGTTGGTTGCCCCCATCGTGCATGCGCAGATATGCTAAAGGTTAGAAGAACGTTATGGCGTTGGAGTGACATGAAGATGCATTAGGCCTGTTTGATATGGTAAGCGGATTAAATGTTACAATGAATTATCGTACTTTCGTAAAGTCGTATATATCGATATTGGTTACCCGATATGTCTGTCTATATATGGCATAAACATGGTCGGTAAAAGAAAATGGCTGAAAGGATCTCAGTGGTGGACCTACATGGGCTGTTATCGTTGCTTACAATTGAGTGTATCGTTGCTTACAATCGACCTCTCATACGTTTGCTATAGAATAACTACACAGTACATGTATGCCAGGTCAATTGTAAGCAAAGATACGAACCCCTGTGGGTAGACCACGATCACTATCTCTACTGGATGTGATTGTTTAAGTATGTGCTCAACATAATGGCAGAACTTAAAAATCAGCAAGTATCCAGGGTTAGACTGGAAGATGAATTGCCTACCCAAATTTAATGTTACGAGTGACTGCATTTGGTGCAGTTTTCTTTTCTTCTTCAGCAAGCAGCAGAGCCATTCATGACAACGAATATATAACGCGTCATTTCACTCGAGTACACTACAGTATATTCCAATAATTTAAAAAAAATTTGGAATTGCATACACTGGTATCGGGCATTTCTGAGCACCTAAGGTTTTCATTTTCAATATTGAAGCAAAACGCATACCGAATTCGAGCGATTGACAACAATAAATACAGAAATGCTTACTATTTGAACAGATGCAGTTGTCACCAGAATATTCTATTCAAAATAATATTAATTTTGAACACAATGGATACCACCAACCTGTTTTCCTGACTCACCATATGTCGGCCCATTCTGCGCATAACTTTGAAAAGTTGTAATGTTTATCCATCTTGCTATAAAAATTAAATATACTACTGTGGACTCTTTTTCTCAGCAGATCAGTCAAGTAATTAGGCCAGATTTATAGCTAGTTTTACAAAATTCAACCTAAAATACCACTAAATGGCAATATATATTAAGCGAACTAAACCGATCTTGTAAAAAGTTAGTAAAGTTCAATATTTTATGGGAAAAAAAACTATTACGTGGAAGAGAAAGAACAGTAAATAGGATGTAATGTATTTACAACGTCTTGTTGACGGGAAAAAATTACTTCATAATTTAGATACAGACTACATGCCGGAGAATTGGTTGAGAATATATATTCTAGCGGCATGTAGACACGTTGGGTAGCAGATGAGTTTGTACGTGTGGGACAATTTCTTGCAAAAATGGAAACTTGGATTAAAATAGAGTTGTTTTAAGGTACTCAGATCCATCTTTTTTTATAATGTATTAATTTTATGATTCTAAAATATGCATAATAAATAAACTTTTGTGGGTTACAGGTTTTAAAAGGTCACGGAGTTGGTCTTCCCGTTGCCATTTAGAAATGCATTTCTAGTTTAGATGATGAATATGTTGGTATACTTTATGAATATCACGTTTCTTAATTAATGTACGATTCTTTTTTTGTGGATACAGAATAGATTTTTGACCAAAAATAGCACGTTATCAAATTTGTACAGAAATGACGTATCGTTGTGCAGAATTACCCGACGCGTAGAATAGGCCGACATGGCGGTATTTAACTTTTTAAATGTCAGGAAGGAGACTAAATTAAAAAATATAGAGGGATTGAGACTTAAAACCGGGGGCTTTTTTGTGTCATTTTTAAGCCTCGTTTTCACTAAATATTGACCGATCGTCCGGGAATAAAATGCTTCAAATTCTCAAAAGTTTTGCTGTTCTACCTGTGATAGGCCTAATTTCCTCCACCCCCCATAACTTACTATCTTTTCATACTCTGGAAACTGGGGCCAAACTGCACATAACCTAATGTTAGTTTTAAGTAAACAAGTGCGATGGTGGAAATTGAATGTGTAATTTACTTGAAGTAGTTCTTTAATAAACGATGTATCTAATCTATGACTTATTTACACTGAAATTCAAAGATTACACCCCCTTATTTTCTACCTCAAGACTTTATTTAAGCTCTGTTTATTTCTGACCATTTTTACTTGTCAGCGCACACGTCAATTCTCTGTGCATGTCAGATAGTCAATTTGCGGCTTGTGTTTACATTCAATTGTTTATATGTGTTTTGACCGGTCCATCGTGCGGTCAGGTGGAATTGCTGTTTGTGGTTGTTGAAGCTTGGTATAGTCATCATTGTGTGGCTCTAGAGCAGATAAGTTACTCTATCGACACGATATAATCATATGGTTTGTTTTGGCCTACAGTATGGTAAGAAATTCAGCTTGGCTCCATTAATTAAATCATTTATCAGATTAAGTAATACTTTCCTAATGTCCTTCCTAAGTTTAGTCTCCATCCATCTAATACATAACCTTCATTTGTAACTGCTTATCTAACTAATTGTTTACATTAAATAAACCTAATTATTTTCATTTGCATTTTATGTTTTCTTCTTGATTTCAGAAAGTAATACTTTTACCTTAATTAAATGAGCTATCTTTTCTCTTCTCTGTCGTTCTACTTGTAAAACTTTCTGTCTTACTTTCTCTCTCACCAATAACTAAATTATATCACTGAATAAAAGATCCGAAGACCATATTAATAGAAACGAAGACATTGCTACTAACACCTGTTGGCCATGACTGTATGCATGATCGACCATTTAATTCAAGGAAACAACCCATGAGAATAGTTGGTATTGGCCCTTGAGTGCTGAAAACAAAAAACGAGTAAATGCAGGTTTGGGACTAAGCAGTCACAGCCAGCGGTACCAATTTCAAGCTTTTTGAGTAAAACTATCCTATTCAGACTCTGAGAAAAGTAATCACAAGAGTCTGACATTTTATCAATAAAATACGACAAACTTTGTGACAACACAAAGTCAGCTTAACTGTACTAATATGTTTATAAAACAGATAAGGGGATTTCGTATTGTCGCCAATTTCATCATATTTTGTTGATAAATATCATTCATCTGTTGTGATAACGTCAGAACGAGAGTTAAGCAGTGTCAGCTAACATCGAAGTACATATGTAAAAGTGATGTTAGGACAGCCAAAATTATATGGATTGTGAAACATGATATTGCAGATAAAAGTGGACAAACTGCAAGAAAGTTGTGGCTAGTAATTTCGTTGTTGTTCATAATGGATCTGACACAGTTCAACATTTTAACTAGATGTATATTTACTTTGTTATAATCGTATCATCTGCGAATAGCATTGTTAATGATTCAGTGAGTGATTATTCTTATTTTTATTTATTAATTCAGCAAGTAAATGAATAAGATTATATTGCTAATGAGTGTGATAATGATAGTGGAAGTAATATATTCAGTCTTTAGAATTTTGGTTTCTGGAGAATTTGTGTTTATTTACGGTACAGTGTTTTTGTATGACAGCCTCTCTCTAATAACTTTATAACGTATTTAGTTTAAATTTACAAATCTATTTCATCAGGAACATTTTATTTTTACATTATGAATGCATTCATAACATGGTGGGATTATGGTGTGCGATACACTTAAACAGCAGAATATCCTTATAGCTTGGGACCACCGTTCCTTGTTTATAAAAAATGAGATTGAGAAAAGTCCAAACGCTAGCAGTTATAGCCCAGCACATAATGACTTCAATATTGATGAAGATGTTTTGGAAAAGATTTTTAACAAAGCTTGGACTGGAAAATACAATATTTTCCACAAAGGTTGAATTCAATTGAAACAACTTTCCACGCAATTTAATAAAAGCAAACAGAACTATTAATAATCAGCAGGAATATACTTTTACAATAATTTACGCAGATAATGATAGCTACAAATGCAGCTGTTTAACCAAGATAACCAATGACATGATTTCATTACAAGAAATATTCATCACAACTGCTGATTCCTCATAAAATGAGTTGAACACTTTTCAAATTTCTAATATGGATATATTTTACTAAATTTTGTTCTTGTAAAGGTAGTCTCAGTTTCCAATGACCCTTGTCACCCCATTTTTGACATTCTGATATGTATGGTGGGGTGTAGAGACCATTTCCTATTGCAAAGTTGGAATTCACCGACACCATTTGGTGTTGGCATGGGGTAGCCCCTTACTAGGCATCCCAGCAAACGTTAGTGACCTTTCATTGAGGTAAACCTGCATGAAATCGATAAGAATAAGATTTTTCTCAAGACTATATTCGTCATGTCTATAATCTGCTGACAGACGAGAGGAAAGTCCGTCGTTGCTGAAATATGACCTTGATCTGGCTATTTTGCATCCCGAGTCACATGACTTTACAAATCTTGCAACCAACATGTCAATGACATCAGATGTCATATAGTCATATGATATCGACAATAAACAACTTTTCAAAGTTGTTGTACATATAAGTTTGACATATTATAAAGACGTCACTTGATGTTCGTAAATAAATATAATGTTCGCTTAATTCTCAGTATATTTATTCTGAAAGCAATGACCAGAAACCTGTAGGTATCGCAGCGGGGGGTGGGGGAGGGGCATTTTCAAGATGTACAGATCACGTGTCAGCGTTGTTTATGTTGATGTCACGTGACTACCACATTCACTTGCTCTCTGCGTAGTGAATCTGATTTTCTTCAAATTGCTGGAAGATATACAGATTTTCGGTAGCTTTCACAATAAATATTGTTACTTATATCTGATTTAATATGTATATATTTTATTTTAATTGTTTGTTTGTCAGTTTTAAATTTGTATTTTATTACATGCTATTGTAGTGTAAATGTATTCAGTAGAGATGATACTTTTACAGAAAATTGTTGGACCTTGAATGTTAGTTTATAAACAACAGGTGTCGATCTTAATTTTGACCTAGATTGAGAATTAGTAAACAAAGATCTATTTTTTTAAATGATTGGTTGTTGTCAAGGTCAAGATGGGACTACGTGTGTTAAGAAGTAAACACTTTTTTAAAATTTGTATTCTGGGAATAAAATCATTGGTCTAATCAAGGCCATATTCTGTGTATATGATATCAACATGATCATGTGACCCTACCTCTGATTTCACAACTTGGGGGAATTTTGAAACTGCGTCTTATGATACAATATATACAATGGTTTGAGATAGATTTCTCAGTTTTGGTCTTTTCATACTGATCTCAGGTTAATTTATTTTAACCATATTTGAGCTATAATAATTATTCAGATCAGTTGGAATTCAAAAGGATTAATTCTTTATTCTCTGGAAATGTTTTGAGGAGTGCTCACACATACATTTTGGAAAGACATTGCTTATAAATTTAATTTGGATTTCCAACATCGGAGTGCCATAATTATATTTCTACAAGGAAATGCAGATAAGTACAGTATTTCCTACAGCATACGTCATCATCATCCATCTTGGATTTTACATCAGGATTCGAATTTGAAATTATTATTTATCACTAGGACTTTTCAATTTTACAGAAATTTCCAGGAAAATAAATCATTTGTTAAATTTTAAAAAACTTTTTGTTTTCATTCTTTATGTGTTACTGTTTATTTGAGCCTAAACATGTAACATATAAATTGGGCGCTCGTCCTTGGATATTTGAATTTTAGCTAAAACATTTCATAAAACTGTTTATTTAAATTTAAATTCCCTTTGGTTTTGAAATAGTCAATGAGATTTTTCTAAAATGGCATCAACAGTGAAAATCTTTCTTTCAAATCCTACCCAGGAACAATTAAATCTTTTCAACAAAGATGAGTTAATTAAACTTGCCATAACATACGTTCCTTTGTCTGAAGTAAAGGCTTTCTTAACGGAACAGGAAATGCAAAATGTTTTTTTTGGTTCATTTTTCGGTAGAAAAGAATGTTTTGGATAAAAGTTCTTTGGTTTCAGTCAGTACGCCTGTATCAGACTCTGACAGAAAAATGAATTAAAATACCAGATGGAATTAGAGTTGAGGAAGCTGGAACTTCAGAAAAAAGAAAGAGAAAACCAAATGCAAATTCAGTTGCAATTAGCAAAAGAAAGAGAACATGAAATTAGAGAAAGAAAAAAAACCCAAATGAAATTACAAGCAGAAGTAGAAGAAATATTAAGACAAATGCAAGTAAACAATTACAGTTACAATATAAAAAAGAGGAGAGAGAGAGAGAGAGACAGGAAAGATAGAAAGAAAGATAAATGGAATTGCAACAAGATTAGATGCAAATACAGTTACAAGATCAAATATAGATAAGGAGAGAGAGAATGAAGAAAGGGAATATCAATGTAAAATGAAAGATGTGGAACTGGCAAGTGAAAAACACATTCGCACTTCAAATGCAAATTTAAGTTTTGATATTGCAAAGAACTTTAGATTAGTGCCCCCTTCATAGAAAGAGACGTCGACAAAAACTTTATTTGTTTTGAAAAGGTTGCTGAAAATTTGAAATGGCCAAGGGAGCAATGGACTCAGTTGTTACAATGTGTACTCACTGGTAAGGCTAGTAATATTTATTATTCACTGTCAGTTTGCCAAAGTGATGACTACGATGTCGTTAAAGAATGCATGCTAAGGGGTTATGAGTTAGTCCCTCAAGCTTATCGGCAAAAGTTCAGAAACTATAGAAAAGAAGCTGGACAAACTCAAGTCGAATTTGCTAGAGAAAAAAAGCAATTATTTGATAGATGGTGCTTAGCCAAGAAAGTTGAGCAAGATTATGAAAGTCTCAAACAATTTGTATTACTTGAAGATTTAAACAAATCTGTGTCCATAGTGACATTAAGTCTTTTGTTGATGAGCATTAAATTGAAACCTAGGTATATGCTGCTAGTGCTGATGATTGAGTATTCTTTAACTCATAACGTTCCTTTTGTAAATAAGACTTCTACTCAACAGTCTTCTGGCATCCTAATACAAGCCCTTCTAAACCTCAAACTAGCACAACTTCTGAAAATCAAACTTCGGAGAAGCTTGATTCTAGATCATGTTCTCTTCTTACTTGTACACATTGCAAGAAAACGAACACGTTATTTATGATTACTACAAACTGAAAAATATACATCAGACTGAAGAAAAACCTTTTACAAATGCTCTTATTTCTAAGAGGTCAAGGTCATGATCATATATCGAAAGCTATACATTTGCTGGGTCTAATAAACCTGAGACTGGTGTGATTATGGAGAATTATGAACCATTGATATCGAAGAGTTATATATCACTCTTGGGTGATTCGGCCAATCCTATCCCTATTAAAATTGTAAGGGACACAGGAGCTTCTCAGAGTCTTTTATCGTCACGTACTATGCCTTTTTCTGAGAAGTCCTTTCTAATGAGAGTGTTCTTGTTCAGGAGTACTTTAGAATAAGAACTTGTCGGTGCCAAATGATTCTGGCCATAACAAGCGGGTGGCCGGTGGTTAGGGTGGCCGTTCAAGAGGGGGACTACTGTATTGATGACTTAAGTTATAACCATATTAATGTTAGTATTATTGTATGATCACATAATATCTATGTTTACTTTTCTAAACTGATTTTCTCAAATATATTTTTGGCATTGGTTTTCATGTTCCAGGCATTTAATAAAACACAAGCCTCAAATTTTGGTTATCAGGTTACAAATGACTTGAACTCATCCAATTGATTGTTATAGAATATAACTACTCAGACAGTGACCTTCAAGATGATAACGATTGTAGAATGGTAAGCTTCATGACAACAATAAGAATGTCAACCTTCAAAATGCTAGCCAGAATAGTCAGCTTGCTGACAGCATTCAGGGTGTTAACCTGTGTTATGCCAGTCATAATATTTAGCTTGAAGAGAGGAGTTGCATTCTTAAACTTAATGAGGCTGATGAAAAAGCCAGCCTGATGATACAAGTTTAATTTTTGTACTTCATGGAGCCAGTGAAAATGACCAGCTTGAGGACATCAGTCAGAATGTTGACTTTTGTGATGCCAATCAGACTAGCCAGCTTAAGGACAGCAAACGGAATGTTGACCTTCATGATGCCTGTCATTGACCGGCTTGATGATGTTGATCAGGTTTGTGGCAGTATGCAGGATGTTTGCAATAATTATACCAATCAGAATGACTGGCCTGATGACAGACGTCAGAATAGCCACAAGCTTGATGCTTTCAGAAGGAGTAGTTACCTGAATATTGGCATTAAAAGAAACCTGGGCTTAGTATCATTCTGCCCTGCTGCCTCTCATTGATATATAGATGTGAGTATTTAGGCTGCTTATTACTTAGTACAGTTTTATCCATACGTTTACCCCCAATGAAAGTGACTTGATGACTATGCAGACACTCCGTCCCTTTTGTTTGACCAAACCATTTAGGGCTGCTCCTTTTAAACTTACATGGTACCCAGAGTAGATATTTTAAAAAATCAAACATATATGCCAGTGTACTTTGACTTCACATAGTTAATATTAAAATCAGGCATGAGCAAATCCCATAGCCCGACGATACAGATTATTCATTTTTTAAATCGGGCAAGAAAGATTTCCAAGTCGCTAGTCCGGGACAAGTGCTTTTTAAAAAGTTCGGGCTGGTCCATATTGTTGTGCTTTAACCACTTTATCTACCTTTATTTGGCCAATCATGCCCTCCGGGCGTACTGAATACTTGATTCTACCCCTCTTCGTGTATACATTTACATCCTGTTACCGCTTGACTGCATATTGGACTAAGCGACCAAATTATCCTCAAATCAAAACACGTCAAACAACAGAAAACGAGAATGATCAATTAGCAGTGTTGTAAGCATTTTGGTGCAATGAGTGTACTCAATCTAGATCATAACGAGCGGCTCACGATGATTTTAATCCAGCGAGTCAGTGTAATTAAATTAATGAATGGTACTTTACCGACATCGGTGTTGGTTTCCTTTATGAACTGATTAAAAGACAGTAATGATTCTTTAATATATAATTGATTATACAGATGATTAATTCTCACATGCGATATTGTGTTTGAAGAGAAACAATTAATGAGCTGTTTCAGTTCGTATTTAAAAGAGAAAATTGATGTTATGATCAATTTAAAAGTAGTTGTCAAGCAAGCTGATATTTCCTCTGGGAATAAAATGAGTTTGCTCAATTATTTTCGCAAGAAAGGTAATAACTGCAATTCGGAGAAGGTAGATTTGTTTGAAAATGGAGGGATAAAACGTACATGGACTTATTTTCAAATTTATTAGCTAAAACATATATACATGAACCTGAAGAAGCCAAATGTATAACAACCAATGTTTTTGAAAAATTAATTTCTTTTAAGAAATAATTATGTTGTATATTATTTTGTTTGTTTTCTATTGATTAAGTACATACGTCTCAGCAAATCTCGGCAATTGATTATCATGGTGGGACCAGTGAAGAGTAAAATGGGACTAATGAAGAGTAAAGTGTGACTAGTGAAGAGAAAGGTGGGACTGGTGAATTTTCTGAAACCACTAGTCCTGGATCAGTGGTTCAAAAATGTTTGCTGAACCCTGATTAAAATATTAAGAAAATTCTAAAATCCATTTTTGGGTGAGTACCCCACTTTAAAAGTGCCTTACCTGGTTCACATGTATGTTTTAATTTAGCAACCCTTACTGAAATGATCCTTATATTAAATATTTATTAAATAAATCCAAAGTGTATACAAATATGATTGTTGCAGTAAAATCTTGATATCGGCTTGTCTGGGTTTGGTCAAGATCTAGGTTTTCATATCAGATTCAATGGAGTTTGTTAGAGAACAAGACAGACCTACAGGAATACGCCGGATGCTTTAATCTTAACCAAACTAATGCATGATCAAACAAGTGACATGAAATTAGAAAACTGAATATTCTGATTCTTGGATGGCCTGGAAAAAAAAAACGGGGAAAACGGGAAATGCAACAAATTATTTTTATTGGACAAAATGTAATGTTGATTTGAGTATTGCTCACAGCGGAAGAGACGACTGCTGAATAAAATTGACAAAATAACTCCCCAAACAGCCGACACACAGTTAAAAGATATCGCAATGAGCCACCTGTTTGCATAATATTTGGAAATTTAGTTTCTGAAACTGAACTCTCGGTCTAAGTGTACTGTACAAACAATTAAGTTTCGATACAGTATTGCCTTCATCACATCAGAGCACACTTTTTGCATGTTAAAGCTGACAGTAATGTTATATTTCATTTGTTATATGTTGCTGAAAATGGTATCTGCCTTATGGACAAGGTCTTCCTTTGGTTGGTATGTCAGACAGTGGGGCAATGGAACATCATACGTATATCCATGTGCACCTTCCCATTATTATGTTTTGAGTGAAACAACATCAAAATTACTAGAATTTGTGGAATGACTACAATTTAAATTTTAGCTCAACACTTTGAACTAGCGTAGAGCCGTTGTACTACCCTTACTGAAATCTGAGAACAAAATTATGCCTAAAACTTGTAACCTGATATTACAGGAGTTTGTTTTGCGTTCAAAGTTCATTCTGCAGAACCTTTTTGGGTAGTTTTCGTACTGTTTAGTTTGTTCCAAATGAAATACTTTATAGAAATACTTTATAGTTTGATATCCTGTATGACTTCATATGTAGTAATTTTGAAATTTGAGCGACTACTCACTTTCCTTTTTAAATGTTGGAATGTCCACATGGGATGACTATACTGTATGACATAATATCAGAACCTATGCTACTTGTAACAAGATTTAAGTGTACACTCTTTGACTGGTTGAGCTTCTGGCCGATCATGACACTCATATTAGAACTTTGGACTTTTACCATTGAAATTGGTTAAACAAGATAAAATAATTTCTTCTTTTCTAGAAATTAGCCGCTATTGCATATATTGCCATTAGTTAATTACTTGTGTAAAGATAAACCAACACCTCCTGAGGAAACACAAATTTGAGGAACAAGTAAAGATTGCTATGTTGCTGCCCAAACAACTGTTAAATAAGTTTTTTGAGAACAATCGAAACGAAGGAAACCAGCAATGAATGAAACTGATAACATGCAGTTCATGAAGGAAAGAAAACCCAATTATGATGATGGCTTTATAATGTGTTATCGCTGCAAGTGATTTTTGTCAAACCGTTCCTTTTACAAGCATAAACAAACTTGCATAAATTTAACCGCATATGATATGAAGCCAAAGCGTTTTGCTAGCACAATCATTCACATAGATAAAGAGTTTATATAAGAGATCCTGAACACGTTTAGGACCAATGAGGCTGGACAATTGTCACACTGATTCTCTTATCCAGCAAGTTGGATATCGACAATTTTCAAAGATATGAAAAGGGAGAAAAAAGACGAAGAAATAATGTTTGTTATGTCTGAAATGAGTGATATGGCCAGATTATTTATTGCATTTAAATCCTTATCATCAGAAACGGTTACACAGAAAAAATGTTCTAAATGGTACATTTATCAAGTTTAAGAGAAGCAATTGAAATAATGGTGGAAACGAGTGAAGATGGAGTGAGAAAGGTATGGGTTGAAATTGACACTGAATGCTCTCATCTAGAGAACTACCAAATCCCTGTAAGGATACTATACGGAAACAGTGTAGGCTAATATATATATGATGAACATTCCAGAATCTTAACTAATATTTTTGAGTCTCGTTTTTTTCTCATGCTTATAATTTTCAGATATTTTGAAGCATAGTCATGACCTTTTTGAATGTCATCAACTTAGCTTCATACAAGGATGTATTGAATATTAGATGTTTAGAGAAGTCATATTTTGCCATATTTTAGCTAGGGAACCGTATGGGTTTCAGGCCTGATTATGCATCTGCCAAGCATTCAGTGTTGACAGTCTGCGAATGATATTGACTTCTCAAAGACTGATGGGACATTTTGGATCGAACATGGCAGGACTATTTCTTAGGATATGATCTACCACAAACTTTAATTTGGAGTGGCGCCCTTATCAATGATATTGCTTTTATTATATGGAAAACATAATATAAATTTATCCTTATAAATAGCTAAGCTAATATTGGTACAGTTTAGCGGAATGTTTCTTAGTTCATAATGTGTCCCAAATAATGTCGGTGTCACTTCATTAGTAACCACTGGGATACCTATTTTTAATCTTTCTTGAACAGCTGAGATAATTTGTTTGTGCATGCCATACAGCATAGTATTATTTGATGATGTCCATCTGTCCACCTATATGTCTTTACCTTTTCATCTCCAAACAAAATACAGTTCCCCTCCATGAACAATTGCCCAGCTTTGTGAATGGCTTGTTCTTAAAGTAAGAAAGAATACTATCAATTTGGAAAATTAAATTGCTCACATATCAAGTCATTTTGACAAGAATAAGAGCATAATGACATTATTTCACAGATATGGACAGCACTCGGGATGATTTACATTTAGGTTAATGAAGAAGCGTATTGATATTGGGATCAAAGGTCAAGACAGAATAAAAATGGGTTAAGCAGAAGTTTCAGTTGTCTGCATAGGACTGTTTACATGATGCTGGCATATAATACAGCCTGCATTGTACCTTCATACGACAATTCATTTAGAATGTGTCTTAGGACCTGCTTTATTAACACTATGCTTAAAGTTGTTTTTGTTATATCAACCATATAGGAAAACCATTTTTAACTTGTTTGGAACTTAGTATGAAAATTCATTCGGATATTATCCGCTATTTGCTTCTTTCTTGTATAAGGATCTAGCGTGTTTCATATCAAGAAATTAATAAACAAGAAACTGTAGATTACTTCCAGCATATATCTGTTGTGTGCGCCTGCATATTCTTTAAGCCTTTGCTTATTGACATCGTGCAGTTTTAAGGGAAATCTTGCATAAATGTTTGTTTGGTCATGCCCTTTTGATTTATTTTTTTTTTCATTTATCTGCCTCACATTTATTCCAGGTACGCTCTAGCCACTAGGCATAATCCATAATAATTCCAATGAAACTACGCAAACTGAAGTATAATATTGTCTTTTGTCACACATCATTGCATGTCTAAATTCGGTGCCCAAACAATAATTGAAAAATTTACATAAGTATCGAACCGCTCCGATGGCCTAGTGGATACAGTGGATAGAGCGTCCGCCATGGATGCAGGAAGTGGTGGATTCAATCCTTAGCCTAATTATACCAAAGACTTACAGAAAATGGTACAAACAGCTGCCTCGCTTTGCGCTCAGCATTATTAGGTTAGTGTTAGGACTGGTCAGAATGTTGTCAGGATACTGTGATTGGGTGGGACATCATGCTACATGTCTGCAACATGATGTCAAAGTACTAGGCATGACTATAAACAGCCACACTGCGGAAATCATAGCGATGTGACTGAAAAATTGTTAAAGCTACGTTAAAAATCCAAAATCAGATACACACGTACACATATGGATCGATGAAGCATATTTATGGTTAGGTCTGGTTTTAAAAATTTAATATGATTTTCAGCTATTGTCATGGTTGATCAGATGGTTGTCTTGTCAAGACCTTCATCTCAAGCTAATTGTTTTTAAAACTAATTCTGTCATTGGAATCAAGTTTCTCTATATCAGAACAGTAAAAGTTTCATTTATGTGTAGTGTTATACATTGTAAATGCCCAGTGATTACCACTTTGGAACCTTTTGTCTGAATGGCTACAACAATAATTGTTAATGCACAAGTGTTTTTGTTTTAAATTGGGAATGGGCAACATAATTCAACGATCCTATAATTGTGTGATGATTATGCGTGTGCTTAGTCGTGGGGGAATAAGGGCTCATGTGCGCAAGTAAGACCATAGGTGCGGATCCGGGTTCGAATATCCGTACGAATATAGAATAATCTAACCTGTATGATAGTATTATTTGTATTAAAATATTAATTGTGCCTACTATAAATCATTATTCTATAGGAATTAAGGGATAGCTCTTTCCGTTCTGTCTAGTGTATATTTATAATTCTCTCTCTCTCTTTATATATACATATATATACATACATACATATATCTAGGAATACATTACGATCTATTCTCTAAGTCGATCTAACTATTGCCTGTGTGCATCATCGTCCAAAACTGATCGACTTTGCCGCCACCATATGGTATATATTTGTTGATCAGTCGGAATTGGGCATTTGAATTTTCGCAACTTGCTTGATATCACCGTACAACAAATAGTGCGTAAATTGATATATATTCACGGAAGTTGAAATTCAAAAGGGGTCAAACACACTGAGCGGATTGGGGTTCCCGATCCTGGGTGAGTAGCCTAGTATCCGAAAATACCTAATGCAGAAATAACAGTAAAAGCCTATTTTGCGATAGAAAAGATAATTAGATAATATGGGGCAAACCAAACATCAACGATGAATGCATATAAATTCTGTTATGGATAGATGTGTTTACAAATTACGCTTGAGCTGATAACAAACACAAATGAGGAAAATGTAGAGTGGATCGTTCAAGTGCTAAAAGCACCCATGAATTTATTACATTATAAAATGATGTTTACAATAGAAAATTGAATACTTTATCGCTGAAGGAAAATACACATTTTTGGGGAAAGAAAGCAATGTTCTAAATAATTTGTAGAAGATAGATTTAAAATAATCGATATATATGCTTTTGTTACTTTTGTTTGACAAAGGTTTCAAATTATATATATATATATATATATATATATATATATATATATATATATATTCTTGCAGTCTAAATAAGTGCGTTTTGAGAGCCCTCTTGAATGTGATCACTGTGTGTTTGTGCTAAGTTCAGTAGGCAATTCATTCCACGTTGCTGGGCCCTGGTATGCAAAAGAACGCTGTCTATGTGACGTTGTTTTCAAAGTGGGAATAATGAGTATACGATTGTCAGAAGAGGAGCGTAAGTATCTTGCTGGTGTGTACACATGGGTGAGGTCGGATGTTGGACAATGAAACGTAGCACAGAGAACAAATTTTGTATTTGATTCTGGATCGAATGGGTATCCAGTGTAGGGTTCAGAACAGCGGAGAGGTGTGCTCTGATCGTGGTACTCTAAGTATTATACGAGCAGCCGTGTTTTGAACTTTCTGAAGTTTCTGGAGTAGATATTGAGATGAACCATACATAATTGAGTTACAATAGTCCAGTCTTGAAAGTAATAATGAACACACAATGGTTGTAGTGGTTTCAACTAAAAGATATTTGCGAATTGAGCTGATGCGACACAGCTCAAGCTATGCAGCCTTGCATATGTTCATGACAAGTTGGTGCAATGTGAGAATACTGTCCAGAGTAACACGTAGGTTTCTTACTGATTGTTTGAATTTAATAGTGTTGTTGCTGATATTTATTGTTTGAGGTAAAGGATAAAATTGAGAATATCTTTGTGTTGTGATGAGAATTTCCTCAGTTTTATCATCATTCCTCTGCAGGTTGGTACATGTCGTCCATGATTTCACATCAGAAATGAACCTCTCTACACCTTGGATGGTAGCATCAACTTCAGTTGGGTAGCTAGATTTGTATATTTGGATGTCATCAGAGTACAATTAGTGTGACACTGCATGATGATCTATGATACTTGAGAGCGACTGAGTGTACAGAATGAAGAGAACAGGTCCAGGAGCAGACATCTGTGGGACACCACAACACAGATCAACTGGGCTGGAGTGTATTCCATTTGCAGATACAATTTGTGCCCTGTTGACCATTTAGGACTTGAACCACAGTAAGGCTGTATCATGAATGCCAAATACATGCTGAAGATATATTATAGTATATTGTGTCAAATGCTGGAGACAAATCAGTGATGTGATTTTCGATTTTTAACGTAGCTTTAACAATTGTTCAGTCATGTCGCTACGATGTCTGCAATGTGGCAGTTTATAGTGATGTCTAGCACTGGGGCATCATGCCGCAGACATGTAGCATGATGTCCCACCCAGTCACATTATCCTGACACCGGGCCGACCAGTCCTAACACTAACCTCTTAATGCTGAGCGCCAAGCGAGGCAGCTGTTAGTACCATTTTTGCAAGTCTTTGGTATGACTCGGCCGGTGATCGAACCACGACCTCCCGCATCCGAGGCGGACGCTCTAACCACTAGGGGAGACACATCAAGGAGGATGAGGACTGTAATATTTCCGTTATCCAAGGCAGAGAGAATGTCATTAACTAATTTTAGAAGAGTAGTTTCAGTACTGTGGCAAGGGCGATATGCAGATTGTACATTGCTAGGATAGAACAACCTTGTCTAAGATTTTTTTATATGAATGTAATATTATAAACTGTGCGTTAGTTCTTTAAATCGTTATGGTCTAGTATATGTTGCTTCATTTTCTGAAGTTGTTGAGGGAGCTATGATGTTCGTTTCCAGTGATGTGGATAGTAGATAGCCTGTGTTTGGAACATTGTTTACATTCTTACATCGACATTTTCTCACGCTCGAGTTTGTAATGCGTTTAGAAGCTAAATCTGTCGAGTTTGCTTTCATGTCCAATTCTTTCATTAGTGAGATAAGCTTTCGGTTGCCAACTGGCGCCCGTGAAAACATTGCACATTGAACCGATGTGTTCATGCACCTGAGTTATAGAGGCAAGGAAAAATGTCAGTGTCACATAAAATTACTCGTACGTTTGTTCATAAAACATGTGTAGATAGTTATTGGACATCTATCTGGAAACAGACGGTTTGCGTACATCACTGATTTACCAATGATCTTTTTCATATGTCCTTCACTGTTCTCGTCTTCGTCTGTCTATAGATAAAACTCTAAATAGACTAGTACAAATTCACAAAGTTTGCTTTAATGATATATCTCCCCACCTATTTTTGGTAAATTTTCCCAAGTGGTGGAGTTTATTTGATCGGAACTTAACTCCATCAAGAAATGAAACATACATAAATGGTTGCGTCCCTTGGTGGTGTGGTCTCTAGTCCATGTACACCATGACTAAGACGACAGGTCCGAGATAACCAGAGTGAGATAAGACCAGTAAGATTAACAAAAGATGTAGATTGATGTTTCGCATTGGTGAGAATCTTTTGTGCTGTTCAATTAACATTTACTTAGGAACAATCATTCTAAGTTAAACTGTGTGACTACCATTTAGTCTGGATCATATATAATTGTTTGTACTATGTGAGTATCATGTACCCGGGAAGACAGAATCGTTTGCCCAGTGTGGTTTGACATTGACCTAGGTACATGCAGAATCTGTTTTACTATAATATTTTATACTTTGTAACTGATATTTAACTTGAAACACAGCTGGGTAAAATTTTGAATTACATATATAAGGTCTCACTCAAGATCTTATAATGTATGATAGGAAGTATTTTCAGACCAACTTTAATAGTCACCTCTATTTAGCAAGCACATGTCTTCAGCAGCCACTTTGTCACTTTCAAACACAATCGCATTGTTCAAATAAAGCTTCATTTAGATAACTACCTGTTTTATAGGTTTTACTACACCCTTTTAGATGTTCTTTATATGCAAATGACAGGTCTGATTGTAGGGTTAGTCTGTATAAATGGAACAAGTCAGATTCTATCATAAATCGGTACGCATATGGTAAACCAGACGGAATGGTGAATCTTTAGATATATGACAAATATGTATGGTCAGTCTATATACACTGGACAAATCCGATTCCTTTGTTAAGCTTTATATATAAGAGAAATCTTACTGAATGGTGAATTTGCATACATATAATAAGTCTGTGTATTCAGTCTGTATACACAGGACAAGTCCTACTGTATGGTCAACACAACAAAAATCGGACTGAATGGTGAATATGCATACATTGGATGGATCTGTATGGTCAATCTGTATAAACAGACCAATTCCGACTATATGGTCAAACTGTATACCTAAGGTAAATCTGACTGAATGTTCATTATGCATGCATATGATATGTCTGCATGGTCAGTACGTATACATTAGACAAGTCTGATTGTATGGTCAAACGGTATAAATCAAACACTGTCACAGAATTAGGCAACGAAATAACTTGGTTTTGTCCTAAAAACAATTAGACTATTTCTCGTTGTACATGCGTACAACGTTATATAGGGTGAATGTGTTTTTCCAGGTAAGCGACTGTATTAACATGTACCTAGCCACAGATTAATTGTGTCAGGTATCATGACTAACATGATATGCACGGGTATTCTACCCCGACTTGTACTCACTCTCCTATGGATTTAAGTAAGACGAATCTCTAAAAACCAGACTGGTCGTTTTTGGATCACGTCAAGGAGTATGCACTCTCCTTTTTCTCCAGCCATAGGGGTAAGTGTTAAATTTACATTATTTTTATTTGACGGGCGAAGCATATTCGGTTTGTACTGTGTTATCGCGTAATAATGTGTTTATTACAACGCAAATTTAAAGTATTATCATATATCTAGAGATTATATAGAAACTATTATGTCCAATTTGGTTTTATTGTAGCTGTTTCTGACTGTGTTTGAAGATGATTCTGACTGTGTTCGTAGCTGACTTTGTAGCTGATTGTTATAGTAGCTGACTGTTATGGTAGCTGACCGTGTTTGTAGCCGTGATTGTCTATGCAATGTGATTGTGAATATGACTAGAGCGGTCCGAAGCTGTACGAAGCCGTATAAAGTGTCTTGGAGTCATCTGGAGCTTCCAGAACAACGCTGTATGTTGTGATAAGATTATCGTGAATCTTAGTTGTGATAAGATTATCGTGAATCTTAGTTGTGATAAGATTATCGTGAATCTTAGTTGTAATAAGATTATCGTGAATCTTAGTTGTGATAAGATTATCGTGAATCTTAGTTGTGATAAGATTATCGTGAATCTTAGTTGTGATAAGATCATTGTGAATCTTAGTTGTGATAAGATTATTGTGAAACTTAGTTGTGATAAGATTATTGTGAATCTTAGTTGTGATAAGATTATTGTGAATCTTTAGGTGTGTCAAGATTATTTTGAACCTAGTGGTGTCAAGAGTATTTTGAATCTTGTGTTAAGATTATTTTTGAATCTTAATATAATTTTGTTCGAGATTTTGTGAATATCTTGTTGAACAAAATACTGTTTGAGGAGTATGTGCAGTCCATGAGGGTTCTTGGATCTGCACTTCATTTTATTTAATATTTGTTTTGTTTATTTTCGATTGTATTTTTACATCATATATTTATCATTTAATTCATTCATAAATTTCCTTCTTTCCCACATTGTGTTTATCTTGTTCATTTAGTCCAAAAACCCACTCGGTTACAATTCTGCGACAAATACATCTTATTGAATGGTCTGTCTGTATGAATAGGGTAAGTCTGTATTGTCAATCTGTATAAATAGAACAAGCCTGACACTATGGTCAAACTATATACAAAAGACAAATCGAACTCAATGGTCAATATGAATACATCGAATAAGTCTGACTGTATGGTCTATCTGTATAATCGTATCTTGGAATCATGACTATTTGGAAAAGAGCAAAACCTATGTCATGATAAGCAGGTATTTCCTATATTAAATATGCATTATTTATGAACAAACGGAGACAGTAAAACTCTCCCTTTATGGGCAAGTGTTCTTTATTTACTGGTGGTCAGTGTAGCTGTTCTATCTGCATTTAATTAAAACGATTTTATTTTGTTTTCAGTAATAGACAATTTTCAGTCAGATTGTCGAATATGAACACCACATTGTTGGATGTTTATTCTTGTAACACATCAATAATATAGATGTTATCGTTGCCACTGCACCACATATATGCTGACTTGTGAACATCAACTTTGCTGACATGTTCACAAAACATATGTAAATGTTATCCAAAGCCAATCAAGGATGTCAATGTTTGAAAACATTGTGAATTTTGTCTAGCCTTGATACATATTTTTATACTAAGTATACGTTGTGTCTAGCCTCATTTAAGTGTTTGTAGTAAGTATAAATGAGTCTAGCCTTCAAGTCAGTATTTTGTAATAAGCCAGTATCATTAGTGAGTAAAACTTTTGTCTCTCTTTGGTATGACTTTTTGAGTGGTAGTGACCTGGTCTGTAAACTAGAATTGCAAGATTATATGCATAAAGCTTTTCTAATATAGTGGTAGTACAGTACATAGTGGGAATACATCTGCAGTGCATATTGGAATAAATGATATTGAGATATAGTGTGGTTAATAGTGGGATATGCATACATGTATAGTTGGAGTTCTTAGAGGGAAATAGTGAGAGTACATATGTATACGGTATGGATACATATTGGGATATGTTTGAACTAGTGGAATATACTGCGTATATTATTAGGATATAGTCGTGAAATATAATGGATTTTTTTTGTAATAAATAGTGGAATATTGTGTAAGTATATAATCTTAGACATAGCCGAAATACCTAGTGGGATATAGTAAAATTATGTCGTGTGGTACACTTGGACTAAGTAGTGGGATATAGTGTAAGTATATATTAGAGTCTAAGTTTACTAAAGAGTGTGATCTTGTGGAAATACATGGTGGTATCTAGTGGGAATACATAGTAAGATATAGGGGGAGCACATGGGATATAGTAGGAAAATAGTATACAAGTTCTTTTTTTTATACATTAGTAGTTCTGACTTCGTCCTTATGGGAGTTGATATGTACATGTGATATTGTACATACGATTTTAGTGGTATGTGTTTTTGGGTATCCGTCGGAATTAAGCTGTACAATAACATACAATTAAACTGTAAAGTGCTGATTTTGAGTGTCTGGTTGTGATGGTTTGTACATGTATATAAAGTTACCGTTCATAGCGCAGTATTTGCTTATTTGAATCTGTGTTGAAGTTGATCCATTCATCAACTGACTGAAAAGGATGATCCTTGCTCTGGATAATTCATGATCGCAAATAATATCCCATGCTCAGTGTATCGTAGAAGTTCAAACATTTCGGCAATACACTGCTCTCATCATCAGCTTGATCACGTCTCCTGCTAAACATATGTCTTTTTGTAACTGTGATTGCACAACGTATGGTTCATTATGGTTGGCCGTTTTACCAACATAAACCTGAAGCTGCAAAGGAATACCAAGTCTGACCAATGGTTGCGAATATATACCTGGATTGCTTTTAAAAAGGGCCCATTAATCGACCAAGAGTCCATCATCAATATGGTTCAGATATATACCTTGACTGAACTACTCGAGTAAGAGTTTCATGGGTTTTCTGATCATCTCAACCCCATTGATCCACATATCCGGTTCACTAAAGAACAAGACGAAAATGGAAAGCTACCACTTGTGTATACGTGTAGATGATGATAAACCAATCAAAGTCACGATGTATAGAAAAATGCACACTGACCGGTATATGTAATTTATTCCAATCACAATCTGGAGCACACTAAGTTAGTATTAAGATCGTTCTTGCATCAAGTTAACTCCCTAGTCAGTGATGAGTGAGATATTCTGGAGGAAAATAGCACGTGAATTCAGCACTAACGGTAACTGGCTATCTGGTGTTGTCGGTTTTTCAACTGCTGTTTGTGTAACTGTATCCAAGTCAAAATAAGTTTTTGTAACTTGTTAGGCCTGGTTGAACACATTGTTTGCCGTCTTTACGTCAGTCTTAAGTCGCACTTCTGGATTTGTAAATCTGTTTTCCAGCTTGATAATATCCGTGTATGATAGTGTGTATACCTTACTGAAAACTGGTCTAAATTGTGAGACAAATATACTGCCTTAATGAGAATTACTATTTAGCGTTCGTGGGTCTGCCATTGTGATAGCCAATGTTTACATAAAAGTCTTTATTAGATTGTACTTTTTGAGGTGCATAATACATGAATAATGTGTATAAGAATGTGTGTAATACTGGTTTAGAAACAAAAAGCGAGAAAGTTCCACATGATGTAACTTTTGTGATATAACTAATTTCGCAAACTATCCTACAGGTTACTAATATTTGACCCAAATGTTCAATATGCAACAATATAGTATATTGAGTTCTTACCACTGAATAGTGTCGGCTTGTTCATATGCATTTAACCAAAGCGCATATATTTGTACTGATTATGCAGTCTTTGAATGGAATATTGTATTTGTATTAGTTTCCAGAAAGTAAAACGCATCAATGGATAACTTTATGGCAATTCGTCTAATGCATGTGAGTTCGAGTTTGTGTAAAGCATGTAAGACATAATATTCTCAATGGAAAAGTATTACTATATTCAAATTTGACACGTGTTGTAGAATGATGGGTGGAATGGATGGCATGCACTCGGACCTGATACGTACTGCCATTGAAGGTTACAGGTTGGAGTACTTGAGGCTGGGTCAAGACGAGTTGAGTAATCCAGGCAAGCTTGGTACTAGCAGATATACAATATAGATACAACTGTGCTTCCTTTTGAGAATTATCATCAGTTGATTAGTGTGTTGAATAAAGAGAGCGTGGTTTGAGAGTGAGTTCTTTTAAAAGTGAACATCACTCCATTGGTGTGTTAAAAAAAAAAACACTATAATAAACTAAAGCAAGAAACAATATACTTTGACGAACTATTGCTTAATCACTTTTCTGTGATTAAAGTGTAGCATAGGCCCCGAACAGGCATAGCGTGGAATTATTCCTGCAGTCAGGATCAAAACCAGGAATTTGTAAACAAAATATGCATTTTTTGTTTCTACATAGAATGTCTAATTTCATAACAAAATTCTTGCATAGTTTACCTCTTGTTTCCAAACCGGTGCTTTTTATATGAGTGAGCTGCCGTCGTTGTATGGAATGAAAGGATGTAGTGATGTAGCTCTTAGGCCAATGTACTCGTGTGACCCTTGTAGTGATATGTATGAGTTCTAGACCCCTGAAGTTTAGCACGGACCTATGCACAATAATAAATTATAGGAAAAACAAAATAATCGGTAACAAGCTACAACAAAAAACAAGCAACGTTAATAATCAAATAAGGCAAGAAACAATAAACTGTAATAAGCAACGACGATAAAAAGCAAAAAGAAAAGTATTATAAGGAAAAATAGACTGTAATAAACTTAATAAACTGCAGAAAGAATCAATACACTGTATTAATCCATTGCAATAAACAATATACTACATACACTACAGCACAAAAATGGCACTAATAAACCAAAGAAAGAGATACATTGCAACAAAATATAGCAAGATGCAATATTGTATTAAACCAAAGAAAAATTGATGCAATAAACAAATGCAAGAAAATTACGACATATCAAGAAACAATACACTGTACTAAACTTTAACAGGGAAACTATACTACTTAGAGCAACAAAATATATAGATAGACCACAATATAAAGCAATACACAGTAACATATAATATTAATAACCTATTAGAGAAAGAAGCTATACACATTAATAAACAACAGAAGAAAACACTACAGTGTAATATACTACAGCAAAACAGTACCCAAATGAACTATACTATGAAACAATACAGTGCAATAAACTACATCAATCAATAATACAGTCGAATAAAATACAGCAGGAAGAATGATAGTTTAATAAACAGCAACGTGAAACAATAACAATGATACTAACATAAATTATATAGTAGGTGTGCTGCATCGATGCAAGACTTTCCTCATTTGGTATTATAGATTAGTTACATGATTTTACAAATCAAATATATACAATTTGCAACGTTTGAAGCGATCGTCAGGAACATATAACATAATTTTAATTAAGGGTCTTGTTCGCTACCAAAACTCTACTTTAGAAAAGGAGAGTATATACATTTACTGTTATTTTCATTTGTTTTAACAAAACAACCATATTTCGAAATGTCGTTTTATGCCAAAGTACACATTTGAGTACGAGTATTTAAAATGCATGTTACTAAATATAGTCCCAAAGAAATGATTCTTAAGTAAAATATTGTGAACAGTTTCATTGAGGAGGTCCCTGCAACGACTGTTTAATGCGTGACTGTTAAAACGTTTTCAACTTATGTAAAATAACATTGTGAAAATGATACAATATACTTATATTTCCAGTGTCAGCATGCTCCTCCCTCTCCCCCCTCTCTCTCTCCCTCTCTCTCTCTCTCCCTCTCTCTCCCTCTCTCTCTCTCTCTTGCAAATATAGGTAAATACATACTTTAAGGATTTTACTAAATAGTTTGTTATTTAACAATGTGCAATGGTAAGCACAACTTCATGTGTCACATTTATATAAATAGTATAATCGATTGTTGAGGTGCTTACTCATCGTCTTTTGTAAGAGTTTTTGCATTTGCGATTAATGTGACCATAATAAACGTGATCGTACGCAGTGGTATGATATAACGAGATGATTTGTATGTTCTTCAAGACGTTTGACATCACTATCTCATCGTGGCACACATTACTTAATCGTGATATGTCTTCTCTGCGATAAACTATTCTCGGTATCTTAAATGTAATAATTTGCTAAATATAACGAACATTTTACTGTATGCTAGATTACAACTAGACTATACTCGGACTCAATAGAGGATATTTTGTGCAAGGATGAAATGTTCGTGACAACAAGCTATCAAAAGTAGAATGTAAATGATATATACCGACTGGGTCAAATGGTACAATTTGATCAATGTGTATGATAGAGTGTTCACACTAAATGAAAACTGATTGACAATAGTAACTGTGGAAGTATTTATACAATTTCAAAACAGATTTATGCAAGTTTCTTCAAATACCTGTGTGTGTGTGTGTAGGTATGTTAGGATTGTTATAGTAGCTTTAATAATTGTTTAGTCCGATGGTCAAGATGTCTGCATTGTGGTAGTGTATAGTTATGTCAAATGCATTTGTAGCAGTATAACAAGTTGTAACAAGTTGTTAACAAGTTGCTAACTAGTGTTAATATTTTCAATCGTCAGTACACAATGAAAACAAGGCTGATGTAAAGCAGTGCCCATTTTTATTAGTTTAGTACGCAATCCAACTTTAATGCATTAATATGACAGTTTCGACGTAGTTCTACCTACTCGAATAATACCGAAAAATTCGAAATGGAACTTATTATTCAATATTCTCGTTAACTGACGGCGACGAAGATACAAAGTTATATTATTTCTGCAACAAATGTGGTCATAAAATTTACAAATTAAGGGATATATTTATAAATAAGTGCCTTTAACCTTTTATGTTTGTCAGATGAAATAAGTAACGTAGCCCCACTCTACATATTCTTCTAAACAAAACGTAGTAGACTTTTGCATGATAGTATTAACACAAAACGAAACTGTTTATTTTAGAAGATATTTTGTGTAGGCATCAATACAGTGATACTCTTCTGATTATTGTATCGATACCAATATGGTGTTGATTCGAAGTAAATGATTATTTCGGCAACTTATATAATAATTGGAGACATACGTGGTAACTCTAAAGACGTTATAACGAAAACTAAATTTGTTACAGAATATTAAAGTTTGCCTCAGGATCTAACATTGGAGTTTTGTATATGCCTCAATGCATCATTAACAATTACAGGTATCAACACTTTAAAATACATGCAATATAGTCAAACATCCATGGTTGTTGCATGAGATGGAATGGTAAGCCTCCTCCATAATTTAGAAATGGGGATCCTTATCTTGCAACTGAACATTAATTTACTAAGTGCGTCATTATTTGTGTCATTTTACACGAGTTTGCAGTAGCAGTACATTCTACACAATTTTGTGTTCGTCTCTTTCCTATATTGCTATACAACCTAGACTAGCAGTTATGCATGCTTGTATTCCTATGTAGTACTGCAGACTTCCTTCCACCAATAATTCCCTTGAACGTATTTTTCACATTCGGCGCTCTTTGCAGTTTGGATAAGGTTAGAATAAATATAGCAAAAGTCAAACGGCGTTTACACCACATTGTTTTATAGAAAAATATAGACAAAATATATATACGTGCAACTACTTTACTTATGCATACGTATCAGTATGTGCTTTTTCCGTTTTCACAATTATGTGTAAATCGCATATTGCTAGCTGTACTATTCAAACCAATATATAATATATTGCAGAATCGATTCAAAATTTGCAAGTCTGTTTCGTTTTTATTTAAAAGGGTGGAAAATTTAGTTAGGACACATACGAATATCCATAATGCTGATATCAAGTATTACCTTAACATATTTCGAAACGAACAAACAGTGGTATCTGCCCATTTCAGGATGTTAGTAAAATATAACAAATCAAATTTGAATCTTCACGAAAAAATATATTAGATTTAAACATTAATTCCATAACACATTACCAATTGTTTTAATATGTACACCTTTAAAAGTCGGCATTCCTATAGTGTGTGCAATAATAAATGCAGATTAAAGCATTAATCACAAGATCTACTGGTTTCTTAATTTGCCAGGATACATCCAGTTTGATAGCGTATGTGACATTAGCCCCAACATAAACTAGGAGTATATTGAACCAGTTCATCTTGTTTTACAATTTAAATTAATTTAATTACATGTTTTCGCCTATTAGTTATAATTCATTTTTGTCTCAATCAGTATTAATTTGCGCAACATATGAAGGTTTGTTTAAACCTTTGAGTTAAGCTTACACATCATTAGCCGCTTTGTATTTGTTAACTACAGCTACTCTGTGTGCACTCTCACTACAGCTGCTTATTTTTATTTGCTATCCACCAGAACAAGGGGCTTAGAAGACAATTAAGCAGTGTACGTATTAGGACAACCTGATTGAACTAACTGGCTGCTAAATCAGCCGAGGCAAGTACAACACCAAGTATTGTCAAAGAAATTGCATTGATGCTGATTCATACATGCACAGTTATGTTAACACTATTCGGCTCAGTTCATTATTGTAATACTCGTTTACATGGATATCAGGTTCCTGTCTTTGCGGCCAAGATTGCAGGCCACACTAAGCTTCGTAGTGACTAGCAGATACAAGTGAACAATCTCCCAGCCCATATATTTGAATGCAAGAATATGTTTGGTTTATATTCTTGAAACCGTTCTTCTTCTTTGTTAAGGTGTACAGAATATTTCCAGATAAATCAATTATTTGTTAAATTTTTAAAAAGCTTAATGTTTTCACTCTTTTTGTGTTACTGTTTATTCTATCTAAGCAAGTGGCATAAGAACACACACACACACACACACACACACACACACACACATATATATATATATATTATGTATGTGCTATGCATCATTTATATCCCACGAGATACATAGATTTTTAGATTTTTCGTCAAAAGGGAAAGAGGTTATTCGAGTTTCTTCTTAAAGAAACTTTTATACAACGAGTGGTTTATCAGAGATACAGCGCATATACCATTCATTTATATTGTTTTCTTTTACATCACATACACATACAGGTAATCCTCATTTGAACGACGTTAGGTTGACTAAAGGCAACACTTCACATCTTTGTCCAAGATTTCCGCTATATTAAGTAGTTATGTGCCGTTTGTGGCTATTCAGAAGCCCCTTTGCAAATTGATGAGCTGATTCTTTTTATTTACGAGGTTCTAGTTGTATTCATCTTAAGTAAATAGAAGAGACACCTATGATTTAAACATGACATATGACTTTAAAGAAGAAAGTCGAGGACTATAAATACTGATATGATTAAAACTGGAACTCCACTGACCTCTTTCAGATTAAGTCCTGGTGTATATGCTATTACAATACTTTTATCAGCCAATCAATTAAAGTCTAATATTATCAGTGTGGGAGACGGAGTAGCAGTAGGAGTACATCAATGTCTCTCTATCGAATTGATTCCCTTTCAAATTTCGAAAGATGCATTTCCATTCGCTGACTCAGAGGTCAACATAATATGACACCTAAGCGGTCGTTGTCATACAGGACAGTGGAGATCTGATTTGAATCAGATTGCTACAAACACATGGATATCTTCTTGAATACTGAACGCTCAGTTATTTACGTGTCGGCAATCGTATGCAAATTAGTGTGGTCTAGAATCCCAAAAAAAACTTACGAAGTTACAAGAGGTAATTCAAATATTGTATTATATTTACAGCTTATCGAAGTCATTATTCTGCTTTAATTACCCTTACTATTGACCAAAACATTATATTACATCTCTCTCCGTCCCTCCCCCCAGTCTCTCTCAATCTCCGTGTCTCTCCGTTTCTCTCCCCTTGTCATTTGGTAGGTTTGACAGCATTTTACCATTTTTCATAGATCAGGAGATATCGTCTTCTAAGCTCTTTGTATCATGGACATTTTCAGGCATGATAATGAAAGTGTAGATAATAGTAGCAGCAATGCACGCACTATATGTCTTAAAATGGGTTACAAAAGTAGCACGTGGCCATGTAGGCTCATCTTTTTAATTTAAATTAAATATGAATCGTTGTTCTGAACATTACTACTGAAATTGTTTAACCAAAATGCATTCAATCTTGATTGTTTCTTATTCTGCTCCTTATATGTCATCAAAAACGTCCACACGCAAAATTATTGATCCCTATAGAGTTTTAAAATGGTAGCCATATAAGGATTATGGCTGGATGAGGGTTCCAAATCTGCTCGTGTGTGCTCGTGTGTGTGTGTGTGTGTGTGTGTGTGTGTGTGTGCTAATTCGATTTCTAGCGTAGCTTACAAAATATTGAAATTATGTCATATCTATACGATGCCTGCTTCGTGCCAGTATATAGTGATGACTAGCACTGGGGGCATTAACTTGCAGACAAGTATCTTAATGTCCAACTCAGTAACATTATCCTGATACTAGGCTGACCAGTCCTAACAATAACCTAGTAATATTGATCATCAATTGAGGCATCTAGTTGTACCAATTATAAAAGTATTTGGTATGAATCAGCCGGGGTTCGAACACGCGACCTCAAACATTAAAAGCGGATTGTTAGAAGTATTTGTAATCAGATTGTAAAAAGTGATCCTCACATCTAAAATGGCCTTTTCTGAACGCATGCAAGACATGGCTGTAATTATTCACATTATTGCATATTTAATTGTGATTGTTGCTATACAAGTCCGTGAATTATTTGCAAAACGGCCATTAGCAATTTTTGTTCAGGATAGTGGTAGTCAGAGAAACCCAAACTTGGAATAATAAATATGCATGATATCATATAACATATTAACAAGAAACACGAGAACAAAGTTTTCCGAGGTATGTAGTGCTACTTCTGGTGATGCTGCTAATACTGACATTGACAACAAATTTATTTACAACAGTAATATAAAAGAGAAAGAGGAAGCATAACAGAACACGTTTAAGTCGTAGTTTTATTCTAACTGATAATTGTGGTAATAACTATGTATTAGGATTTGTTGATAAAGTATCAATGCATTTTTTAAACGTATAATTCATAGCAAACACTTGAAGATAAATATGATATAAAGGTTTGTTTCTCAGAGAACTACGCATTTGTCATATAAAATGTAACCTAGATATTGCAAACGTTGCAATGACTATATCATGAATTGTCACACATAACATAAGGATTGTATTTAGACCCCCACATACACGTTTAGTTTTAAGTGCATGACAAATATTAACGAACCAGTTCACTATCATTTTACTTAAACCAGTTGTTAAAAAGTTTGTGTTGTGTCTTCAAAACATCATTGTAATTAAATTATCACATCTATAATAATTGTGCCTTAGTAGTCAAACGTTTTAGTGATTTCGTTTGCTATGTTGATAACTTATGCCCCATACTCAGCAATTGTAATCATACTTTATTGCAGGATGTGGTGATATCGATTGATCTCTAAGAGGGCGTAGTCATAAACATACCAAACCCGAACACTCGAATTCGATAACATGTTTGAACTGGAAAACATATAAATTTGCCGCACGATATGTGACGAGTGGAGTTAATTTCGCATTCGCATCTGTCGTATGAACCTGCTTTAGGTTCTCCAACAAACTCGGTTTTGATTTTGCAATATTTACGTCTAATGAAAATAATAAAAATTTCTACCCATTTTAAATATTAAACCCGCCCTATACCGTACGTGTGTATATGTTCTTTTATAATTTTCTATAATCCGATCAATATCTGAAAAACAGTAATACATGACGTGCCCAAACAATAATAGTGTTTAAGACGTTTATTTTATTTTGCGAAGTATTACTGATGTATGACGCCAAACCAGATTTGATCCCGAATTATGGAGTAACAGTACTGTCTATCATACACCATTACTTTTAGGAAAAGATGCGGTGGTATGATAACTAACAGATTTTATGAAGTGAAAAGGCCAGAAACATCTAATAGGGAAATAAAAACAATTATGAACATTATTTTCATAGTTGGGACTCGGAACAAAAATGCTAATTAAATAAGGCGATAATCCTACCTTAATGCAAAGCAGTGCAAAAAAAATCATATTATGCATAATGCCATCAGCATATTGACAAAACAAATGTCGAAACGGAACCTAAACAATAGGTAACAATCGTATAACTATAACTAATTATTATTTAGGTAAGGACGAGACAGAAATCCTGCAATAAATTCTTATAAGGTTACTTAATATTTATGACAAATATAGAAAGGAATCCCGGTCGTCATACCAACAACATTGGTAATTCCCTAACGTCAAGTCAGTGGACCTATTTGTAGTCTATGTACTTTGTGACTTAAACCTAAGGGGGGATAACTTTTTTTAAGCTATCCTGTAGTAAAGAATGCTTGTTTTCTTTGTAAGCCTGAAGTCAATGGAAGTGTGGACAAATCATTCTGATGGAAAACGCAGTGATGAATTAAATGATGCACATGCACATTTGCTCGCAGATTCTCTTAGCAATTAATGACAATGATAAAGAATAACAAAATATGATTATAACACTCATAACGAAAGTGAAAAAAAAGGATTGTATGTGGCTATGATATTCTTAATGAAAATTTATACAAAAACATGTATATTACAAGCTTAATGAAAATGGGAAAGAAAATCTGTCCCTCGAATTTGTATAAAGTAAAACAAAGAAAAATATACCTGGGGAAAATTGTATACACACGCTAGTAAACAATGAGATTGTCACATATATGTCAGTGAACGGATATAAAGAAATTTTGCCAGTTTGATATAAGAAAACAGTGACAATAATTGTCCGTGTTTGGTGGCGACATGACCTAACTGCGTGAGTGACTGTCGTTGAATGGCGAATTTAACCATGTCGCCCTGTTGACTTATTATAGTCGATACTGCTAGGTTGACATGGGTGAAAACGTTAGCTCCCAGTACGAAAATCGATACTGCACATGTATTCTGTTTTCTCGACTGGCAATGTTTGCGAAGTGGCTGTGGATATTATTGTCCATAATGAACTTCACAGTCAATACTTGCCATATACTAACAGATGAATACGGCTGTGTAACGTATTCACCGATGGATACCGAACTAGTCGAACAGCTAACGTATAGATGAATACGGCAGGGTCCAAGTAACGCATGTATAGACGAATATGTCAGTTTCTGCGTCACGTATAGCACCTCCTGCTGACGATCTATAAACACACTCACATAAATGACGACCTTGACAAATCAAGGGAGTAATGCTTGTAGGGTTATTGCTTTAGAGTTAATCCGTTCCTGTACGTGCATAGAGCCGCACTGGGTATTTCAGACAGGCTTGGGGAATAATTTATGCATTGCAACACACCATTTAATCTCCTTCCACCCAATGATGGTAGTCCTGTTAACACTCAGACCTATGCCTATTTAATCTATGATAAACTTTATACAAGAAGACAGTCTTCCCTTCCCAGTAGGCTATACATTTCTCATATATAAATTAAATAAATAAATATCAAGAGATAGGGCAACATCTGTAAAGTCAACCTGAATCTAAACCTAAAGTTGACCTTAAAGATAAATTGACAATTTACAGGTTTTATTGCTATCGTGATTGCAAAAGCTGTTATGAACCTTTAGATACTATATATTTTGTTCAAGCATATGCACGTAGAGTAAATTAAAGAACAAATGAATTTCAGCACCAAGTATGGAAAGGAAACATTTTAGTTGATTGTTTGAAGAAACTCCAAACAATGGAAGTGTTCTAGGAATTTTCCTGACAGTATTTTCTGCCGATGTTAATCGACAAAAAGTTCTGATCGTAGGAAAGCACGCGGAAATGATTATACAGAAATTACAAATGAAATATCTGATATTTGACGAAGAATATTTACAGGCGGTTTTATGGACCGTATTGTCTTTCTCTGTCTCATTAATGCAATTTTCGATCATTATTACATCGACTGAACACAATTAATTAATCAACTTGTAATTTAAACAAATGATGATACACAATGCCCAACGTGGACATGTAATAGTTAGGGTAGTAAACTCACGATTTCCAACCTACAAAGCGATTTAAGGGGATGGACTCGGTGATGTTGATCAATGTTTATTTAAGAGAATGGCTCCAAAAGTAATACCGATTTCAAAACAATTATGAATTAAAGTTATCGACGCTGTGTGCGATAAGTGTGCCAGTGTTCATGGTAATGTTGACAGTAAAGCATTTACAGCAATTAAAGAACGATTAGGTCTACTAGTACGAAGAAAATCATTTCCAGTAAAATTACCCATTACTGATAGTATGCCTGCAAATATCAGTAAAATAATAAATCAAACTGCAGATAAAAAACTAACAGAATTTGCTGTTAATGAAGTTGTTCATGGAAAGTTGACTAATGCAATTATGCCGGCAAATACACGTTTTATTTCAGGACGTGGTCTTCGTGTCAGACGAAGATAGTTATGATGACATGTTTAAGCGCCTATTTGATCACACATTTCATACAGACGCACAAGTTCGCGATTATCAATATTATACTTATGACGTACGTATGCCAAATCAAAGTGGTCGAACAGAATTACAAGTTCAATATGCAAGCATATATGTTTTGCCTGCTGAAGCCATTATCGACGTAAAAGGAGAAATCATAAAAAACCACATAATAGTGATTATGGAGACGATGTTAACTTTGGTTCTGTTAACAAAGGTATTATGTCGTTGTTTGACAGCGCTACGTATATGACTGAAGGAGGAAATATCGAAATAATCTGAAAAACGTTGATGCTGCTAGGACGGTATTAAATTGAGGAAGATGACTATATCATATCAGCTAGATCGTCCGTGATGTTTGTCAAGGATAATTCTGATCATCCTGACCATAAACGTTTAGCTAAAGGTGCAGTACAAGCCGCTGGAGGATCCGTTGAGGAAAAGCAGTTGCATCAACGAAGGCAAATTACAATTTAGAAGTAGCTACACATTGGTCAATGTTCAAAGGTGGATGTAGAAGATTTTCATGCCCAATTATATTATCTCATTATCTCATATCTTTCGATTTTGTAGAAATGGTAGAAAGGTTATCTTTGGGGCTAAACATACAGGTGTACTTGTAAAAAAAACTATTGATGATAATGCACCTTGGCGAGCAACCGCTGTTGCTGATGCTGGAAGAATACTGATAAAAGAGGCTTTCACTGTGGATGCCTGTAATGACTCCAACAGTCGCTGGAGAAGAAAAGTTAATTAGTTTTATGAAGTCAGGCGGAAAATCATTGTTATCATGGTTGACAATGACCGCAGATATTAATGAAAGTAATATTAATGGTATTGTAACATGGCAAATATCATCACAACAAGAAGCTTCTGCACCAAGGCATATCTGTATTGCTTTACAAAATGATGCACGAGTAATGTCCAAACACGTGACATGATATTTGACGAACTTGGAGTTTATGAAGTTTCTTTACGGATAAATGCACATCAAGAATCATCTGAAGATATATATTTAAATTTCGGTTTGAATCATATAGCACGTTCAAATCATCGTGTAATGACCATTATGGGACGTGGTCAAAATATATATACTCGTTTACAAATATCACAGTTAGATTTTGCAACTCTGTATCCGATCTATTACTATTCATTGGAGCATATATAATTATTCAAACAATCTGCAGTTGATATTCACTTTTGAACTTGTGTAAATAGAGATGCTGCTGCTATTCCATATCGTATAGCAATTGCAGTTATATTGAGCGATAAGTCAATTTTACTTGAATACAATGGTGGACGAATGCGAGTTATTGACGCACCGATATAAAACATGTATCATCTCAGTTGAAAATAACGTGTTACTTATAAAAATGTCATATCATCATGCTAGTGTTACTCTCACTCCTGGTCAGATTAAAAAAATTCAACCAAATTCGGCGAAGAACTGTGGAATACAAATATCACTATAAAAAAGATGAGATCACCGGTGGTCAAACTAAACTCTCATTGTCAGAACGTCAAGTGAGGCATTTCAATGACTCCAAACAGTCAAAACAAACATTAAACTCAATATTTATAACGGCGCAGTTAAAGATTCAAATACAACCGGTGGGATATATCAATTTCTTGCAGCCGTACCAGCTGTACTACCCACTGCAGCCCCATCTGTTGCAAAAGCAGCAGCACTTAGTGGTGCTGGAGCTGCTGGTGGATTTGAGGCGAAAACCAGTAAAACAAGAAAATGGATAACACAAGAGGAAACGGTCTAAGATTACACTAGTACGTAACGATCTGAGATTTCCAGGAACACATCGTTAATTCTTCCTATGTCAAATTGGGCTTTATATCAAGCTGCTAAGAAAATAATCATCACCAAATTTAGAAATGTTTTTTATGCGTGATCCATTACCGAAACAACCAAACAATATTGAAACTGGTATCATTAATCTCGATAAAAGTTCCGGTCCTGGTACAATTGATCCACGTGGAATTAATTATTTGTTTTCGTATGGACTGGCTTTACCAAAATAATTTGGCATTGAATATTGCCAACACAAACCAAAACCGATCAGCTCTTATGTGGCTGTGAAGTAATTGCTGTTCACGACGCTGTGTCATCATCACATTACCACCTCATAACGTCGTTCACGATTATACAAGTATAAGCGTCCTTTTAAACAGATCTTAATGCATAATAATAGACATTTACGGAAAAGCTTCCTCTAAACAAAAACAAAAAACTGACGTAATAACTCATGAAAATATAGGTAAAAAGATTAGTGATGAAATATCTGAATTATTAAATCTTACAGATATAGATCCAAACAAAGGTGTTGTATTTCAAAATAGCAAGGAAAATTCAAAAGAAGCAATCTTTCATTGAAATATATTATCGTTATAATTAATGGAGTAACTGAAAAAAGCATAGATGTGTTTGATAATAATGGAACAATTGAACCCGGTGTTATTATATCAACAATATTAAATAATATTAATGGTCGGGTACAAAACTCCGGTGATACAATGACTGCTTCTCTCTATATGTCTAATGGTAAAATTACTGAACTTGGAGAACCACAATTAGACAATGACGCTGTAACATAAAAATACATCCTTCCAATGACTGACTCGTTAGTTTCAGTTAATAAAGTAACAACCTCATTGAGAACTGATTGTTCTAATCAGGTGCATTTGTTTATGAGTTTTCGTAGAAACATAAATAGATCCATTAATGAGTTTTTTGGAAGTCCACCTGTCATCGATTTTAAACTCTCTCACGTAAGCAATTGCCGACAGTGTAGTATCTACAGTAATGTCTGGACAAGCATTATGGTCACCACTTAATAAATCTATCAAACATCGCGCTTAGGTTACCGGTATATACAGGCTCTCAGTACTCAGCGTTACAGCATTTACAACATTTACAATATCAACTATAATTTCACGGCGTTTTCAACTCGTGACTCAGTGGACACGGAAACGCAATGAGGTGACACTTTAAATATATGTGTTCGTTGCAAATAAGATATTTGAACAATACTGACAGTTTTTAATCTTTAAAGTCTAACCTTAGGTTATTATTTTAGCTTGTACCATTTCACAACAAGTCACTTGTGAAACACACTATCGAAAACTTGGTATTATGTTTTGGGGAATATATTCTGATTTAGGTCATCCTTGAGGGGAATTTAATGTGCTCCGAAGCTATAAGCCAAATATTCTGTGCTGTAACATCCAAGGTATTCAAAGAACATAACTGCATTATTTGATAAAAAGCAACAGTCTGAACAGTTATGGAAATATAAACATAAGAAACTATTAAGTGAGAAACTCACAAGGGAGTAAATAAATAACTAAGGACAAAGACTGTGCTGACTGCATTGTATAACAAATCTACTTATGCCCTTTAACTGTTATATATATATTATATATCTTTATGCCTATCTATCTATCTATCTATCTATCTATCTATCTATCTATCTATCTATCTATCTATCTCTCTCTCTCTCTCTCTCTCTCTCTCTCTCTCTCTCTATATATATATATATATATATATATATATATATATATATATATATATATATATATATATATATATATATATATATGCACCTTTCATATATATTATTGCATTAAGAAATGACCTGTTCAGGATTTGTGAAGAGGAAATAAAACTCACGCCTCCAGCTCAGATGGATTACATAATCCCCTGTGGTACTTATCGTTTAGAAACATACACGAACAATAAACTCAATAAGGTTGAATTTTAAATTTTCTATATAGGTACTGACCCTTAAAACAGGCATATTGTAATTCATGTTCTTATTAGTCCTCTTATTTTATCTCAAAAAGATGGAGATATGTTTTCCATGGTGGATATATAACAACTACAGAAATATTTATCAAGATATAGAGACCGCTTAGCAACAATAGCTTATGCCAAATAACAAAGAACTCTTAAATCTCTGAGAGATAGACTACTGGACAAATTACGATCAACAGGGAACAAAGATTTCAGGAGAGCAGCACATATTCCAGGTAACAAAAATGCAAAACATCCTAGGAAAATTGGAAAATGGCTGCTTAAATACATACAGTGTTAGTAGTCAGAAAGAAGCAGGTTAGGTCAACATATGGTGGCGGAACACGAACTTTTTAAGTCCTCCTTAAAACAACTGTCTCCGACATATAATGCACAGGAAATAATCGTTTCTTTCCCAGTGGAATATCAAAGACAAGAAAAGTTGATCACTTTGATTTATATCTTGCTAATCAAACACATGAAACATTGTCTGATTAACTGACTTTAAAGGAAATATCTGAATCCACTAAACTGAAGACTCTTAGGTTTTTGTTTGTAACCACAGTACACACAAAAAGTTCAAATGGTAAACAGCAGCAAAGAAAGAAAAATTAATACAGAACCAGAAACGTCTGCCATGCTTATACATCAAAACCAGTCCGATTTGGGTCAGAAGTCTCCTCAGGTTCAGACACGAAGGCAATATAATTATAATATCATATGTGTCTACTAATGAACTACATATAACTGATAGTAACCAAGCTGAAATATGATTGGTTCTGAAAAATCAAACACTGCATTTGATAACATGTCATGGGGATTGCTTTGAAGTAAAAGGCATTCATTATTATGGTCATAATGATAATTTGCCTTCGATCAACCCTAATGATGAAGTGTGTGAGTTAACATTTGTTTCGCATGAGTTGCTGATGACAGCAGCTCATTCCCAAGAGCAGTTTCAACCAGCCTATGATCTGTCACAAGCAACGTCATCAGACGACAAATGTGTTACGACCATTATGCTGCACCGTTCCAATTTACAGAAGGAAATGTAATATTTCAAAGCATCTGCAAATTTGAATACAACATTAAGGTTCAGCTTTGTAAATGAAATGGGGAATGATGCAGATGGAGTATCAATGGATGCTTATGCAGCATTTCGGGGAATCATTGTTCTTGAGAAATTCCGATGGTGAGGTTTATCACATACCTGTTTTATATCAGGATTATGGCCAAGTAGAATGGGAGGCTGTAGGTAGAATTTAGATCAACGGATACAAGAAACACAAATAATATCCAATATGCTTGGCTCAAGATTTTGTTGTGCAGTAGTACATGGGGAAAATTATGTCATTACAAGGTGATTGAAATACTCATTCCTTTTATATATTTTACAGTCAAAAAAGGCAAATTCCACACAAAGTATAAGTCCACGAATCTAAATATGCCCTAGATGCTATTAGTGGTGTTGGTGAAGGTGTTTGGCAAATTGATTTTCCAGATACTGATTCAATCATAACCCTGATTGGAAGACTAGACCTAACCATCCAAAACTAACAGAGCTGCTACATGCTTCACCATGAGCAAAGAAGGGACACACTTCTATTGGATTTCTTCATACATTTAGGAGGAAATACATGACAGTTGAGAAATTTACTCCGATGTTGACTGGATCAGATACTCAGTTCATTGTACGTCATGGGAAAGGAACACTTCCCAGTATTAACACTTGTGGATCCTTGTTATAACTTCCCTCAACATATGCAAACTACCCCGACTTTCGATCTGAGTGGGATAGCATGATTAATTCCAGGGAATGTTTTGAAATGAACATTGTACAGTTGTTCATTAACTGCAGAATAAAGTTACCATTTTTGTTGTTGTGATAAAAGATATCAACCATTTTTACAACCTGCATGCAATCAAATCAGTCCATTGTAACACGACTTGGATTGTTGGTACACTATTCTGCAGTGTTGTGTGTGTATGTGTCTCTGTATGTGGGTGCGTGTGAATATCTTTAAGCCCATCTAACATAGTACATCATTTTATGATATATGAAGGTTAGATCCACAGTGTGTAATATTTCGGTAAAATTATGTTATATGTGAAAGAAACAATTCTGTTTGACGTGAAAACAATTTTGAACTTTCCAAATTGTTCATCCGAGCCGTGTTCAGGCATATGAGATTCCGCCATGCCATGTGTATATGTAATATATGTATTGTGTATACACACACAATAATGTGTTGAACCATGACAGATCTTCATGTAAGAGAAATGAGATTTTTATTAAGCCTTTGATGATAAACTACTCTTGCTCCTTTAATTTACAATTTATACAATAATGAGAAGTCTCATATATTTGTATTTCTTATCAGCTTGTACAGTGCATTGAGTGTTTTTCTTTAGCTCGGTTTATTGTACATTATTGATCGAAAACTTGTGTATTATGTTATATGAAGCATGACGAAAAAGAACTATATACCGTAGTTAGAATTATATTGCATGACCTATATTTGATGATCTACTGATTTGCACTAACAATTGAGGTTTCACATAGTTGTCAATTTCTGTTGTTATTCCTTGCTCCTGTGGTCAATTTGCTTTGCTGTGAATGCGTTTTACATCATTCCTTGCCTATTTATATTATTGCTTTAGACCTTTTAAACAATTCTACATTTTGCAATCAATGCATATCGGCATTTTGGGTTTGAGTCTTGCATTATACCTTAAATGCATTAACCTCCATTCCTTGCATTGGAAGTAGAGTAATGAGTAACATCATGGATGCCATACATACTACAGATAACATATCTTTATGGGTTAAAGTGAGAACAGTATTCAGATGAAGACGTCACCTTAGTCTGTCGGAAACGATTACAGCATTTTGAATTAAGCTCTTTAATTTACCTTATTTTTCAAAATGGTTGGGCACAAGATGTTTCATTTCTTGCACCACAATTTATTTTTTGCCAGTCTAATAGTTTGAGTTTCCTGTTATATCGTATCTAATAAATTCCATACATACATGATATTTTGCTATCGTGTAGCCGCCATTCACATGTATACAAAAGTTAATTGTGTCTTTGAGGCACACAAACACACACACACACACACACACACACACACACACACACACACATATATATATATATATATATATATATATATATATATATATATATATATATATATATATATATATAGATATATAAATATATATATATATATTGTTGTGATGTACTTTAAATGAAAATGTATATATCGAGATAGATAATACTATTTTAGTCTCTGCATATTTCGTAATAATTACTGACAAATATTGCTTTTTGTATTAGAACATTTAACAAGACATTACTGTTATGATGTTCGCAAGTATTTTCCCCTTAAATTCGTGTTTATTATATCAAGTATAATCAAACATTTTATGTAATTAATATGTAAACAGATGTTATTTTGAGTACATTTTATCAATTTGTTGTTCATTGCCTTGTGATATTTGCTTTAGATTTTAAGATTGTTGTATGAACTGGAGGTTAAGTATGGCTGTTCTAGATACGTACTGTTTATGATGTATAATTATTTTTCAATTAAGGTTGTCTGTTCTCTCTGTGCTCCATCAACTTTGTTTTGTAACCTGGCCAAGCATATACTGTGCATATATCCTTGATGAGACATACATGAGACTAGTCTGGAGTTTTATTCAAACTTAAATTGTTTACAGTCCATGTTTAGATGTAACTCATTACCACATAGGCTCATTGCAACTTGCATAGATACTATTATAAATTGAATCATAAAAGTTGGTAAAGCAATGCATCTTGATAAAATCTATACCATTAGCACAGCAGTATATCTATATGATCCATATTTTACTCTTCACTGACTTTGATTACATTATATGTTTAACGTTCATTTCTGGACTACATTTCATCTTAAAACCACGCAACATAATTATTGTAAACATCACTATAAGAACTACATCTTTATAACAAAAGATGATCACTGCCACTTGCATTTTATGTTTTACTTGTTTTAACTATTTGTGTTTGGCTTATGACAAATGACATCACATGCTATAAACATACTAGTCTATATGAAAGGCAAATTTTCTTACCATCGCAGTATATGCTAAGCTGAGCATGTTTATAGCTACACATTGTTTAATGGTGTAGATTACTCTGACATGATGAATGTTAATAGTACATGTGAATGACTTATCAGTAGAACGGTGGACTGCATCCATTGCATGTGAGGCTTTGATTGATTTCTCATTCAGGTAATATTGGTTATACAGGTCATCATTCCAAGGTTATTCTAAGCCATGACTTCCACACGGATGCAATCTGTCTGATAATTTCAGAAGCAGGTTTTATTATCAGTATTGTGTTAAGAGAACAATTACCTTTTGATTTCTTAAACTAATTATAGTACTTCAACATTGATATTGTACGAAGCTACCAGTGGCCAAGTGGTCTAAAGCGTTTGACTTTACCGATCACTGCCATCTCACCTCAGTCTGATATGGTTATAGTCTTGGACTCAGGAAAAGTGGGTATTTGAGAGAGCTGTCTGTAGCTTCTTTCGGTTCAGTAATCTTACCGGTTTTATTTCGGAGTTCTTCCTCCAACCGTTTTAATGGCAGCCATATATAGCATATCTTACGCTGAGAAAATGGTGTTATACTTCTATCCAACAACAAAAATTAATATTGTAGGAAAGAATATGTATTATTTTTTAATGTCCATTTAGAGGAGCCAATATTTGAAAAGGAGTATCAGTTCCTTTCTCTTTCTTTGCAGAAGCGAGCTATTTAATCGGTGATTATTAACAGCAGTTTTGTAAGACATTCTGGCTCTCATTGGCAAAAGATAATTATGGCTCAACCCCACAACACAAACGATGTTTGTTCAGAATATTATATGTTGCTACTTCTTAGGTAATAAAACTTAAGGCGAAAATTTTGGAAAACTTGTATAAACTGACATGTGTGCATATAATGAACTACATTCCACTTTCTCGTAGGATAAAACACTGGATCAGCTGTGGAGTTAAGTGGTTCAATGTTGTTAGTGTATTGACTGTGTGTAGATGAATGTTTTAGAAGATATTTTAAATAGCCTTTATAACATTTATCCTATGACGAAGTAGACAACCTTGCGAAAATGATGGACACAGAGTTTGTCCTGAAGCAATTATCGATTGTAAGATTATAGTCTTGCCAGAATTTAAGGCACTTGTGACATGTGAGGTAATGCATATATAATGTATGTCTTCATTTCTTCCCATTCCAGCTAAAGTGTATGACAAACAACTCCACATAAATAATGGCAAATGCGTAATGTGCAATAGAATGGATGAGGGTTATTTATGACCCTTTATTCCAAAGTGCCTGAGCCTCAACTCGCATGAATTGCTTTATCTTGCCACGTGGCTAGAATGAAGCTTCTAGTCAGTATGTATTTGTTTATGGTTGATGTGTTCGTACTTTGAAAACTTTGTGTTCTTAATTTTTTAAACACTTTGAGCTGTTTTTGTCTTTAGCACATTTTGTATGAGACCTTTTTGTCCTTCCTGCAGTCCGTCCTTCCTTCTTTTAAATAGGACTTCTAAAAGCTATAATGTTGCAGCTCCGTGTCGAGAAATACTTAGTGTTCTTTAAACATTCACCAAAGGACATGTAACAAGTCTATTCTCGAAAGGAGAAATCCATTTCTCGATGGCATCCATAAAGCGGAGAATATCAGATTGGATTCATTTACTGTATTACGGTTTTCATATTACAATTAAGAATTAAAACGACTTTGATAGGCTCAGCTACACGTATGCGTGCTTATTTCTATTGATTTTGTGACAAAATTCCGAACGAGGAAATTTGTACTTATTTCATTAAGGTTAATGGGCATCACCGTTTGGCATTATACATGCCTCGAGTAAAGGCAATTATCATCAGTGTCCAAACCCACACGGCCATGCGCTCACCTGCCCTTTCCCAGCGAAACAAGAAATATGAAAGAAGGTTTAATATAAGGGCCTGGAGTTGCATGAAATCCATTCGTTTGACAAACGGAATTTAATATTTGGCTATATGCACGCACCCACTGGATTTCTATTGGCAATGCAAAATGTATACTACGTATTCTTAGCATTCCAAAAAGTTTCCGTGTCTGGTTACTTACCATAAAGAGCGCACGCCTGTAAAAAACAAATATACTCCACATTTCGTGATTGCCGTTTTTTCGGCTTTATATCTCGATCTCTTCACCCACAATCATTTCTAATTCGTGAAACACGGCATAAGTTATCTATTACTTTTGTGTTAGCTTTATAAAGTTTAGACATTTATTTTTAAAGGATAAATTAAGAGATGTGTGTGTTGATTTGGATTTTAAACTTCGCTTTAACAATTTTTCATTCATATCGCTACGATGTCTCCAATGTGGCAGTTTATAGTGATGTCTAGAACTGGGGCTTAATGCCCTAGACATGTAGCATGATGTCCCACCCAGTCACATTATCCTGACACCAGCCTGACCAGTCCGAACACTAACTTCTTAATGTTGAGCGCCTAGCGAGACAGCCGTTAATACCATTTTTAAAAGTATTGGGTATGACTCGCCCGGCATTCCAACCCGCGAACTTCCGCATCCGAGGCGTACTCTCTAACAACTAGGCCACCATTTAAGAGATGAACAAAATACATAAATTTTGTTGGTGTCGGAATGAACTATTCATAACAGTTGAAGGAAAAAAAAAGACCAAAATAAAGAAAAGATGCAAAAGCTTTGGTCGAGTTTTTCAGGGATCGCATTATCTCGTCTGCTAAGACTACTACAATGTTTGCTGTATTAATTTAAGCAGATGAGTCGATACTATCTAAAACCATGATTTATTGTCGACAATCTCTATTCCGTCTACCGCGAATAAACATGTACCTTTGTCTTACTATCAACCAACGCTCGTCAAAGAAAAGCAAATCAAGTTCACAAATTTATCAGAATGCATATATGTTTGTATATCTGGATGGACGCTTATTTGCTTCGTTCCATTATTCCATTCTTATTCAAACTGAGCTATTTACAATCCTAAGCGTCAACAAATGTTGTGTTATATTGTACTATCAGCTAAAGGTTTACATCGGATTTGGTTAGTACTGTGTGGATTTCATAGATGCTGAAAGTTAGATAAATGGCCTGATAACAGTAAGATATTAACTTTACTTGCTACATTGAGCCTTCTGTGGCGTATGTGTAATTGCAAACATATTATATGCACAGTGTTAATAACATCAGATATTAAATATTTGTATCCAGTGTCTACTTCAATGTTAGGGTTATTTGGTCACTCTAATGATTTCTAATGTTAACGGTAGTGCGAGAGGAGGGTGGCAGTCTGGATCTTTTTCTTACAGCTGAGATTTTCTTAGTATTTCACCTCAGTTTTGTGAAACAGGATTAATTTTTCACAATAAATGAAGGTATATGGAGGTTGGCACCTGACATTAAACTATTCCGGGAGAAAACGTAGGGGTCTGCCACTAAAGAATATTGCCCCTGGTCGGATCGGTAGGGATCAACCTAGCAATATTGCCACCGTGCGCCTAAAACACTGAGTGCGTTCATTGTGATCTTTTTTTTTGAGGGATAAAGTGCCAGATTGCACTCTAAGTCACCACAGTTAATGGGCCAATGGAGGTAAACACTTCTTATTCAGCAAGTCATACTACATAGAACCAATTAAAATTACAAGCAACATTTCTCCATTTTCTTCACAGACACTTTCACCTTTGTTTCTTGAACCCTAATTTGTGTATGATTTTAGAGTATTGGTGGTCACTACCTCTATTGCAGATATATCCCTCCTCGTTTGGCGCTATTGTTAATCAAGAAATGCAAACATGTATATCGTAACCTTTATCAGTTCTGAGAAAAACTGTGAACCAAGATTAAGAAAAGCTCAGACTAATACTGACACTAGTTTTCTTAAAATGATACTAATCAAAACTGTTTAAAATAAATTTGTTTTTAATTTAAGAAGGTGGGGGATGGCTACAAAGATTAAAATGTTTTGGTCATAACTACAACCAGAGCATTGGTTCCATTTTTATTATGAAAAGTATTGAATACATTTAAATTGAACCGATTACTAATTAAAACATTTATATGTGTGAGTGGAGAAAAGGAAAGGATGCAAACTGTGCATAGTTAAGAAACTGTTTACACTTGTTAAACTACATTCAGTTATCGATATTTCGATAACATTGGCGGATCACTGAGATCAATTATTTCGTCAGATTTGAGAAATCAAAGACATACAAACACTTGATACCAATTAAAACAGATGCGTGCTATGTAAACGAACTTGAATAACAGAGGCACTTAGTTGTGTATGCATATGCCAATGGATTGAAGTGTGCGATCTATATTTTTCTGATTATGAACACAACTAACAAAATATCATTATATCATATCTCCTTATTTCTAAATATTGGTCTTATATGATGCTTAGATCAGCTCAGTTCATCTGGAACAGAAATATGATCATTATCCAAGCGCATACAATGAATGTAAATATATTATTAGGATGATGCAATTTACATTATGTCATTAATATGTTGCCGCAATTCTAAATACTTACCAAGAGCTTCATATGCATCCTTTGCCACGTGTAAACGTTGCTCAGCGATTATATATACACATAGATTGCACACATCCTCGTCAGAAGCCATTCCATCACAGTACCTTACGTTATTCTGACATAACTTGAATTCTTCCTCATGTATCAGACACATATAGTTCTCAGTCTCACACAACTCTGGAATTGAAAACATGATGTTTGGAATGCCACTTAGAACAAATACGTTTTTGTATGGTCGAATCAAAATGGAATCTAACACTTCGGTTACTGAGTCTAACACTTCGGCTACTGAGTCTAATTCATCCTGGAAATACATATTCACATATGACATACATGTACTTGATAATAAGGAGGAAAAGAAAAGAAAGGCTGAGAAAGAATGTATTCATGTGAACTTATGACCTTTATGAGGCATAAAGAAACACTAAAAAAATAGATATCATTTGTGAGAAAAGTTGTGTTAAATATACAACTGATGTATAAAATCGCAACTCTAACATAAACAATTGATTATAATCAGTGACAAATAATGATTCGGAATATATAATACAGGTAAGACTTTGAAACAAATATCCCAAATCAGCATTAAAATACTCCAGGGAACGTTATGTGATAATTCTATAGTATAGTATGTGTTCTTTGAACATTGTAATCTGTAATCAGCATTTTTGTTTCCTTACGACGAAGTATGCCCATTTAATATATATTCGTGTGCGTGTTTGTGTTTGACAGAGACAGACAAAGACAGATACAGAGTTATACTGTCCGTAACTGGATCATACTAATAAAACAAAATACCACAATATTCTTGTCCAGATATCAGACGCCAAATTTACCCTCAGCTTTTATTTGGTCGAAGAGTGACAACCATAGCTCTACACATTCATTGCGCAAGACGCCCCACCATCTTTCAATTATTTCGTTATTTTTGCTGCGCCAGTACATAAAACTGCGATCACCAAAGAATGAACCATTGTCATGCCGGCGAAAGATACGTTGGAATTCACAAACATATCCACTTTCTGTGCCCCTGTCAGATCGAAATATAAGGGGGGCAACCACCGCAAACTTTCAAAGCTTCGAGATAGTAACTCCCGAAAACGCGATGGTTACTACTTGTGCAATATGCATTTAACAAGAACATTTTTCGTGAAAACCCGTAAATTAAACCATTGATGAAAGTACCATAGGGGCGCAGCTTGTCATAGAAGTTCATATGCTAGAGGACCTTTTCATAGGTACATACGCCCATGAAGTCGATGTGATTGGCGGAGGTCAACATTTTCAGGGTCTAATACTTTCATCAAAAGGCGAACGTCTTCCTTTCCGGCCAATATACCCCTGCAGTTCAGCTTTTGATACACCCACCTATAACCGTGCATGGTACCGGATAACCGCTGATCATGCATCATGAATTCGACAACAGTCATCACACCAGTGAGATTTTTGTAACGGCAAAGACCAAGAACATGCAAAATACGAAACAGCTGTGTAATGCTGAGATTATATCCATGTCATTCTTTCAGAACGAACATGATCTCCTTATAATTTAAACCCAAGTGAAATACATTTTTATCAGAGCCAAATGGTCCTTATTAATTCTCATGATTACAGCAATAATAAAAAGCCTAAATATCAGTGAAAAGCTATGTTATTTTGTACAATAATTCGAAATATTAAGAAAAAACGAAATTTTTTAATATTATTTCGTTTAAACAAATTAGAACTTCAAAATAACGAAAAAGTATTTCGAAATAACGAAATAGTATTTCGTTTAAACGAAATATTATTTCAAAAACAGAAATAGTATTTCGGTTAAACAAATTACAATTTCGAAATAACGAAATAGCTTTTCGAAATGTGGAAATAGTATTTTGTTTACACGAACTACTATTTTGATATAACGAGATGGTATTTCGTTTAAACGAAATAGTATTTCGAAATAACGCAATAAATCGCGCGACAGACCTGCTTATCTTTTATCGTGTCTACACTTATACATAATACATTAGCATTCACTTAAAGCCTAGCAAGAGTTGCAATGAGTTTATTTTCATCGTTCCTATGTTCCTTAATAATTATTTACATTCCTAGAATGTACATGTTCACCTGTCAGTCCGCCTGAATGTCTGCATATCTGGTCAATAGTCGAATATAGGCCACATCAGCATCTCTAAATATTGGGGTTCATAAACCTAACCCCTCTCCCCACGTATGGTTCAAAATATAAATCTCGCTGTGACTGATAATATTTGAGACTACGCACCACAAATACTAATTCCCTTGAAAAAATCGTCAAGTACGTAATCCTTTGTAAACACAATTAATCATTTAACGTCAACGTAGTAAGAACAGCTTGTTTGATTCAATAAGCACATTGATAAGAGATTCACGTCACCAAAAATCGTAAGGGTTCACAAGAAAGGTAAATCTATGTTAATGTTTAAATCCTTACATGATACTCTCTCTCTCTCTCTCTCTCTCTCTCTTTCTCTCTCTGGGACCACAGTGCTCATAATCTTGTTTGATTCGTTTACAAAATTCAAAACCAACATTTTTCGTTTTTCTTTCATTTTCTTCTGTTTAATTGTTCACGTCCACATAAACACACTCCCATTAGGACATTCATAGATACACACAACGACATTGGGTTCGTGTATGTATGTTATGCGGTTACCCTACATTATAATGGTTTTGCCATGCAATGAAATAACAGATAGACAGCTAGGCCAACCAAGAGCAACGTCTACCTATAACCTAACCTTATTTTGACTGAGAAAACAAAACGGACCTACTACCACTGTTTTCCAGGTTTTCATTGTTGATCTGTGTCCAAAGTCATACAATCGTCATCTCTGTCACGTGCAACCTGATATTAGCACATCTAACCCCTTTTTATTAGCACGTCTGCATACTCTAATCCCTGTTAAAGTAGTTCGACTGAATATTCCTTCTCATCAAATGCAGATGGAGATGGAAACACTAATAGTCTAATGTCTATGGTAGATACATTGAACTAATAACACACATATATGCATGCACTCAAACACACAAACACAACCAAACATGTATATATATATGTTTTTGTGTTTGTATATATATATATATATATATATATATATATATATATATATATATATATATATATATATATATATATATATATATATATATATATATATATATGTATATATATATATATATATATATATATATATATATATATATATATATATATATATATGTGTGTATATATATATATATGTGTGTATATATATATATATGTGTGTATATATATATATATATATATATATATATATATATATATATATATATATATATATATATATATATATATGCATGCGTGGGTATATTTAGTTATATACATAATCTGTATGATAGTATTATTTGTATTAATGCACACACACACACACATATATATATATATATATATATACTATTATTTAAGGTGGGTCGTGGGCAGTTTTGTCGTCCTCGGACTGGTATCGTGGGCAGATGAAAGCTTCGTGGGCAGATGCAAATCTGCCCACGAAGCACGTCGTCCTTTTCTGCACTCTTGCCACAAATATCAATAAAATAAATGCATATTTACGCTGCTGAATGTTAAATATTCGATAAATATTCATCTGCAAAATAAATAATTGCCTTTTTACCTATTTATTTCCATTTTTTCATTAATGAATTGAATTGAATAGCACAACTTGAGTTACCTCCCATTATGTACAAGCATTTCTTACATGGTAAAAATAGATTGACCCGGAAGTAGTATGTTTCAAATTTACTGCCCATGATGACAGGGGGTCGTTACAAAGAAAATCAAGGGATGGGGTTCTAACTTGTAACAATATAATATGTTAATATTGTTACAGGTTAGAACCCACATCTGTTGATTTTCTTTGTAACGAGCCACTGTGCCCGTGATTATTATTGTATTATTGTGAGAGATCACAACTGCCCGGGAACCAGGATGTGGAGTGAATAATCTGCCAATGTCGCCAAAAAGCACCATACATATATACTATTTATTATGATATCTAAGAAGTTTTCAATAATGCTAATTAGTAACGTACATGTACTGTTTAAGGTACAAAACTGTTTTGCATACTTCATAACTTATTTATCTAATAGTGCAAATAATAGGAGACAGAAGACATTTAGAAAGAATTAATTTGTCAAAATAAGTTAAATATCAAGATTAGTTTAATGGACGTTTGAAAATTTACTATTAAAGTAAAATTGTCTATTTTTGAGAGAAAAATCCTAATAGCAATACATGTACTTTTATTTAAATTAGCAGTAATGTAGAGGATGCTGATTTATTTATGAAATATACCATAAACGTGTGTTTCATGTTCATTACTCCAAAGTAAAATACCCAAGAACCACCTCAGAAAATCAGTAATGACATATTCATGTAAAACACAAAACACAATTCTAAAAAAGTGTTGGAGATGCAGTTATCAGCTGTGAGTCACATAGCTAACACATGTTGAGTAGCAGACTGGATGCTTGGTATGGTAGGAATTGCATTTGCCTTGTCAGAATAGTTGGTAAAGATTGTAAGAGGACTTCCTGGTTGGAAAAAAGTGAATTTGAGAAATGTATTATTTTTTTTTCATCGTATGTGTCCTTGTTTCACTTCATTAATAATAATGATATGACTTTTGACAAATCTTTTTGTCTGCTGACTCAATGCTGATATGTGTGAAAAAAATGTCGAGGCTGCGACAGATGTGTCCTCTGTAGAAATGGATGTTTATTAAACTAGGTCAAAATTAGGTAGTGTAAAAATAGGAAGTGGAACAATACACAATATGGAAAACGCTCGCTGTGGAAGACATTGGGCGGACATACAGACACATCAAGATGTACTTAATAAGATTCATACACATATTATATACTGTTGTATAGCTCTCCTTGTATGCTTCAGATTTATACTATTAACATTGAAGTTTGTGGTACCGAGGCAAACGGCAATGGTAGATGCACGTATCAAGGATATAAAGATCGTTAAATTCACAACCGATACAGAGTCAAAAATACCAAAAATTTCATATTGCATTTTCTTACATTTCTACTATCACAGATCGATTTAGACTGATGCGAAACCTATCAATTTATATCAAATTTGTCAAAATCGGGGTTTATTTACTATTGTTATGAGTTATTCACCTGTATGGAAAACGATCGTATAGGAAGACATTAGGCGAAATGACAGACAAAGGAAGACATACTTAATAAGATACATACACAAACTATTTACAGTTGTACGGATTTAATTATATGCTTTAGCTATATAGCAATAGCATCGAAATATGTAGTACGATCGCAAAACGGCAATGGTAGATTCACGTAGCAAGGATATGAAGATCGGTAAAGTCGCACCCGATATTCAGTAAAAAGAACAAAACCTTCTATTTTGCATTTTCACACATGTCTATTGGCACCGATCGATTTAGTATGATTAGAAACATATCAATTAAAATCAAATTTTTCATCTGATATCAAATGTGTCAAAACCGTTGTTTTTGCGATTGTTATGACTTATTCGCCCACATGAAAAACTTTCGTATAGATCGGATCTAGGCGCACGGACAGACAAATAAAGACGTGCTTATTAAAATAAATACACACATTTTATAATATTGTATAGTTTTAATTCTGTACTTCAGATCTCTAATATTAGCATCGAAGTATGTGCTACAATCACAAAACGGGAAGGGTGTATTAAAGTAGCAAGGATATGAAGACCGGTAAAGTCGCACCCGATATTCCGTAAAAAGTGGAACTTTTTTATTTTGTATTTTCACACACGTCTATTGGCACAAATCGATTTAGGCAGATGAGAACCTATATATTAATATGAAATTTGTCAAAAGCTGTGTTTGTTTACTATTGGTATAAATTATTCACCTATATGGAAACCGTTCGGATAGGAAGGCATCGGGTGCACAAACAAACATATGAAACCGTACTTAATACGATACATACACATATTATTTAATGTTGTACATCTTTAGTTATATCATTCAAATCTATAGTATTAGTATCCAAGTATGTGATACTATCGCTAAACGGGAAGGGTAGATGCACATATCAAGGATATGAAGATCGGTAAAGTCGCAAGCCATAATGAGTCATAAATACCAACTTTTTTATTATTAATTTTCTCGACTTTTTTTTGGCACAGATCGATTTAAACTGATGAGAAACCTATACATTAATATTATATATGTCGAAATATATGGTTGTTTAAGATTGGTACAACTAATTTACCTATATGGAAAATGTTTGTGTTGGAAGGCATTTGGCGCACGGAAAGACAAATGAAGACGTACTTAATAATATATGTAAACATGTTATATGCTGTTGTTTAGCTTTAATTTTATGCTTGAAATCAGTAGTATTAGCATCGAAGTATGTTGTAACCCCCCCCCCCCCCCTTAGTACGCTACTGCAAGCAGACTTTGTCAAATGCTAAGAGACACTAACTTGCTGGAAAATTATAATTTTAAAAATATTTATGGACTCGTATATTATAACCTTATAATGCGCCTTCATTTTCCATCAGTTAGGTCTCCAGGTCGAGTTGTCATGAAAAACAGGAACCAGTATCGTACATTCTTTTCTAAGCGACTTCTCCAATGGTGCAATGTGTCTATAGAGCGTCCGCCTCGGATGCGAGTGGTCGCGTATTCAAACCCCGGCCGAATCATACTAAAGACATAAAAAATGGTACTAGCAGCTGCCTGTTTTGGTGCCAATCATTAGGAGGTTAGTGTTCTGATTAGTCGGCCTGGTGTCAGGATAGTGTGACTGGGTGGGACAAGTTTGTCTTGTGTCCGCTAAAATGCAAAAGCCTACTGAACCATATCGAACAGGATACGTATTATACAACTTATTTTCGAGGTTTCAGCGCCCCCAGCCCCCCTTAAATGCGTACATATATTATCAGCATACCTCCATACGCAAGCCTATGCATTTGGGTTACCCCCCTCCCCCCTCTATGCGTACATACTAAATGGACGGCCCCTAACCATTCATGAGATGGTATTGATTCAAATTTATGAGTGCGATTGTGATGTACGCATTGCCCTACACAAACACGGGATGGTATTATTCAACCGTACATGTCCACAAACTATATATATTTATAAATATATGTATACAACCATGGTACAGCAATTAGGTATCTAATTACATAATGACAGTGTAGTGGTTAGCAATTTTGAGAAATATACTTTTTTATTCAGACACCATGCCAAAAGGAAAGAACTAACTTACTGTTTACGCTAAACTAAATTAAATTTACTATTTTTGTTTCCAGCATGGTCGGAATATGTTTAAATGTTTCATATTAGGAAACAATTTGCATTATGGCTAAGTATATCTTAGAAGGAAATAAGATGTTCTTACAAACTCTTATTTTGTTGGTATATTGGTTACCTCTCAACATATGAACCATTCTTTGCCATCTCACGATTATAATCCGTATGTACTTATGTGTTGTCTCATTTGTAGTATTAATTTTTAAATGTATACTTTGCTTGTAAAATGATCCCACTTTATATAAATGTACAAACACCGCAATCGTGATGTGCTTACAGGAATACATTCTTCTGAGTTCTACTGAAGTCAATTATTCAGTATAATTTGTAAAACGATATGGACTGATTGATAAAAGTGACTGTTTTCTTTACTTTGGTTTGTCGCAATAGTTTTCTAACACAATACTAATATACACTGGTCACACATGACGCCCCAAAGAAGCAGTTGTAGTTAATTCTTTTTTCTCTGTAGTAATGGGATTTTTACAATATATGGCAGTGGCAGATGTACGTCGATTATCAGACAATGGTCGGCTTTTGCATTATTCACTTATTTCCCTACTTCGAGTGCGGACTGATTGACCGTTAAGCAAAATCTCAATTAATCTCTGCGATTTATGTGTTATCGTTTTGATGCAACGTACGATATTGTCCCCAGTGTTTATTTAATTCCATCATCGTTTAACAAAACTTCTTTTCTTATCCACTCTAAATCAACTTTTGTTGACCAAAGACAATACATTTTATAAGCAAGGCAGAACGCAAAATCACATTGCCCATCCACGAGTACAATGAAAATATGTGAACAAAAATAGTTAATAAAATTCAAAGGTATGTATAATATTGTAATATATTTTGGAGTATGCGCATTTGTTTATAGCTCTCCATTTTAAGGATTCATTATATACTTGCTTGAATATGGGAAGTCGGTGCTGGGATTATAGTCTTTAGACCGAAATAATTAGCCAGTTACTAGGGGCAAACGTTACGGAGTGAAGTGTAAGTGAGTTTCAAGATGACACGGTTTACTTTTGGTGAATTCAGGTCAGAGCCGCATGAGTGTCCCTGTCACTCAGTAGTCCCTATTCAAATCTAGTTGCGTGAATTGATCGTGTGACTCCAGGTGCAGTATTTATGACTGGAGATTGGTAAATTATACAATGGAATCAACAGGAAAGGACTGTTCCGCCGTCGGCAGGCGCCATTTATTGTTGCTATGGTGGTAAATATGTTACAAAGTTACAGGCGAAATTAAGCAAAAAATCATGATTTAAATGGCCGAAGGTGGCGTAGTTAAAACGGTTCCCTGTATTAGGTTGTTGAGTTGTATAGTTTCACGGCGTGAAATACTGGTGGTAAGTTACGGAAAGTTAACGAAGAGAAGCTTTGCAGTTGTGACCTTGACATTCAATTGGGAAGTTGGGATTTGTGATCATGTATTAATTAGAGTAACATTATTGATAGAATGGACGCGTTGGACTTTCCAGTTTGCAGAAGTAGTTGTACAGGATTCCTTTGAATCAGGGGAAACTTATGACTCGTAGCGGGATTCGCGCAAGGGCTTGACATCGCTCGGTCAAGAAACCCCTTTGGTTGATACAATATTTCTTGCGTGAGCATAATGCAAATATGTATACTGGCTTGCACTGTTTTCAGCTATGATGTACGATGTTGAGATCTCAGTAGGTCAGAATATTCTTTAACAATGGTATCTTTTATCCTAACACGTCTTTCAATACGGTTCCATTTCAATAGGGTACCATTTACCCCTTGCAATAAAGTATATCAGTTGGAGGTTGAGGATGAACTAATCGATATTGAATTTCTCTAAGTACTGTTTGGTCAATGTTCGGATCTCATTATCTTGTTATTGCAAAAAATATATATTGGTTATAATCGATCACACCTTTAGTTTTATGATTATTTAGACATTCTATTTAAATCCAGCATGGTATTAGTTAATATTTCGACGATATTATTATATGTGACCAGTACATTTGAACAGGTATGATTATAAACAGTAAATATAGGCATTTAAACTGTAGGAAAAAAAAATCTACTGAAAAATGTTTCATCAGCATAAAAAACTAAGGATTGTCAAATCCGAGACTAGACAACATTTTATAGTACCTATATTTGCTCTTTTCAGGCCAAGTTCTCACATAATGGCTTGTTTTAGTAGATATTTGAATTCACTTGCTTGTTTTTGTGTGGGTTTTTTTTGTGCTCCCACACAAAATGCGCATGCGCGGAATTTAATTTCCGTTGCCATGACGTATAAAAGTTACCGGCCATGCACCAACATTTTTCTTTTTACATCAGATTTGCATAACATGAATAAAAGTAGTTATACTTGAACAAAAAGAACTAAAAAAACTATCAAGTGTGCAGAAAAAATAATTTAATTTCTCGAAATAAAAGTATACATCACTGTTACTTAGCTACGATTTTCTACCTATGCAGGACGCCAGCAGGAAATGACGTACATTTATCCCCACAAGACGAAGTACTGGGGGGGTGGAGGGGCACCAGGCAGATCCCCCCCACTTTTCCAAAAAATTATAATGTTTTATGTGTATTTATTCCCCCCCCCCCATGTGTTGTATGTTTTATATTATGCAAAAGAATTTAGGTAAAAAAAAATTAATTCTAATTTTTAACGGGGTATTTTTTTTTAAACTTAGTTTTATCTATAGGGTTGTTTTTCCGAGTAGGTTTCCATCTTTCCATCACCTGACTTGAAATCCCTTCCCTATACTCTTGGTTGACCTTGGCTAGAGGTCGCCTATATCCCGTGTGTGCTATATGTATATATGCTATAGTTTGTGTATGCTATAGTTTGCTTCCATGTTGGGATAGCCTATATTTTTTTCCCAAATCTCCCCAGTAATCTTAGGACCTTATAATCGAATCAAGAAAAAGTTTATTTTTATTTATTTAATATATTTTGGAATTTTGGCGAAGTAACGGTGTATTATAATTTAATTAAGAAAAAAAAACTTAATGTGTTCTGTGTGCAAATATATTGTGTCATTATTCACATATTGAATTTGTAAATTGAAATCCGCTGTACTCGAGTTGGAGTCCATACACTTTTTTATTTGCTTGTATTTCTCCCACCTAGAGTTAGGCCGTCTCAAATTATTCATTGGATTTCTGCCAAAATCTCTAAAAATGGTTGTTCTTCCCCCCCCCCCCACACACACACAGTGGAGATTTACCGTGCAGTGCGAGAGCTGCACATTTAGAGCGAATAGAATTAGAAGAGAGACTTATTAGATCCTTTGTTTTCGTGTTTGTATGTAAAGTTTCCTATATGGGGTGTTTTCCCCGACTCTTTCATAGCCCCATGACGTCATTATCTCGTACTTTTCCCATATAGTTTCTCTGTCCCGATAATTAAGATTTGTGATAGGTTGCGTAATATAATTAAAGTCTATTTAATTATTTAATTTTAATTTTAATGGATAATAAAAAGAAACTGAAGCTTTTTAGGAAAATTTATAAGAAATTAAAAGGGTGGCGGCTACAGCAGATTCCAATCCGGGGTGGGGGTATGGGGGCAAGGGTTCACTTTGTGGTGGTCCCCTTTAAGGGAAGACTATCCATTGCCCCATCTCCCTCCCCTTCTTTTCACCCTTTGCAGCCCCGTCCCTACCATTCACAAATCTTCCTAGAAGTTCTTTTTTCTAATTAATTTGAAAGGATTACAAAAAAATTGGCCTATTCATTTTTTTATGTTTATGACTTGGTCACATGCCATCATGGTTTTAGTTATGTAATCTGTTATTTTTCCTATTAAATTTTTGTTAAAGTTGCCGTCTTGATATAAAATTTGGTTTCTTCTGTATTCTTATTTCTTGGATATCTCCATAATAATTGTATCCTGTCTTGTTTCCTAAACTCGCACTGTGCTATCGCATGATATTTTGTGGAGTTCGCACATTTGCACATGAGATATTTTACATGTATGCGTATCATTCTCCTTCGGAGTGCCACTTTACCAGTCAGCCATATGTCGTGTAGATATTTGAATATCAAGCTTTGTATTTTTGGAGAGCCGATGTTGGTCCAGTACCTCCAAGGTCTGTCCCAATTAATCGAGATATTTCCTCCTCTACTTTATTTTTAATTTTAGAGGTTAAGTTTTCCCTTATCCAATTATATGCTTCCTTAGTTTCAATTCCCCAAAGTTCCTCATTTTCCCTATATTTACATAAAAGTTCCTTTATACTTCTAAAGGTCCTTGGTTTTTCTAGTCTTTTTACCAGTTTATTATTTTTGTAGATGTCACTTATGTTTTTCATGCTAAAACCAAACCAGTAAATGTATAAAGCTTCCTAAGGGGTTTTGGGTTGGATATTTACTTCTTTTACATTATAAATTAAATACTAGAGAGGAGGTCTAACTCGAATCGGGAGAAACACAAATAAACAAAGAAAGAAAGTGCGGACCCTGACTCGAATACAACCTGCCTCATTTTGAAAATAGACTTTAATGTGTGAAACGCCACACCATAGTCACTCACATAAAACAATAGGTTTTATTTTAATTTCAACTGGTAGTATACCGTTCATCTCGCCGGAATTCTAAATTGCAAATTAATTCAAAAGCAACTAAATTTATACCAGGACAAACAAATAAATTTGAAAAGTCCATAGAACAATATATATTAAGACAACAGGGACAAGTTTGACATAGTATTGCTGTCCCTATACACAGACTATATAGCATATACACAGCATAGCATTGATACACATAGCATACACGGAACATAGGAAATCCATGGCAAAGATCACTAAAAATCAAGGATATGAAATCTGAAAATGGGAATAAGACCGATGTTTCAGACTACTACCCTTTAGAAAACACTAGGACTAATTGTAAACTAAATGCTTGATCAAAATTTCTTTTTTAAAACTTTAAACAAGCACACACATCTTGGGGTATACAAGCAAGAGTACATGAAAACACTTTATTTTTTGTGGTGGGGGGTGCATCTGTCTGGTGCGTCCCCCCCCCAAAAAAAAGATAATAAATAAATAATAATACTTTCGTAACCCATACTAGCGAAAGATTATGATTTGCAGTCACATTGTATGTTCTTTAAAATAATGATTTTTTTTTTTTTATTTGCGAGATATCGTCGTATAGTTAACCTGGATACAATACAATCTTGGTCCGTTTGCACCTTGTAACTTATCATGCGTGAATGGCAGGCGCCTTCAAGCAATCTGGTGATATTTTCGTTTCTTTTGCGATATTTTTTTTTTATCTGACATTAGCGATACACACACAGTAAGGATGCATACGCATGCCGGCATCAGCTACATTTACGGAGTTCGTTGATATATTTTGTTCTGTAAATTTCGCACGATGAAAAAAAAAGGAATACATTATAACAATGCAAGGTTAGTTTCTTTTATTTTATTTTCAATCAAGTGTTTGTTTATTGTACCGTGCCGGGGTGGGGTGGGGGGTGGGGGCACAAATTCAACACAAAATTAGTTCCTTTCTTATCTGCATGGAATAATGGAGCAAATATAATTGACGATATTGACTAGTAATAACAAGCTTTCAATTTACACACACGAAGACAACTTGAAAAATAGAAACAAACAATAAAATTAACTGGTAACTTCGCACTTGCTCAAGGCTTTGTAGTTACAATGGGGGGGGGGGGTCTTTGCTATTCTTTGGTTAGGCATGACTATTTCGCAGAAATACAAACAAATCTTTTGAGATGAGCATAAAAGACAATTTCTTTTCCTCCATACATTTGCGATGCTCTCAAAGGACCCACATATTTAGGTAAAATTATGACCGTTAACAGGCGTTACTGAGTTGAAAAGATGCCGAGTAAACTTACGAATTATGCCACGTACAATGTATAAGCAACACTTGGCAACTTTTAATGATAAAAGTTGGTGTTTTTATTTATTTACTTATTTATTTAGTTATCAGAACTCTTTCAGAATAACAATGTAATTGCCGATTATAAGCTCGCCTCTAAGAAGATTTTCGTAGTTTCCAACTGCCATGCATAAAATAAGTTTATGCCAAAGTGATCGTGACCTACAAAATGTTGGCCATTGTCACAGGGCATAGCATTCATAAAACAATAAAGAGCATTCCTTTTTGTTCTATCAAAGCAGCGGAACCATAATGAGTTGATAAAACACAAGGATATTTGTTGTTGTTTTGCAAACCATTGCTAATAAAATCAGCTTCAGAAACTATTATTATTGTCCGCCCTAGAGGAAAGATTTTAAAAGGTGGAAATCACTGACTGTCATTATCCCTGGAATGACAACCAGTATGACAACTCTAACTAGTTTGTGCATCAGTAAATAATCTTCAGTAGCCACTGCACCTGAAATGCATGCAGTCCATTCATCGAATACCTCCTATTCATTCATTGTATAATACACATTTTACTTACTGAGAATACCCTATCACAGTATAAATGTTTAGTCATAAATCGGGAAAGTTTACAACTGGATATGCATATTTATTTCTATTTTAACCGTACTGTCATAAAAGTACTTCGTTGGAGGCTAGTGTGTATATGTCATGATGAAAGGTTATGTCATCAATAGTTTTCTTTCTTTGCTCTTTACAAAAAATCAAAATAATAAGACTTTCGTTCATCTTTTGTTAGATTTCATATTTTCTTGAGAAATTTTTTAAAAATGTATCTGGAAAGTAAACATAAAAAATACGATAATTTAAAAAATGAAATTTGGGTCTCCATCTAAAGAATTTATATATTCTTAGTTACTACTCAGTAATTTTTAATTATTCATAAATGATTGTAAGAGAAATTAGTTTTACAATGTAAAAGTGCGAGTTTGCTCCATTTACAGAAGGGTTTACTTGCTATTCTCTTTGTATAATTCTCCCAGCTTTAAACTGCAAATACAGAACATTACATAAGACAGCGAATTTCAGTCTTAACCTAAAGCTCGATGCTGGAGAAGAGGTCACTAAATTACCGTTTCCATAGTTACACACTGATCAGATAGAGCAGTCTCCCGCAGGTATCATTCCCTATAGATGAATTAGAGGCCAAGTAAACTGCCTTCATTTCATGAGCTATACTAGTGTAGTATAGATGAAATAAGTTTTAAATTGCAAAAGTTGTCTCTTTTGTAACCAAAGTGCAAATCAATAAAGGAATATAATGACATGTAAAATTACATGAACAACAATGAAGGGTCTTTTACGAGAGTCGCAAAAGATTGAAACTATTTAACGAATTTCATAAATTTCATTTTAAATAATCTTAAATGTAAGATTATGTTATGTGTATCACATGACAGAAATGATATTCAATAAAAAGCATAAAAATAGGTTACATAATTGACTTTAAATTACATTCGTCATTACACCTTCAATTCATATGTCGTCATGCCGGCATTTGCTGAGTTATTGGGTGTTATTAAACGTATCATATAGTTACGTATGATACTGGAAAATATCATATGGGTATATTAATCTTAAGAGGAGCCACATTGGCTCAGTGGTTAGCGTCTCAGACCTGCGACCGAAAGGATGCAGGTTCAACCCCTGCCATCGGATCAAATCCTCGACCTTATTGGAAAATAATGAGATAACAAGTACATTCTACAAAGACATGGAACCTATTACCTCCACTGAAACGTACGAAATGATCATCTAAATTTGCAAAAAGTGATCAGGAGAAGTACGACCTGTTGAACTCGCAAGTTTGATATGTTACACGTTTAAAAAATTATGATAAACAGTTACCGCATTTTGAAGTTAGAAATCAAACTTTTATTTCTGCCATCATTATATATAAACAAGAAATTATTGATGTAATAACTAGTCTTGACCTAAACAAAACCGCTGGAACCAATCCAATAAGTAATAAACTTGTACAAGTATAGTTGAAGAAATGTATGTTCCATTGCAAATACTTTTAAATAAATCACTCCCAGCCAGCGTGTTCCTTAACACAGTGCAAGCTAGCATATGACATACCGATGTATAAGAAAGGAGATAAAACACTACCGTCTAAATACAGACTAATTGTTGACTTCGACTAAATTATATACACTATTCATAAGTCCAACCTTAGAATATACTTCTGGAGTCTGGGATAATTGCTCTATTGAAGATTCGGAAAGATCAGAATAAAGGGGGAAAAATCAGATGGAAGATGCACGGATCGTTCCAGATCTATACCCATTAATTCTTCTAGATAGTCTCTTTATGCGGAAACTGTTTGGTTTGCACAACGAAGGAAAAGGAAGAGATTATGCATTATGTATTCGATTATAAATACTCAAGTACCTAACTATTTAAGCGAACTTCTTCCACAAAGGAGATATGAGGCATCTAATTATCGTCTACGTTACTCTCAAAGTATCACACCAATCTCTACCAAACTTTATATTTTCACACGACCTTTTACCATATACGATTTGTCTTTAGAACTCTCTCCCTGATGATAACCGAAATCCTCCAAATCTTTCTATTTTTAAGAAACGTTTCTCTAATTTAACTAACGGGTCATCACACAAGCAGAAAGACATCTTATTGTAGGTGGGTAGTCACGTCACTTTTCAATGATAAATCTAGACTTAACCAAGAAGTGTGTTGAAAGGTAGAGCGAAAGAGCTGGGATCTTTGGCATTAGGTAAGGGCAATAGACAAAGTGCTCAACTTCTTCATTATCATAAGCACATGCACACGTGAAAGAGTTAACTAAATTCACCATGTAAAGGTCTGAATTCAGGAGACTACCTGCTTGTCTAAGTTTAGTATGTAGGATATTAAGATAACATTTGTCAGTAGCATAATTTTAGCGTGATGACCTGTTATTTGAATTAGAAAAACGTTTCTTAAAAACAGAAAGATTTGGAGGATGAGAAACCTATAAATTGACATCAAATGTGTTAACATCGGTGGTTCTTTACAATTGGCATGACTTATTTGATTATATACAAACCATCAAAAAACGGCAAGGGTAGAAGCGGGTAGCAAAGATATGAAGATCGGTAAGTCTCAAGCAATAACAAGACAAAAAAGGCAACTTTCAAGGTAGCATTTTCACACATTTATATTGACACGGGTCGTTTTAGACTAATGAGAAACCAATAAATGGATATCAAATATGTCCAAATCTTTGGGGTTTTTTTACGATTAACATGACATATTTAGCCCTATAGAAAACGATCATGTTGCAAGGATATAGGCGCACGGACAGAGAAATGAAGATGTACTTAATAAGATACATACACATAATTTTTACTATTTTATTGCTTAAGTATATGCTTCATATCATTAGTATCAGCATCGAGATATGTGATCCCATCACAAAACAGCAATGGTAGAGGCACGTAACAAGGATATGAAGATTGGTAATGGTAAAGTCGCAAAGGATACTGGGTAAAATATATAAACGTTTCTAGGTTGCATTTTCACACATTTCTGTAGGCATAGATCAATTTAGACTGATGAGAAACCTATCAAATAATACCAGACTTGTCAAAATCTTTGTGTGCTTACGATTGGTATGACTTATTCGACTCTAAGATAAACGTTCGTGTTGTAAAGATCTAGGAGCACTAACATTCAAAGGATTATCATCGAACTATATGGTACCATCTCAAAGCGGCAAGGGTAGAGGCACATAGGTAGAATATGATGATCCGTTGATGATCCGTAATATCGCAAGCGACACCGAGTAAAAAATATCAACTTTTTTACTTGCATTTTCACACATTTATATATTTCACAGATCAATTTAGATTGATGAGAAACTTATCAATTGATATCAAATTCGTCTAAATCGCGTTTTTAAAAAAATTACTATTGTTGTAACTTATTTGCCTATATGGACAACGCTCATTGAGGAAGACATTGAGCTGACATACAGACACATAAAGATGTACTTTATAAGATGCATACACATATTATATACTGTTGTATAGCTTTCCCTATATGCTTCAAATCTATACTATTAACATTGAAGTAGGTGGTACCGTGGCAAACGGCAATGGTTGATGCACGTATCAAGGATATGAAGATGGTTAAAGTCGCAACCGATACCGAGCCAAAAATATAAACTTTTTTATTTTGCATTTTCGCACGTATATGTTGGCACAAATCGATTTAGACTGATGAGAAAATATCAACTGATATCGATTTGTCTAAATCCGGGTTTATTTACTATTGTTATGACTTATTCACCTATATGGAAAACGATCGTATAGGAAGAGAGGGCGAAAGGACAGACAAATGAAGACGTACTTAATAAGATACATACACATATTATTTACTGTTGTACAGCTGTAATTACATGCTTCAAATATATAGTATTAGCAACGAAATTTGTGGTACGATCGCAAAACGGCAATGGTAGATTCACGTACCAAGGATATGAAGATCGGTAATGTCGCATCCAATATTCAGTAAAAAGAACAAAACGATTGATTTTGCATTTTCACACATGTCTATTGGCAGATCGACTTAGTCTCATGAGAAGCCTATCAATTGATATTAAACTTGTCAACATCGCTGGTTGTTTGCGATTGATATGACTTATTCGCCTATATGGAAAACGTTGGGATAGGAAGGCACTGTGCGCACGGAGAGACAAATGAAGACTTACTTAATAAGAAACATACACACATATTATTTACTGTTGTACAGCTTTCATTATATGATTCAAATCTATAGTATTATCATCCAAGCATGCGCTACCATCGCAAAACGGGAAGGGTGGAAGTACGTAGCAAGGACACGAAGACAGGCAAAGTCGAAATCGATATCGAATAAACATATACCAATTTTTTAGTTTGCAATTTTACACATTTCAGTTGGCAAATATCGATTTAGACTGATGGACAAAATATTAATTGATATTAAATTTTTCAACATTCGTGGTTGTTTATGATCGGCAGGACTTATTCGCCCATATGGACAATGTTCGTATCGTTCGGATCTTGGCGCACAGACAGACACATGAAGACGTACTTAATAAGATACACATAATATTTACTGTTGTATTGCTTTAATTATATGCTTCAAATCATTGGTATAAACATCGAAGTATGCGATGCCTTCGCAAAAGATCAAGAATAGAGGTACGTATCCAGTTTATGAAGATTGGCAACGTCGCAAAGGATACGGGGTAAAATATACCTACTTTTCTAGGTTGCATTTTCACACATTTCTATAGGCATAAGATCGATTTAGACTGATGAGAAACCTATCAATTAATATCAAATTTGTCAAAATCTTTGTTTGCTTACGATTGGTATGACTTATTCGCCTCTAAGATAAACGTTCGTGTTGTAAAATGCTAGGCGCACAAAACAGACAAATGCTTATCATCGAATTATATGGTACCATCGCAATGCGGCAAGGGTAGAGGGCACGTAGGTAGGATATGATGATCGGTAATGTCGCAAGTGACACCGAGTGAAAAATATCAACCTTTTTACTTTGCATTTTCACACATTTATATTGGCACAGATCCATTTGGACTGAAGAGAAACCTATCAATTGATATCAAATTTGTCAACATCGGTGGTTGTTTATGATTGGTATGACTTTTTTGCCTATATGAAAAATACTCTTTGAGGAAGGCATTGGGCGCACGGACAGACACATGAAGACGTACTTAATAAGATGGATACACATATTATATACTGTTGTATAGCTTTCCTTATATGCTTCACATTTATAGTATTAGCGTTGAAGTATGTGGTACCGTGGCAAACGGCAATAGTAGAGCAAGTATCAAGGATATAGATCGGCAAGGTCTAAATCGAAACTGAGTAAAAAATACCAACTTTTTTATTTTGCATTTTCACACATTTCTATTGGCACAGATCGGTTTTGACTGATGCGAAACCTATCAATTGATATCAAATGTGTCAACATCGGAGTTTTAAAACTATTATTATGACTTATTTGCCTGTATGGAAAACGTTCTTTTAGGAAGACATTGGGCGGACATACAGACACATAAAGATGCACTTTATAAGATGCATACACATATTATATATTGTTTTATAGCTTTTCTTATATGTTTGAGATCTATAATATTAAAATTGAAATATGTGGTACCGTGGCAAACTGCAATGGCAGAGGCACGTATCAAGGATATGAAGATCGTTAAAGTCGCAACCGATATCGAGTCAAAAATACAAACTATTTTATTTTACATTTTCACACATTTCTGTTGGCACATATCGATTTAGACTGATGAGAAACCTATCAATTGATATCAGATTTCTCTAAATCGGGGTTTATTTACTATTGTAATGACTTATTCACCTGTTTGTTAAACGATCGTATATAAGACATTAGGAGAAAAGACAGACAAATGAAGACGTACTTAATAAGATTCACACACATATTATTTACTGTTGTACAGCTTTAATTATATTCTTCAAATTTATAGTATTAGCATCGAAATATGTGGTACAATCGCAAAACGGCAATGGTAGTTTCACGTAGCAAAGGATATGAAGATCGGTAATGTTGCACCCGATATTCAGTAAAAAGAACAGTCCTTTTTAGTTTGCTTTTTCACACATGTCTATTGGCAGAGATCGACTTAGTCTCATGAGAAGCGTATCAATTGATATCAAACTTGTCAACATCGCTGGTTGTTTGCGATTGGCATGACTTATTCACCTATATGGAAAATATTTGGTTAGGAAGGCACTAAACGCAAGGACGTACAAATGAAGACGTACTTCATAAGATGCATACACACATATTATTTACCGTTGTGCAGCTTTTATTATATGTTTCAGATTTATAGAATTAGCATCGTAAAAATGTGATACGATCGCAAAACGGGAATGGCAGATGGACGTAGCAAGGAATCGATGATCGGTAACGTTGCAAGCGATACTGAGTGAAAAATATCAACTTTTCTATTTTGCATTTTCACCCATTTATATTGGCACAGATCTATTTAGACTCATGAAAAACTTGTCAACTGATATCAAACGTGTCAAAATCGTTCTTTGTTTGCGATTGGTATGACTTATTCGCCCATATGGAAAACGTTCGTATAGGTCAGATGTAGGCACACGGAAAGACAGATAAAGACGTGCTTAATAAGATACATACACATATTTTATAATTATATACAGCTTTAATTCTATGCTTCAGATCTATAGCATTAGCATGGAAGTATGTGCGACCATCGCAGAACGGGAACGCTGTATGAACGTAGCAAGGATATGAAGATCAGTAAAGTCGAACCCAATATTCAGTAAAAAGTACACTTTTTTGTATTTTGCATGTTCACACATGTCTATTGGCACAGATAGATTTAGACTGATGAGAAACCTATATAATAATATGAAATTTGTCAAAATTGGTGTTTGTTTACTATTGGTATGACTTATTCGTTTATATCGAAACCTTTCGTATAGGAAGGCATTGGGCGCACGAACATATATATGAAGACGTACTTAATAAGATACATACACATATTATTTACTGTTGTACAGCTTTAATTATATGCTTCAAATCTATAGTATTAGCATCCAATTATGTGCTACCATCCTAAACGGCAAGGGTGGAATCATCAAGGATACGAAGATCGGTAAAGTCGCAAGCGACAATGAGTCACAAATAGCAACTTTTTTGTTATTCATTTTCGCTATATTATTTTATTGTGTGTGTGTGTGTGTGTGTGTGTGTGGCATAGATCGATTTAAACTGATGAGAAATCTATAAATTGATATCAAATATGTCGAAATCGGTGGTCGTTTACGATTGGTACAACTTATTTACCTATGTGGAACATGTTCGTGTAGGAAGGCATTTGGCGCACGGTAAGACAAATGAAGACGTACTTAATAAAATATATTATCATGTTATGCTGTTGTTTAGCTTTAATTTTATGCTTGAAATCAATAGTGTCAGCATCGAAGTATGTTGTAAACTCCCTTCCCCTTAGTACGCTACTGCAAGCACACTTTGTCAAATTCTAACAGGCACTAACTTTCTTGAAAATTATAATTATCAAAACAATTCTGGATTCGTATATTATAACCTTATAATGCGCCTTCATTTTCCCTCAGGTAGGTCTCCAGGTCGAGTTGTCAAGAACAACAGGAACCAATATCGTACATTCTTTGTTAAGCGATCGCTCCGGTGGTGCAGTGTCTCTACAGAGCGTCCGCCTTGGATGCGAGAGGTCGCGGATTTAAACCCCGGCCGAATCATACTAAAGACTTGTAAAAATGGTACTAGCAGCTGCCTCTTTTGGCTCCCATCATTAAGAGGTTAGTGTTCGGATTGGTCGGACTGGTGTCAGGATAATGTGATTGGGTGGGACAAAATGCTGTATGTTTGTGGCATGATGCCACATTGCTACACATCATTATAAACTGTCACAATGCAGACATGGTAGCGATATGATTGCATTTTTTTAAAGCTACGTAAAAAATTACACACACACACACACTTTGCTAGGGTATTTGCTATTTGAAGAGATGGAATCTTGTTCATATTTCAACCGCTTTTTATTAATGATCATAGCTGTGACCAACATATACGATAATAATAATCCCGATGATGATGATGATGGTTGCTGTTCATGATTTGTTTTATTACTATTGCTCCATGGGTTTATTATATATCGAACTTGAAAACAGAAGCACTACCAGCAATAAAGCAACTTTGAAAACAAATCACACTTAGTCCATATAAATATATATTGACATCAAAATGAACGTCAAATGCTCTTGTGCAAATGTATCGAAATGAACTATCACAAGCTGGGTTTTTATTTTATTTTTATAATTTTTTTTTTTTTTTTTTTTTTTTTTTTTTTTTTTACATTTCTAAACCGAAATAAGCAGTACTTTAAGGCTCTGTCTATGGTATAAATATGTTCATGTACACTTTTCCATTGTAACTTTAAGTGTATAGACTGCAAATACGATGAAGCACAAATCGAGGACGTCGAGTGGTAACATTGGAACAATATTACTACTTCGGTCCAGAAGGATAGCGACCTATATATATATTCCTGCCCACTACCATGTAGGATGTATCAAACTGTATATTACTCAAGCGCTCTTTGTCGAGCGTGCTGGTGTGTGTGTAAAAAAAATTTGGAATATAATAACTTTAACTGAAATATATACAATTAAATTATATTTAAAAGTGATGCGGCACCTGGGAGTAAAGCAAAAAATGGAAGAAACAAACTTCCGGATCGCTACTATCAACAGCAATGGGATATACAAAGCGAAAGCAGACAAAATAGCCAAAGAAACACACTTTGATATAATAATGATACAAGAAACACACTTTGGAATTAAGCCAGAATTCAAAATTTTAGTAGAAGACAAACTTAACGCAATAAAGATATGCAACAATTTTACAAACAATGATATTAGAGTGGGTTGCAACAATAATATTTTTTAAAAAAACAGGGAGTAAGCTAGTAAAGGTTTGAGGTGGGGGAATTTTTTTAAGGGACGGTTGCTACATGTTAAAATGTTGAATTGCCATATTATAAATGTGTACATGCCAGCTAATAGAAATAAGAAACTAATTTTAAAGAAAACTTATATACCTACCTACAACAATATTCGATGGAAAATCTAATCATAGGGGAAGATTTCAACTGGGTAGGGGACGAAATTGACAGAACGACTTGTCTAACAAGTGACAAAATATACCGAACTGAAATGGTAAATTTATTAAATAAACACAATTTACATGACATTCATAGAAAACTGAACATTTTAAGAAGAGAATTTACCTTTAACTATAAATAAAACCAGTCTAGCAGGTTTTATAAATTTTACGGGAATTTTTATGATCCATTAATATATATTAATACTGCAAATAACCATCCAAAAACTATCAGACCATTTCATGTTCACTATTGACCAAAAAATAAAAAAAAATAGAAAAATATGGGCCAGGACTATGGAAACTAATAAATAAGATTTTAAATGACAAAGAATATGTCGAAATAATAAAATAAAAAAAGAAATTGAAACCTTCAAAAATGAAGAAAATATTAATATAATAATTGATTGGGATGTTTTGAAAAACATAATAAAAAGAATATCTATTCAGTACTCAAACAGAGGGCGGAAAAACAGAAAAAAGACAAACACGAACTCAAATTCGAACTAAGCAAAACAACAAACGACGATGGAGAAAAAAAAACGATTGACAGACAAAATTATAATCGTTGAAGAAGACTAAAATCAGGGGAGAATAATAAGGGCGGGAAAATTTATAGAGATCTACAACAAGGCAAAAAATGTATATAAACGAGAAGAATTTAGAAAAGGGGGTGATACAATTTTAAACAAAATCAAAATAAACAATGTAACCCATACTGTAAAAGAAGATATCCTAAATAATATTTCCCAATATTATAAAGAACTATACACCACACAGAACATATACTTCAGCACAATCGACAACTACTTAAAAAATGTCGACTGTGAGATGACATCAACAGAACATAGAGACCAATGTGATGACGTCATATCAGATGAAGAAATCACAAAAAGTATATCTACACTCACAACAATCGCCAGGGAACGATGGACTCACCGTGGAATTCTATCAAAAGTTCCACGGTGAACTGACCCCGATCTTAAACGCTTTGTATAATAATATATTTTTAAGTAAAAAATAAAATGACTAAATCTATGAGGGAGGGAGTTATCACACTTATATACAAAGGGAAAGGGGATAGAGACGAGATTAAAAACTGGAGGCCCATATCACTTTTAAACACGGACTATAAGATTTTAAGTAGGATTTTAACAAATAGAGTAACGGGTAGGATAAACAAAATAATTATTGTAAATCAAACTTGTGGGGGAGGGATATACAAAATAATATTTTAAACATTAAAACTATAATTAACTACATAAATGAAACATTATGATGAGTGTTATGGTACTCTTCGACCAGGAGAAAGCTTTCGACCGATTTGAACAAAACTATATAAAGAATGTTTTTAAAAAATTTGGTTTCAGACCCAGTTTCTGAAATGGACCAAAATCCTACAAATTGGATAATTTCATGTGTACAATTAAACGGGAAATGTACGAAATAATTTGAAATAAAACGATCAGTGAGGCAAGGATGTCCACTATCAATGCTACAATACATAGTGGCAATAGAAATCCTAAGTCACACGATAAGAAACAACCCAGAAATACAAGCAGGGGCGTATTAACCATTAGGCAGACTAAGCACTTGCTTAGGGCACCAGGGCCAAAGGGGGCACCACAAAGTTGAGAAAAGGGTGAAAATAAAAAAAAAGCGAATGAAGATTTGTAAAAAAAAAAAATTATAAAACTAGTGCCAATTGATCATAATGTTCTGTTTCTTGATCATGGTACACCCTAGGGGTATCTTCCCAGGTGTACGTGGAAAGGAGGGGGGCACCAAGATTTGTCAGTGCTTAGGGCACCAGTGAGCCTTAATCCGCCCCTGAATGAAAGGCATACAAATACCAAACCTAAAAAGGAATAAAAAATGCTCTAACATGCATATTATTGCACCAACTTTATAAGAGAGGGGAAATGCTATGTGCATCAGGTAGAAGAATTTGAAAAATTTGGTAAAGCGTCGGGTTCCAAAATAAACCACAACAAGCACGAAATCTTAAAAATAGTTAACTGGAGGGGCACCCTGGATTGCCACCCCCCCCCCCCAACACACACACACACACCTACTGAGAGACACGGTAAAGGCTCTAAGCGTTTACTTTGGTAAAAAAAGAAAGAAGCTGTAGAAAACTATGAACATATTATCAACAAAATAAGAGAAAATATGAAAATCTGGCCATGGCGCCATTACGTATCATGGAGCGGGCCCAAGTGGCCAAGACTTATTTATACTCAAATATTAACTACATAATTAAATCCATATATATGGATAATACAATTTTAAACAAAACAGACAAGGAAATAATAGATTATATATGGAATCATAAAATGCATTATGTAAAAAAAGAGACATTATATAGGGCCAAAAGTAAAGGGGGCTTGGGGTTGCCGAGCCCCTTACTACTATAATTAACTAACATAATCAATAGATTAAAAAAATTGCAATCAGACCCGGCTACAGCGTGGGAAGCACTGTACATCTACTGGTTCGGCTTCACCTTGACAAACCGACCAGAGATATACAAAAATAACAAATTAATATAAAAAATTGAAGTGCCACGCAAATTTAAACATATAAGAGAACTAATTTTAAAATATAGAGACAAAACAGATTTATGGAAAATAGAAATAAGTAAAAGTGACGCTTGGATTAGGGAGGAGGTAACCAAAAATATAAAATGTAGATTAGAGCAGGACAACTGGGGGGTAAATTGGACAAAAACTTGGAAAAATTGGTGAAAATAAGATCTGTCAAAACACAAAGTATAATTTTTTAAATACCTGCACAACACCTGGCTAACAGACGAAGAAGCAATCAAACGTCGTATGCTCAGGATAATGCCGAAATGCCCTTTATGTAAAACAGCGAACTTCACCAAACTACATACGATTGCCCAATGTGAAAAAACTAAACATAATAGGATAAAGTTAATAATGGAAATTTGCAAAAAAATATAAGTATAACAAAAATAACATTTTATTCGTAGATGTAGACTACGAAAACAAAATCGTTCTAAAAATGTATAGACTGTATAGTAACTACGATGATATCATGTGAACAGGTGATAAAGATTTTTAAATAGGATACGCCGTAAAAATGAGAATATTAACCACAATACGAACTCAGTACGTCTTACGACGAACAGATACTTACCGTCAGGCTGATATAACACAGTTTATGTTGGAATTGGGGGAGAGAGGAATAGGTATGACAGACCGAAGGGTCGCGTAGCGCAATTGCGAGCTGATGCCATACCCATACCCCCTCCTCGCACCCCACAACAGCCATATTTTAAAGAAAATTTCAAATTATATTTCAAATATTTCAAAGAAACCAATATAACTTTTTTTTAAAAGAGAAAAGGGAAGAAAGGAAAAATGAAAACAATAAAAGAATTTGAAAAAAATTCTAAAGACATATATAGTAAGGAATACAGGGAAAATATAAGGGGAAGTAAATAGCGATGACATCATGGGGCTAAGTCACATGGCGCTAAGCGAAGTGGACAGGCCCATCAAGAGTCTTTGAAAACACCCCATGTAGAACATAAACAGACAAAACAGAGACACAAATACATACTGTATAACACTTAGTTTAAAACCCTACTAACTTCTTCTATATCTTAAAATCCATACAGCTCCCGCACTGCATGGTTGACCACTGCACAATAATGTGGTCTCATACATACGTTTGGATCTTTCAATAAAGCATAATCAGATAAACTAAATAAAGGAAGCCTAACGCGACCCAGGAGAAACACATAAAGAATAAAGAAGCGTGAACCTTGGATCGAGCGTAACCTACCTATCAACATCTTTAAAACCTATTATGAGGAACGACACATATTATCACTCGAATAATAAAATGAGAAATTATTTTTTTTAAACAAAATCTAAATAGTACACCATTCCATCGTCAAAATTAGAAAACCATAAAACAAATTAAAAGATACAATATAACATCATAAAGGAAGAAATACAACTTGGAAAGATAGTTGATCTATACTTGCTGTCTCAAACATAAAGGAAATATAGCATACATACAATATAGCACCATTACATATAGCAAACACTGAGACCTAGGCGACATATAGCAAAGGTCACAAAATATTTCAAGGGAAGGAACTTCGAGCAAGGTGAGGGAAACCAGACTCGGACGAACAACCCTTTAGATAACACTATGGAAACATAAATACTCCATCAAAATATCTACAAACTAAATTTCTTATATAAAATTTTGTTTTAAATAAAACATACAACACATCTGAGGGGGAAAGACACAAACATAAAATACTTTTTAATTTTTTGGAAATGGGGGGAATATTTCCGGCGCCTCCCCCCCCCCCGCCAAAAAAAAGTGTGTTTGTGTGTGCGTGTGCGTGTGTGTGTTATTATACCCATTACATTACTTGCAAAATATATATGGTGCTGACATTTTCGGCAAGAGGGAGACATACCGATATTCTGCATCTAATTATTTTAATGTTTTTCAGAGCGAGAGTATTGGGGCCTGATCTGTTCAATATATTTCTCAACTGATATAGCGGGTATAATAGAGACGCCCCCCCCCCCCCCCCCCGAGTTCGCCACAGAGCGCTCGTGTAATATACGGTTTAATACAAAATACATGATCGTGGGCAGGAATATACAAATTTTGGTCGATATACATGATCGTTGGTATTTATTCAAACGAGGGCCATGAAATACATTAGCAAATCCCTACAGTATTTAAGGCAGGCGATTACGAATTATTTAAACCACATTCTTCATCTGTCACAGATTTTATAATCATTTGAAGTGGCTGCTTCATCTCGAGGAAAACGAGCGGTAAGTGTTATATAAAACAAAATCTTAATAGCAATTTGATCACTTTTGCGTCATTTTGCAGTAAGAATAGTAACAAATAGAGGATAATTTCTTTTCCTACGTTAGGCCTAATACCTGGTATGTTTCTTAGTGTGATACACACACACACAAAAACCAAAACAACACCAACAACATTTTAAAAAACCCACAAAAACGAGTGGCGCGCCGAAGCCACGGGATAAAATATTTTTGTAAAAATATTTATTTATAGTATCAATCACAAATTGAAATATATCCAGTATTAGCGTTGGAAAAGAAAGTTTTCTTTTTGTTATATTTTTTTTTAAATTATCTCATCCTAGCGAAACACTTTCTGCAAATGACCTTAATAAAGGAAAATAATAAATTAACCTAAACCACTTTGAATGTCGACCGTAACTTGTATTTACACGGCATCATGCGCGGAAGAAAATACCAACTGAACCGGGATTTCAGACAGCAGATGAACTTGATTCATTGAACTTCATTAGCGATTGTACAATCAAACAAATGCAACAGTGAAAAAGTGGACTTATGAAAAATCGAGAACGTTAGATTTGCGGAGGATTTATTCCGAATTATTGTCTGCTAATAGAGAATTCATGTCAGTTGCTGTGTCAGTGATGCTCACGCAGCACGCCGTCCAAATGTGAAGTTGCGTCGTGCTGAAAGACATAACACTGTGCCATAATTTATCTTATGTCGTGTAAAGAAGCTGCTTAAATTATAGTATTTAAAATTTTCTTCATTTTGTAAGAGCTCAAGAAATTAATTCTGGTTTGAAAGACAAGATGACGGTAAAACTCAGAAGACGTACCTGTACAGTACCGTTGGTGTTTGAGACATCATAAAAAAGGTAACTGCGTTAACTTCGCATTTTGTTTGGTAATATGTTGGAGATTATCTTTTGCAGATCTTCTTTGAGCTTGGAGTAACTTTTACATTCTAAACATCTTTATTTGCACTTATCTGCTTAACATGTATTGCTGGGATATCATATAGAATATGAAGTCAGTATAATGGTACTATATTTTAAATATTTGAATGATAAATTACTGATAAATGATATAATGATAAACTACAAAATAAATAATTCGCCCATTATCCCAAATATGTTAATTAAAACAAACATTGAATGTAAATTCAGATATAATGAGCAGTTGTAAGAAGTCAGAAATAACATTTTATCAATTGAACCAGTTATGTGTTATCATCATCAATTGTGAAATAAACACATGGAGACAAGTATGCTTAAATTCTAAAATGAACACACACACACACACACACACACACATATGATATTTTAATCTAATACAGAAAAGGTGACTGATATATGCAGACCAATAATTTTTTTCTTTTTCAGATACAAATTAAAAAACCTAATTCTGAGAGTTTCACCTACAACATTCATGATGGGAAAGGGCCACTAATTAAGACCTGACATATGTGGAAGAAAAATACCATCCATGTTGAAAAGGGCTAGAGGTAATGTGAGAAAACATAATTTATCAATCTGAATTAACATTATTGTTGCTATTTTATCTCAACTGGTCAAAAGGCTAAGTGGGTTTATGTAATGGTCCAGAGTGTGTTATTTATTTCACATCCCTTCTGTCTTTCAACAGTAAGAAATTAGCTACTTTGGAGTCCATAGTTCTGATCAGTTTGTTTATATAAAACTTGGTTTTGGGCTTAAATCAACATCTTGGATAAATCTAATAATGAGCAAAATCCAAGTATATACACGAGGTGATCATGTATAAGATTAGTTGAGTTCTTTTAACCAGCCTAAAAGCCATACTTCCACAATATAGACTAAAATCATTAAGTTGTCCTAGAAGTTTGATGAGTGTTAACCATTAATAATAATAAAGTGATCTTTCACCTGACTGAGCATGTTACCACTGCATGCAGTATTTATACATATAGTGCAGTTTTTACTAAATTTAGAATGCATGCTTATATAAATGAGATCTATATTGAAGAAGTGAACATGCATACAGATACATGAGGTTATAACCACTACTGCTGATTCAAGTTTGATCATACTTGGCCATTGGGCTTATATAGTCAAGCTTCACAATGATGCTTATTATGAGTGTGATAAAGGTATGTTAATGAAGTGACCTTGCATCTGATTGGCAGAGTTTCTTACGACTTGCACAACAGTGTTTATGATCAAATTTAGATCTGACTTGTTTAATTATTTGCTTGTATGTCTGAGACTGTAAGCAAATTCTATGCATATAATGTGGTGGTTCTACATCTCACTAGCCATTCTTGCTACTGCTCTTAAAACTATTTCTCATTAATTTTATCAGACTTGGTAAATAGATTTATCTCATCAAGATATAGCAAAGGAGCAATTTTGTAAAAAAAAATATTCATTCATATTAAACTCAAATTCTGCATCTGATTGGTTGACCTTGCAAATACTATAAGGGCTCTATTTCTGACAAAAAAATTATTTTGATCTAATGTAGCAGAAATGCTTATATGATCAAAACATCGAACATATTTGATAACAAATAAGAAATAGTTTTTCATGTAAATTTGATAAACATTGATAAATCGGTTCATATCATTAAAAGCTTGGAAGAGTTTGATTACATGCGAGACCTTCACATATTAATCATGCTTTATTTAGAGAATTATTTTTGTCAGGATTTAGTAAAATAGGTAAAATCAATATGGACTGGTTTTGTTATGTACAGCAACACTAGATGTTTACTGAGTACTGAGGGAATTGGAGTAAGGCAAGGGTACATTGCAGTAGGTAACCTGGTTGACTTGATAACAGGATTGTAACACAAACATTTTTATCAGGAGTCTAGCATACATACCATTGATTCACTGCAGATCCTGCCCCCATTAGTTACCTTTTAATACATAAAGCATTTGGGTTTTTTATGTCACAAATCCCATGGGGATTAAAATTAACATCATAGGTCTCACTGGATAGTTTCGTATTTTGACATACACCTAATTTTTAAGGGAGAAGGCATGAACTAAATTATCACAAGCCTAGCATTTCTAAATTCACACATAAGCTAAATCTATAATGTGGTTTAGATTTACTTTGAGTTAGGCATGGAAATAGGATGGCTTGTTGGTGACTGCCTGTCACAGTTAGATGAGCATTGGAGATCAAATGCGTAACTTGGTCTGCAAATGAGCTGCCGACCTTTATGTGTCTGCTACAGAGGCAAATATAAAAAAATCTAGATGGTTGAGGGGTGATGAAAAGTATGCTAATTTGTTATAGTACTAGTGAACTTTATTCATGCATAAGCCACATACTGATTCTTTTAGCTGCCTTGTCACAGAAAACTATTGAAAATAGCTATTTCTTGTCAAAAATGAATGTAAAATTTAGGAGATGGTGGCAGTGATGGTTCAGTATAGAAACCAATAGCTGCATCAGGAATTAACCTGATTACTGCAGTCAAAATCTCACATGTATGCTTCCTACAAAAATCATTAGTTTGTTTTTGTTAGTATCTTCAGTGTAAAATTATTCTCATTTTTCTGTAATTGGTCATTGTCGGATGAAAATTCACCAGATAAACTGTCCAGTGAGACCATAAAATACACAATTAGAAAATAAAATAAATTTATTCTAGAAAGAAATATTGCATGCAACTCTGTGGCACAAATGAAATTAATGAGAAAACACTTAAACAAATGGCTAACATTACTCATCTGGCTTATATAACTTAACAGTTGGCCATTTCACTGTGGAGTAGTCAGGTATATCTAGTATTGTAAGAACAGAGCCTAAACAGTAATCTCGAAACTTTTATCAAATCAATTGCATACTTAGGTTTGGAAAGTATTACATGGGAATTATGTTAATTTTTAAAGATCAAAATGTACCTGCATGTTTTGACCCTACCAGAACCAAACTAAAAGCTCAAATGTGTGCAGCTGCTTTTGCTCGTCACAAACATAATTGGGAGTGTAACTGCTAACCCTACCCTCTAGCACACATTTAAGATCTTTAGAGTTTTTAAATACAGCCTTCTAATTACACTGGACAACAAATTTTTACAAAAGTCATGTTACTGAAATAAAATTAGTCAATTCTTATGAATTTTTATGTGCTGAACACGAATATGACAGTCAAATTGCAAAATTGGCTCTAGTTTTTTTGTAATCTGCAAGAAATTAATGTTTACATAACGAAATGCATTCCAATAGTAAAAGGTCAACTGTAATAGCCTACCTATAAAAAATCAAGTCATTGACTACATCTTAGATTTCTTCGCCTGTCTCTTGTACAGCTGTTCGGGAGCATCTCTGAGGAGTGTCCAGCAGTAGTCAGCCAGCATTGTAGTGGACCATTTTCCCTGGTATCTTTGTTCCATTGTTGCGATATCTTGATGAAAACGTTCGCCGTGTTCATCACTAACAATACCACAGTTGCTAGGAAAGAAATCCAAATGGGAATGAAGGAAGTGAATCTTTAGAGACATATTGCAGCCAAGTTTCTTATACTTCATCAACATGTCTTCTACTAGTTCCTTATAGTTTTCTGCCCTAACATTTCCGAGGAAGTTTATAGAAACTAGACGAAAAGCATTCCATGCTTGTTTCGCATCACCTTCCAGCAAGTTGTTGAACCGGTCATCTTTGAAAAGCTCTCGAATCTGAGGACCCACAAAAACTCCCTCTTTAATCTTTGCTTCGCTGAGTCGAGGGAATTTTTCATGCAGGTATCGGAATGCTGGCAAAGTCCGGTCAATGGCTTTCATGAAGTTCTTCACCAAACCTAGTTTGATGTGAAGGTGTGGTAGCAAGATTTTCTGAGCCTCAACCAGAGCTGGGTGTTGAATATTCTTCTCTCCAATGGCTACATTCTGCCTGTGAGTCCATTCCTTCCTCATGTAGTGCATTTCCCTTGCTCGGCTATCCCACTCGCATAAGAAACACATGTATTTTGTATATCCTTGCTGCAGTCCCATTAAAAGGGCAACTACCTTCAAATCACCACAGAGGTGCCAGCTGTACTTGTTATACTCAATGGAATTCAGTAGCTGCCTTAAGTTATCGTATGTCTCTTTCATGTGGACAGCATACGCTACTGGAATAGATGGAAGAATGTTTCCATTGTGCAAAAGCACAGCCTTGAGACTCAGTTTCGAAGAGTCCACAAATAGTCTCCATTCTTGTGGGTCATGAGTGATTTTTAAAGCATTCATGAGGCCCTCAATATCGGAACAGAATATCAGATTACTTTCCTTTCTGAAGAAAGGCTCCAATTGCTGGTGGCGCTTTCGATATGCAGTAATTGTAACATCTTCTTCAAGAAGATTCCATTGTTGGAGTCTTGATCCTAGCAATTCTGCCTTGTTCTTTGATAAGTCCAAATCACGAATCAGGTCATTTAGTTCTTCCTGTGTTATTCTGTGTGGGGTTGATGATGCACCACAGTGAAAATCTGGATCACTGCATGCTGATGGACCAGGAGAAGAACAGGTCGACTCACCTTTGTCTTCGTCAGATGAATCAAGAGAATATTCTGCTGGAGGTTCTGGAATAGGAAGTCCCTCACCATGTGGAACTGGTCTCAATGCAGACGGAATGTTTGGGTAGACTATTCTCGACTTCTTTCGCTTCGTTATTCCGCCAGAAAGAGGAGGAACCAAGCAGAAGTAACAGTCATTTAGGTGGTTGCTTGGCTCTCTCCACACCATTGGGACTGCAAACGGCATTGATGACCTTTTGCAATTCAACCACTGTGAAAGCTGTGTTGTACATGTAGCACAGCACATATGCGGAGCCCAAGGCTTGCCTTGGTCACCAACCTTGCATCCGAAGTAAAGATGATATGCCTTCTTCACTTGAGAATTGATACTTTTCTTCTGGTTGGCAAATGTCACTTCCCCACAAATATAGCAAAAATTGTCCGCGGTATTAACACACTTTCGAGGCATTACTGTTCTTTATTGTACGTAAATGGATAAAATAATAAGTTTTATGTAACAGTAGCTTGAACTGTCTCGCACAACGTCTAAAATATTTTAAATGCTGAACCTATCTGATTGGGCTTTATATAGTACACTGCTTACGTCAGCTTCAGCAGCCGCCTGGCATTAGTATAATAGGCCTACACATGTATAGTACACTGCTGACGTCAACTTACTTCAGCAGCCGCATGGCATTAGTATTGCATTGCATCAGAAAATGATGCAATCAACTGTGGATGATGTGAGCATGATGGTATTATGCAATGTTACATCATTATTCCGGATGTTGCTGCAGTCCTACTGGAGAAATTTACACAGTGAAACATAGAAAATGAGGTATATGAATATCTTCAAAACGAGAGCCAATACAAATTTTTCACGGTTATATTCGTGTTCGGCACACCAAAATACTACAGATTAGGGCCTTTTCAAGTCAGTAATGATTTCACTGTTGACCAGTGTTACATAAGTTTCATTACATTGGTTAATAATTAGTCACATGTGATGACACTTGTAACTAATCAAACCACAGCCACTGAGAGCAGACTAAGCACTGATATTTATATGGTACAGTGGCAATATACAGTCTGTCTGCTGCACAGTTAGTTACCTGCCCATTAAACTGACAACACATGAAACAAACTGGACAATTCTGAAAGCCTTGAATTTGACTTTATTTATCTGTATGGTAGAACAGAACATGAGTTGAAAAGCTTTTAATGAAAGACCTTGATATCAAACCTAATAATAACTGCAGGAGTTATATTATGGATAATTAACCATTCTCTCAGTTTCAAACTGGGCATTCCATCCCATGGGGTTCTAAATGTAAACCAGTGTAACTGATATCCTAATGAACTGTAAAGACCATAGCAGCACAACAGCAGGGGACCAGATATGTCCAGATCCAGGAATCATAGACTAGTTTCAAACTGATAATGAGCCACATAAAAATGACACATCTGCTAGAACTTATGTGATGAAGATAACTTAAACTGCATTATTATTAATCCTCCTCCTCCACATCATCATAATTGAGATGCATCATATATGTTTTACATGTATTGTAAAATAGTTTATGCAGCATAATTCAGTGAAGACCTTTACTGCCAATTTACCAGTGAACCATTTGTTTCAATGAACATATTTTATGTTGTAACAAGGAGCATCATTTAAACATTATGATACACTTATCATACCTGTATATGAAATCTTAATACTAACACTTATACTTGCAATACTACTACTAATACAAACACCTGCACTGATAATTTGATTATGTTCAATTGGACTTGTATCTAAATGATCACCAGCTGTATGAAAAGACATATTTTAATATATAGATATTGGATGGAATACTAGTTACCACAATTGAATAGTCATATGATAAATGATATATTATTATTTTAAACAATTTATATTTGCAGTGAAACATACTTTTACATTATCTTCCCTTAAATTTCATTTATAGAGCAGTATACTCTGCATTCATTAAATTACTGAAATGGTTAATAATACAACAACAAATACTGCAACTTCCAGAACTACAAAAAATCAAAAGATATAAACGAAAACGTCCCTACATGTATCAACAGTTGTCACTTTATAGACAGAACCATGAAGATTTAGGACAGGATGTTAACAAATTAGGTATTCAAGTTAAAAAGAAAAAAATACCAAGTAAGCTTACTACCAAAAAAATCAAACAATAACAGTGAATTTTAGTACATTCCCAGGAAACAGAATATATAATTTTTCTTAACTTGATCTGATACATCTTAAATCTATAGAAAATGATTCATATTGTATGACTAAAATATTATGTAAACAAAAATTCCATCACTTTTTTCAGATGCAACATGCATACCCCAACCCATCCTTCTTGATCATAAAGTATACCAGCATTCCACTATAAGATGGGGAGCTGTAGTTGCTCAGTGGTTAGCTTTCTGGACCTGTGAAATAAGGTAGGTTCAAATTCTACCATCGGACCAACCTGGGTTAGCTACCATGGTGCGTCCTTGGGCAAGGTGCTATACTTAAAGTGCCTTGGCACTAAATAACTTACTTGTGTTGCTTTACCATAAAAAGCCAAACCAAACACAAAACAACAACTTTAAAATATGAGTTTTGTCACTACTAAGTAAAGGAAAATCATACTGAAGAAATGTTTTTGTTAATACAATTTAATGGATCTAAAAATCTCTTTCTTCTGCAGGAGTTTAAAATGTTAAATTAAAAAGGTCATGGTACACATTGCTTTGTTCGTACACATCAGGCTCCATATCCCATATCCAGCTAAAATTTTCAGTAGAGTCTGAATAAAAAATATTTTAATCTGGATGATAATATTCTTTCTCCATTCATATATTACACCAGCAAGATTGATCGAGATAAGATTACATTTTGCTATAACACTGATGATGAGTATGCCTCTTAACAACTGACAAATGTGGAGAGAATGGAGTTAAAATGAACTTTGATTTCTTTTCAGCCATAACACAAGATGATCATTTATTATGAAAAAACCTGAATAAAGTTGGAGTTCATAACCATGATAGTCTTGATATAATATAAATTCAATATATTATTGTTGTCTTGAGGTATAGTTCTGTATATTACAATCTCACACAAGATCAGGGTATATTTTAGTACCATACAGTTAATTCAGGATTGTATTAATACCTATTCTGGTGAATGAAAACTGAATAAGATTTACTATTTTGGAACCAGTTGCAATAAAGTTTACTACACAAGAGAAAATATGACTTTACTGTAATATCTAAAATGTAAAATCTGCAAACAGAATACTTGCTTGACTTTACACTTCAACTATATCATAATATTTATTTGAAATGAATTTATACAAATGGCATTAAATTGGGTTTCAGGCTGGTAATGACAATGGTCACACTGACTTAGACCCAGGGTGGGCAACCTTGTCACCAATTGCCACAAGTGGCAAATTGGCCGTGTAAGTTTGGCTCAGTTGTGGCATCGTATGATGTTTTTCACTTCTCATTCACCACACCTGTGGGTACATTGAAAAATAGTTTGCCCACCTCAGACTTAGAAAACTAGTAAATTATGAAAGAAAAATGTCATTAAATTATGCTTTTCTGGATTGCTAGATTAATAAGTTATTGTTGACTTGAAGTTAGAATATTATGTCGGTGAAGATAACACTCACAGTGACTTTGACATTTTGAGCTTTTTGTGAAGACATTGGAATTATGTGTATGAAGTGCTAGATTAAGTGTGTGTGTGTGATTTGGATTTGTTACATTACAAAAAAATGTAATGTAATTTAAAAAATTAATAGTTTAAAAAAACCTCAATCATATGATGGATTAAGTAATGATTAAATTGTATTGCAAAGATCAAATCAGCAAGGATAACACTCACAATGACTTGGGTATTCTATATCCCTAAGAACATTTTTGGACCTATACTGTATAAGAAATTGAATCATGTATTGCAGCATAAGAAAAATTTCTCAGGCATGGAATTAGAGTCTTAAATACAGAAAATCAGTACATACAAAATAAACGTGTTGGTATGTGAAGATAACACTCACTTGACAATATAGCCAAGTTCTTATAACAAATGATATAACTTTATGTAGTTTGCTTGTAAAATAAGTTAGGAATGAATATTAATTATATAATTTAGAATAGAGAAAAGCACATTAAATTCCATCAATAAATATTTTGTGCTTAAATAAAATCTTAAACAAAAATGTACAAGTCCAAAATATAGTTCTACAATGTAAGACATAGCACATGTTGTTTTTGTTTTAGTGCTATGTCTTAATACCCAAATAACGGCCATGTATATGGGTTCCAATGTCGATTGACATCGGAATGAGTAGTCCAAGTTTCAGGAATAGCTCACACACTTGGCAGCCTATATCGACACTCTTCCACTAATTTATGTGTAATTAATATACTTACAGTGCTGTCTTTATCCTGGTGGAGTGAAAATATGACACTAGCAAATGGACACATTTTCGTGTTCCATTGACATACATTTGAATTTGTTGCAATGCAACGGTAGTCGAGGTACGCCAAAGTTTGTTTAAGTAGGTTCATGTGGGGGATATGTTTCTTGAATGAAACGAAACATTACTTACAGTTCCAATAGGCAAAACATATTTTTATTTGTTTCCTTAAAGAATAATGTTTCAGCTTAACCCGATTTTGGCAGTTCTGACTTTCATCGCTTTCCAGCCAACTGAAATGTGGACCAACAAAACTTGAAAACAGGTCTGGTTCTTTTGTGAGAATTTGAATTTATTAGAGAAAAGACATCAGGGTAAGTAAAGTCTGACAAAAACATTATAACTTTACTTTGTAGAAATGCATTGTTATTGGTTACCAGTTGTGTGTGATATTTCTGAAAATTTGACTTTCATTACACTGTTAGTCGACATCAAAACGCTCCACACAGCACCCTTCGTTAGGCAGTAAGACCCATCAGCCCCCCAACAAAAATATTGGGTGATGTGTCTTATGTTATCGGACTAGTCCAAAATATTGCTTAAAGTTTCTAAACTATATACAGAACAGTAAGAAACAACTTAAAGAAAATAAATAACTTTTAAAAAAGCTCATAGTAATTGCAATATTAGTTAGAAAGCTGCTGAGCTGTCTTCATACCTGCAGCCCACAACACCATATATACTTATGACATATTGCATAAAAACCCCATCTTGTTAGAACCTTTAAACAAACATGGGACTTAGTATCGCAAAAGTACATTTAGTAAATCTGCACAATAATTATATTAAAAAAATTACCAACTTAATAGTTTACACATTAGTACCTAATGATTTTATAGCCAAGAAGAAAAAAAGTTGATTTCTCGTGGTACATGCCATGTTTACTGCTGCTGCTCATAGCAAGAGTTCGAAACCTGTGTTAAGCTATGCACTTTTACAGTATGATCGAGATACACCACATGACAAGATTAGTCAGCATGTGTTTGTATCAAGTGAAATAAAACAGAGAAAATCAAAACTTAAACACAGTGACATACAGAAACTTAATATTGGTATAAACACATTGAGAATAGTGAAGTGGGACGATATAGCGTCAATGGGACTTACCATTAAAAACCACCCTGGGACGATATAGCGTCAATGGGAAATTTAACATTACGGAAACCCCTGGAATGATATAGCGTCAAGGGGAATTTAACATGGGAATATGGGACTGTTTAGCGTCAAGGGGAATTGAACAGGGTGGGACTGTATAGCGTCAAGGGGAATTTAACATGGGCAAAAAAAAAAAAAAAATCTTGGGCCTGTTGAGCGTCAAGGGGAGATGGAGCAGGGTCAGGACTCTATTTTAATAAGGTCCCGACCTGATGGGTCTATGGAAATGGAACAGGCGAAAATTGAAACAGGGAGGGGTCTCTATTTTTTATTTTGTTTAAAACAAAAAAAAATAAAAAAAAGGGTAGGCAGTGAAAGTCAAGATCTTTTCGAGACCTGTGAGTGGCCCTGAAAAGGGCCTTTGGGTTTATGTTTATATGCCCTTAACATAAAGGGCATCTGTGACTTCTTCTTGTCCTTAGGCTTCGCCTGACTGCAGGACCATAGACTAAAACTCTTTTGAGACATCCTTGCTTCTCCACAAAGATCCTACGTATCCATAGGCTGGTATCTGTCCTATGGACAACTGTCCACTTGGATCGGACGTACATCGGTATGTCCGTCCTCAACATCATCAAAGACACAAGCGTAGAAGATTGAACGTTGGTCCACATGTTGAGGCGCTGAGAACAGGTGAAGGAATGCAGTGAACTGCACTTATTTATAGGGAGAGGAAGGATTGAAACGGATTGAGTTCATTGACCAATCCAAACACGCGTTACAAAATTCAGTCAGCCCACATCCAATCCAAAGAGAGCAGTCTGTGACGTCACGTGGTCTATATAGATTTGCTAGCACCTGTACGCAGTCAATTCATGCGACAGTTTTTCAACATGATGGAAACTCAGAAAACGATAAATTGGGGTGCACCAGCTGCGGAGACTACCCAAGGGAACCCGGACTTACTTTCAGAAGAGGTGAATTGGGATTTTGTGGATTTTCTTACCTCGCAAGAATTTGTTCCGGAACCTTCATCACCTTCTCCTTCATTACCGCACGTGGAGAAATTTAGACAGAGACAGAAAGAAGAATTGGAGAAATTTATATACAGCAAAAGGAAGCGGAACAAGCTTTTCTCCTACAGTAACAGCAGCAAGAAGAAGAGGTAAGAAAAAAACAAGAAGAAGAAGAAGCAGCAGCAAAGAAACAAGGGTGTGAAAATCAAATGGTCACGGTACTGTTAGACATTTTAGCAGAGTTAAGAAGTCTGAAACAAATGTTATCAGACTTCTTTATTACGACCAAAGAGAATATGACCTTCCCAAGCTAATCATTCCAACCCTGTGACTAAGCCTCCCGTGCCACCCTTAGTGATTTCAACCAAATCATCATCATCAACACTACGCAGTCCAGAAGTAGGCCTTGGCCGTGGCAAAGGCTTAAGGCAGTTAAAGTTGATTGCTTAAACTCACCCCTACACCAAAAAAGGCCCTTTTCAGGGCCACCCACGTCTATCGAAAAGAGATAGACTTTAAAACTAAAAAAAAAAAACATTTTACCTCTATAGTACGTGTGTATGAGTGTGTGAGTGTAGGTTCTTATTTTAAAATCAAAACCCAAAGACACTTACCTTTTAATACCTAATTTATTCTTTTATAAATATTTACAATCCAATTCACAATTCACAACAGAGCACTTTAAAAAGTTCATAAACTTCTTCTGTCTCATTGTTCATTCTCTTTGTTTTTTGAATTTCTTCACCATCACAGTCTTTTCCTCCTATTCCTCCTCACTTTCTTCTCTTATTCTTTTCTTCTCCTGTTTCTTTTTCTTCACCTGTTTTCTTCCTCTGAAGAATCCCTCTCTTCTTCTGACTCCTTGTTTCTTTTTTGGGCAATCTGGAGACCAATGTCCATTTTCTTGACAATAATAACAGGTATCTTGACTTTTGTCTTTTCTAGCCCCTTTTTTTCTTTTTTGACGGTCTGGACACTCTGAGGACCAATGCCCTTTCTTCTGACAGATATAGCAAGTATCTTGACTTTTATCTTGAAAGGAAGGAGAATAGTCCGTCGGCTGGTCTGAAGAGAATTTTCTAATGACCCCTCGCAAAGCTCTGATGAAACGTTCGATCTGGGTAGTCTCTTCCATCGTTGTGCTCGGTTTGAGAGTGAAATGAATAGTGAAAGGACAAGACACATACCCTTTTATATACGCTGGTCTGCTATGACTATAAATTAGTCCATGGTGTTTAAACTTTAGTCATTTGACTTTTTGCTATCAAGATGAAACGATCCAATTCATTTGAGAAGAAAGAAGAAGAAAGAGGCAGAAACGTGCTTTATTGCCTCGTACCAGGGCTGAAGTCTTGGCACAAATTCATGCCAGTGATTTTGAAGAGGACATGAGTGAACCAGAATCCAAACCCTCTAAACAAACTTCACCACCCTTAGTCAACCCTGAAAAGTACTATTCCATTCAAGAGACGGAAAAGCGTCCCTCTAGAAAATTTAGAACTACGGCTTACAAATACATGTTGAAGTTTAAAGATTTCAAGTCCGAAGTACCGTTAGAGAAAGCAGAAGGGTTCATCACCGAGATGTAGATCAAAATGCTCAGCATGTTTGGCCTCTCCACCCTGTCTGAGCGAAGGACAAGAACGAGTGCAAGGTTCACAGAAGAAATGTTCTTTTCAGCTGCTGAGATTGTGCCCTACCTGTGGACAAGGCATACTTACCAATAATGCCAAGGCACACCTATGTCGAGGAAAGAAAAATGTCACATTTGCTGCCACATCGTGGACTTGGAACATGAATGCTACGTACAAAAATACCAACCCCAACCAGAGAAAGAGATCGGTCACAAGAAGAAAGGCAATTTCATCTTTTTCTATTTTGAATGCATGCAAGAGACCGGTATTCACATTCCTAATTTCTGTGTGGCTCATCGAGCGTACGAGAAGTGCATTCAAGAACCTATTTTCAGTCATTGCCCTCACTGCAGCAAGATTCCTGGAGGACGTGAAAAAATCTTTCGAGGACCGAACATGCTAGCCGATTTCGCTCGATGGGTCTTACACCCCATCACCAAGACGTGGAGCCAAGAGGACATCAAACGTTACGGAGATTGTCATCATCGTGCCATGGTGATGGCTCACAATTTCTCCGGATACGATGGACAGTTTCTTCACAGATACTATACAGAACATGACACCGAACATCCTAAAGTCACTTTGAACGGAGCCAAAATCATTTTCATGCAAGTGGGACAAGTACAGTTTAAAGATTCAATGAGTTACTTAGCCATGCCTTTGAGTCGAATGCCTAAAACGTTTGGAATGACAGAAATGGCTAAAGGGTACTTTCCACACTTTTTCAATACGGAAGCCAATCAACATGCCGTTCTACCCCATTTGCCTGAGGCTCACTATTACGACCCTGACAACATGCGTACCGAACAACGAGAAGCTTTCTACGCTTGGTACCAGGCTCATGCCTCTGACCCTTTCGACTTTCAGGAAGAAATGCTAAAGTATTGTCGTTCCGACATGGACATTTTACGCCGTTGCTGTGGAAAATTTCGAGAACTGTTCATGGAACACAGAGGGGTCGATCCTTTGAAAGAAGCTTGCACCATTGCCAAAGCATGTTCCTTAGTGTACCGGCAACGATTCATGCCTGAAAACACCGTGGCTGTCATCAGTCCTCAAATGACCAACTATGTCAAACGTCAATACTCGGTCAAAGCCCTACGCTGGTTACATTACTTGTGCGACAAGGAAGACAAATGGATTCAGCATACCCGCAACGGAGGGGGCGAAAAGACCATCAGAATGCATTCGGTCGATGGTTGGGACTTAGAAAACCCCAAGATTGTGTACGAGTTTAAAGGTTGCTTATTTCACGGATGTCCCGTCTGTTACCCTGACCGTGGCACTAAAAATCAGTTTTTACAACGAACCATGGAAGACTTGTACCAGGACACATGTCAGCGATGCCTAAAGTTAGAACAGGAAGGATACTAAGTGGTGAAAATGTGGGAACCCGAGTACGATCACCGTTTGAAAACCGATCCCGAGTTTAAACGCCTCGTGGAAAGTTACCAGTTCATGGACCCTCTGAACCCAAGGGATAGTTTGTACGGAGGAAGGACCAATGCCACCAGTTTGCTGTACCAAGCCGACGAAGAGAAAGGAGAAGAAATCAAATACTTGGACGTGTGTTCACTGTATCCCTACGTGTGCAAATATTGTTGCTTTCCTGCAGGGCACCCACAATTGTTGACGGAACACATCGACCAGAAAAACATTCGACAATACGAAGGCTTGATCAAATGTAAAGTTTTGGCTCCCACTGACTTGTACCATCCCGTTCTACCTCACCATTGTCAAGACAAACTGATGTTTCCTTTGTGCCGTACTTGTGCTGAAACGTGCAACCAAGACCAGCCTTGTCAGTACACCCAGGAAGAACGGGCTTTGACGGGGACGTGGGTCAGCGTAGAATTGTTCAAAGCTCTGGACATGGGATACCAACTGTTAGAAGTGTACGAAATCTGTCACATTCCCAAGACAGAACAATACCACAAGGGTGACCCCACTCAGAAAGGCATTTTGGCAGACTACGTTTATGCCTTTTTGAAACTAAAGCAAAAAGCCAGTGGTTATCCGTCCTGGTGTCACACTCCCGAAGACCAAAAGACATTCAAAGAGAAATACTGGGCACAAGAAGGCATTACTTTAGATCACATCGAGAAAAATGAAGGCAGGCGATCGTTTGCCAAAGTGATGTTAAATTGCTTGTGGGGTAAAATGGCACAACGACCGTGTTTACCCAAGACGGAATATTTGACAGAACCTTCCTGCTACTTCCAGATGATTCACGACAAAACTAAATTCATCAAACACGTGGACGTCATTTGCGAAGATTTGATCTTAGTCAGTTACGAAGAAGATCTGGACTTTGTAGAAGCCGCCCCTTTTGGAAATGTTATCATTGCGGCTTACATGACAACTCATGCTCGCTTAAAACTGTACGAAGCTTTAGAACTGTTAGGGGAACGCGTCCTGTACTTTGACATGGACAGTTGCATCTACATCGATCACCCGAGTTAACAGCACCCTAACATCGAAGGAGACCGTTTAGGAGCCTGGACAGACGAGCATTCTGACGACAAGATTCTAAGTTTCGCCAGTGGCGGTCTTAAAAATTATGGCTACGAATACCGGGACAAACAAGGAGAAGTGCACACGAAGTGTAAAGTGAAAGGATTGACTCTGAATTATCGTACCAGTTGAGTGGTGAACTTTGGCGTATTGAAAGAAGCTTTGCAGTCTAGAGAAGATGAACACTTTAAAGTGACCACCTATCAACCGAACAAGATTGTACGTTTACCCACTCACCACATCGTCAGTCGACCCTTGGAAAAAGTCTGTCAAATCGTGTATGAGAAGCGAGTGCGGCTTCCCAATCACTTTACATTGCCATATGGACATGTCGGTATAAAACATTGGTTGTAAGTGGATAGCCACTCACCAGAAGCATGACTTCGCCACAGCAAGAATCAACTGAGAAACCTGATGAGAACTCCAAGTTCAAACCCTACCATTTTCCAATCTTCTTACCTGACTATTGTGATTGTGCCTGTCGATTGGACACGTTTCAAATATGGCCTACGGATAGGGAAGGATTACCTGCTTCGCATGTTTTAGCTAGAACAGGATTTGTCTACTTGGGACCTGAGTCAGGATTGGGATACGAAGTACAGTGTTTCACTTGTGGACTGAAGTTACGAATGGATCTATGTATCTATAAAGGTCCAGCTATTCTGGAACATACTCGATGGTCTTTGCACTGCCCTTACCTTTCTATGGCCTTTCCACCCATTACACTATGGTACAATTATGACGGTACCTTAGAGACGGTACCTTCCAAAACTAGACATAAAAAAGGAACGATGTACAAGCTTGAGACTGCATTGCGACTAGTATAAAAAGGGGCTATGGTCAAGATCGATAGTTCATTGTGACTACCAAGACCAAGCGAACAAGATGAATACTTTCAGAGAAACACAAAACAAGTTCAGAAAGGCACAATTCAAGTTTGGGGCTTCTGAAGTGGAATGCGATTGTGAGCCTTGCGATGGGAATGATACTGTACGCTGTGACCTTAGCGATGCTGTAAAGCATCATGAGAACTTTGTTCTCACTACCCCTATCATGGAAAGTGATGCTGTGCGTGTCAAACCTGAGGGATGCGAAAGCGATGCCGCTCACCCTCTTGGACACTTTACTGGGTTTCATTTTAAAGGTGGATGGGCTAACCCTCACCTTCACGTCTACCCCCCTACGGATGTCATCCAGCCCTGAGCAAACTCCTGTCCATGTCACCCAACCCTCATCGAAACGAACCTGTGAAAGACGAATATTCGTTCCCTGTGTGTTTGTCGGAATACTGCGACTTTGAAAATTGTCTTAAATCGTTCAAAGGAAAATGGCCTAAGTATCTGGGAGGACTGATCCCCGAAGAATTAGCCAGAGCTGGATTTTTCTACTTGGACGAAGGGGATAAAGTCAAGTGCTTCAGTTGTGGTGTGTCACTTCACCACTGGGAACCACAAGATTCGGCCTATCTAGAACATGCTCATTGGTCACCGAATTGTCATTACTTACCCTTAATGGGACCGAGACATTGAAGTAACTTACCATGTCGTTGAAGAAGAAACCAGATTGGTTAGGAGTCAAATGTTGGACATCACGGAGACCAGTATTTAAACTTCATTTCAAAAACGATATTGAATCATTACCTAAAGAACTGCAAGAGAAGATTTACAAGGAAGTTTGGCAGGGGCTTGCCAGAGTGAAATCTCAATGGGTAACTGTAGAACTTTTATTCCGAGAAATTCACAAGAGATAAGTGAAAAAAGTCAACCAGTGTGTTAGATTTCTCTGGGTCAAGGGTGCATTCATACTATTATATCGCTTTAGACCGTTTACATCAAAAGAGTTCAGTGAGATTCTTGAACGTTACCCTGAATGGCAGTGGTCTGAAATTACTCACTATGTGGATTACTTTTGCTCTAGGAGAAGATTGTGAATTGTACGTTTTTAAGTGATGATCTAGGTAATATAAGATTTTAGTCTTAGGGGGATGTTTTCCTTCACATCCGCGCTTTAACTATAAGAACCCACAGTATTCGTCGTTCAGACCGTGTGATCGACGAGAGAATCTAATCCGAAACCGGCTAAGCAATGAAATCATCTAAATTACACTAATAAATACTTACATAAAATATACATATATCAAATTTGGACCAATGGCGAAGACAAGGATTCGGTCTCCCCGAACTCTCCATTTATGAGAGGCGAGTGTGATCGACGAGGGAATCTAATCCGAATCTAGCCAAAAGTATTACAAAATAAATACACTCACAAAACAAGTACCAAATTCTGAACAATAGAAAAACTCATTTTATCAAAACTAGCCCACTGACTGATAAAACTCTACAAACAAATATCATTAAATTAAAAAACACCTAGTTCAAATACCAGGAAGAAATATACAGGGGGTGGGTGGTGGGAAAAACAAAACAAACCTTCTCCACTTCTCCTAACTTAATACTCACCTAACACCCTAACTAACAGCTCCAAAAGTCTATCTTCTACATAGGTGACAGCTAAGACAAAGACTAGATATAACCATATAGTCCCAAAATAGAACGTATAAGGTGGTCGCAAGAATAGACCATCAGGGATCCCCCGTATTAAGACCCTAAACTTACACATATAAGGTAGTCGAAAAAACCCAACGACTATCAGGCCCGGTGGCACAATGCTGCAAATATAACAAATATATAGAATACCACCCCAAAAATTACTTGTATAAGGTAGTCAAAAAAAACCAATGACTATCAGGGCCAGCAGCACAAGGCTGCAACCAAAATTTACAACTAGATAATTAGGACCCAAAAACAATTACTCAGTAAGATGGAAAAAACACCAACTCCATCCAGGGCCAGCAGCACAAGGCTGCAAAACCAATCGACAAATGCTGTCACCTAAAAGCTAACATCGACCTCAATAGACTCTATCTCTCTTAAAAACAGCACAGAGTTTTTATGATTCAAAATTCCAAAGACGGAAATTTAGAACAAAAATACCCTGGATCGGAAAAACCCTGCTAACCTGTGGCAAGTCAACTCTGCCCGAGCCTGACCACTTTCGCCCTTTGCGATGGACAGACATCAAAACACATACGTGCAGTGCACGCATCATAAATTAAAAATACGGACTAGATCGGGTCCAATCCCACTAGTCGCTAATCAATGCAAATGAATGACAGAGTGTGTGCTGGGTCCAATCCCACTCAAACAAAACATAGGCCTTACAATCAGATCGATGTGTACACAAAAGTACCTTGACCTGACAGCCCAATCAATTAGTGTTCTGTGAACACAGAAATGCCTGGAGGAAGTGGCTCCATTCCTTCCTCCAAGGAGTAATCAATTAGGTGCCTGTGGCACCATAAACCAGTGGTACATGCTCAATGCGAAGTGCACGCCACTATAATTCAACTCAACAACAACAACAATCGTTCAGACCATTCCACGGAATAAACAAAGAAGATGGAGGTGACAAAATTATTCAATCTATTAAGAGATATCTATTTTTGGATAATGGATGTTGAATATGTTGTAGGAAGAATAGAAAAGGAATGGAGTGATGGAAATAGGCAAGACTTGTTAACTATTCAAGTCAAAGGACTAAAGGTGGCCGGAGATCTCATCGCAGGGATGATAGAAGAAGAAGTCAACAAGTCAAGAGGATTTACTGACCCACCTTATATCAGAGTGGGAAGTTTGAAGGAAGCACTGGACCATGTCATCCAAGTCGGGTGCTTCCTAGAAAAAGTATTGGATGGAGTGGCGACACGTAAAATGGGGGTTCGACCAGTTGACAAAAACGGAAGAAGTAATGAGGAAAGTGCTGACGGAAGAGTAAAGAACATCAAAGAAAGGTGGTCTAAGGAAAGAAAAGAAGAAGAAAATAGAAAGAGAAAAGAAAGCTTTGAGAAACTCAAGAATAACTGGATAAGAATACAGGAGAAATTCCGAGCGATAGGTCATCCTGACTGGATGCCTGAGTCAGAAATAAAGAAGAAGATGACATGAATATTGGTAAAAGTTAGGAGATGGTTCAAGAAGTGGAAGAGTTAGAAGAAGAAGAAACCCAAAGACCCTTTTCAGGGCCACTCATAGGTCTCGAAAAGATCTTGACTTTCATTGCCTACCCTTTTCTTTTTTGTTTTAAAAAAAATAAAAGATAGAGACCCCTCCCTGTTTCAATTTTTGCCTGTTCCATTTCCATAGACCCATCAGGTCGGGACCTTATTAAAATAGGGTCCCAACCCTGTTCCATTTCCCCTTGATGCTCAGCAGGCCCAAGATTTTTTTTTTTTTTTTTTTTTTTGCCCATGTTAAATTCCCCTTGACGCTGTACAGTCCCACCCTGTTCAATTCCCCTTGACGCTAAACAGTCCCATATTCCCATGTTAAATTCCCCTTGACGCTATATCGTCCCAGGGGTTTCCGTAATGTTAAATTTCCCATTGACGCTATATCGTCGCAGGGTGGTTTTTAATGGTAAGTCCCATTGACGCTATATCGTCCCACTTCACTACTATTGAGTATATATTTATAAATCTGAAATGGTTAATTAAAAATAGTTATTAGTCAAATTATCAAGGATGCCAGTTACTAACTTTGATACTCTGTTTTTGTTAACTGAAAACATGTAGACTCAAGCCACATCTATAATGATAATTTCTGGCACTTTCAAGGCTGATATAGCCCTTTAATTAAAACCTGCAAAATTTTTTGACAATTTTGTCTGCACACATTGCTGTACATTTTATACACATCTGACTTGCCAGTATTTCTCCAAGCCATTGAGCTACCATTGGCAGAAGAGATCTTTTTGCGAAAAATATTTCCAAATCAAATCCTGTTTGGTTACTTGTAAATCGACATGGAATAGCACAACCCTAGCACAAATATTACTACCCCTACTTCGTGGAGACATTGAGGCTATGACATTGTAGCTACTCAACCTTCTGTCCTATGACCATTTTGAATTTTGCGCTAGATATGGCTGTTACCAAATACCGGTGTCTAAACAGTACATAGGTGCTTTTTGGAAAGATTTGCATGCAGTAAGATTGCACATCAGATCCACAATATTTCCATCAATATCAACACAGATTGGGGGGGGGGGGCATTGAAATTGTTTCTACATATTTAAACAGGTTTTCAATGAATTGTTGCTTTTTGTTTTTATTAGCAGGTATTTATACATTTATAAAATGAGTGTCCTCTATCACAATATGTATCAATCTTCCTGCAAAAAAGTTTCCCTTGTTTTTTTGCTTCCAAGTTACTCCCATTTTATTCTTGATAAAAGTAGCTACCCCTCCCCTTACATCTCCTTATAATCATTCACAATTATAACCCCATTTAATTTTTCCTCACATAAAGTTATTAGTTCTTTAGTCAACTTATTATGTGTTTCTTGTATGAAAATCATATCATAATTTGTCTTGTTGTTTAGTTTAATTATTTTTTCCCTATTTATTCAGTTTAAATTTGCTGAGGCTATATAGAAGTTTTTTATATCCATTTTCGCCTCTCCACCAGGTTGTCGCATTTTTGGTTATACATTAAGAATTATTGGTTTTAATTTAGAATTGAAATATCACCTAGGGGATCAAATAGTAATTTATTAGTCAACATGTAGACCCACTCCATGACCTTCTTGAATCTGTAACCCAGAAATTCTGATTAACTATGCATCTTTTAGAATCATACAATACATTATATAAAATATGGTAATGTATACCTTAAAACAATACTGCATTTTAATCCAAGTTTCTAATTTTGCAAGAAGTTGTCCCACACATGCAAAATCATCTGCTACCCAATATGTAAACTTGTCGCCAGAACATAAATTCTCAAAAAATTCCCCAGCATATAGTCTGTTTCTAAATTCTTTAGTAATTTTCCCAGATCAGCAAGATGTAAACACATTGCATCGTATTTCATTGCTGTTTCTCTTCCACATAATAGCTTATTTTTTATAAAATGTTAAACTTTACTAATCTTTTTTCAAGATCACTTTAGTTTGCAAAAATGTATCTTGTCATTTATTGGCATTCTACATTGAATTTTGTAAACTAGCTATAAACCTGACCTAATTACTCAACTTAACTGCTGACAGAAACAGTCTACAGTAAATGTATTTCATTTCTATAGCTCGATGGATAAACATTACATCTTTTCAAAGCTGTGCACAGAATAGGCCGACACATCACGAGTCAGGAAAACATGGGGGTGGTATCCCTGTGTCCAAAATTAATATCATTTTGAATAGAATATTCTAGTGACAGTTGCCTCTTTTCAAATGGTAAGCATTGCTTTATTTTATTTTCGTCAATCTGTCAAATTCGGTATGCATTTTGCTTTAATATTTGAGATGGAAACCTTAGGTGCATAGAAATGTCAGACAGCATTGTACATCATGGATGGTGTCCAACATACTTTTATGATCAGAAAACAAAATCCCATTGTTTTAGTTATGGCCACTGATTTTAAAAATATTCATCCAAGCTAAATATAATAATAATAATAATGAGGACTTTGTATAGCGCCTAATCTTTAGAAGTTCTAAGCGCTTTGCAACATTCGACAACATAAAAACATACACAATGTTATGATTACAAAAACAAACACCATGAAATTAGAAAACATAAAAAAACATGCTGAGAATATTTAAGGTAGTTAACATTATTAAGTCTTTAAGTTTGTTTTTGCAGTCAGAATAAGTAGTTTTGAGAGCAGTCTTGAATGGTATCACTGAGTCTTTGTGTCTAAATTCAGTGGGCAATTCATTCCATGTTGCTGGGCCCAGGTATGCAAAAGAATGCTGTCCATATGACTTTGTTTTCATAGTGAGAATAATGAGTATATGATTGTCGGAAGAGGAGCGTAAGTATCTTGCTGGTGTGTACACATAGGTGAGGTCGGATAGGTATGTTGGACTAGAGTCTGTCAGTGAAACGTAGCACAGAGAACAAATTTTGTGTTTGATTCTGGATCAAATGGATAGCCAGTGTTGGGTACAGAGCAGTGGGGAGGTGTGCTCTGATTGTGGTACTCTAAGTATGATCCAAGCAGCTATGTTTTGAACTTTTTGAAGTCTCTGCAGTAGATATTAAGATGAACCAGACAGAATTGAGTTTCCATAGTCCAGTCTTGAAAGTAGTAATGAACACACAAGTGTTTTAGTGGCATCAGCTGAAAGATATGAGAATGGAGCTGATGCGTCTCAGCTCAAGATATGCAGCCTTGCATATGTTCATGACATGTTGGTGCAATGTGAGAGTACTGTCCAGAGTAACACCTAGGTTTTGTACTGATTGTGTGAATTTAATATTGATGTTGCTGATATTTATTGTGTGAGGTAAAGGATGTGAATGAGAAAGTCTTTGTGTTGTGATCAGAATGGCATCAGTTTTATCATCATTCATCTGCAGCTTTTTACAAGTCATCCATGATTTCACATCAGAAATGCACATCTCTACACCTTGGATAGTAGCATCAACTTCATTTGGGTGGATAGATTTGTATATTTGGGTGTCATCAGTGTACAATTGGTGAGACACTGGATGATGATCTATGACACTTGAGAGCAGCTGAGTGTATAGAATGTAGAGAACAGGTCCAAGACCAGACCCCTGTGGAACACCACAACATAGATCAGCTGGGCTGGAGTGTAATCTATTTGCAGACACAATTTGTGTCCTGTGGCAAGGGCGATATGCAGATTGTACATTGCTAAAAAGACTGTTTGAATTCAGACAAGATACAAGCTGGGATCGAACAACCTTTTCTAAGATTTTTTTTATGAATTGGAGATTAGAAACCGGGCAGTATTTCTTTAAATCGTTATGGTGTAGTGTTAGTTTCTTCAGCAGAGGTTTTACAATGGGAGTTTTGAAAAATGATGGAAATTATGCTGATGAGAGAGAGGTATTAATAACATCAGTTAGTGAAGGCAATACTGGATCTAAGCACTGAAGCAGCAGTAATGTTGGAATTGGATCAAGTTCACATGACTTTGGTGCACTCTAGGATGATTACTTAAGAATGCATTTATTGGTGGTGAAAGACTAAATACATGACTTGATACTTGTGTTTAGCATTAATTGGAAAGCTGAAGATTAGTAATCTTTTGACATACATATCTTAATTGTACCATTTAATTTGCAAAATTCAATGTAATTTGCATTGGTAAAATGTGTAGCACAAGAAAAGTCATTATGAATCAGAGATAAATCATATCTTTGTTTTGTCTGGAGCTTGACTAATTTATTGCACATTTCTGTACACTATTTTGTCTTTGATCCAGGATTATTCACTGCATTCGGATGCATTTCATGGTGAAAATTCACCAGCTGGATTTAAAAGTGGTGAATATTGCTAGCGATTGTTCTGCAAACCCTGTATGTCACAAGGAGTCAGTGTATTCAAGGACTCATACAGTATTTACAAGTTCTCATTGATATTTCAGATGAAAATGAAGAACTGAAAAAAGATGAAAACTCAAGTGGAAACCTTTCTGGTCATCCATCTCATCCAAAACCTCCTGAAATGGAGAGTATTTTGCAGACTCCAAGATTTCCTCTTATCCTGCTGGTATGTGCTATTTAGTTTATCTGGTCTCTTTTTATCAGTTGCTTTTATACCATGCCACAATTGGAAATTCCTTATCAAAAGTATGTATAAATTTCATCATTTTTCTGTCTGTTTAATAAGATGTGTTTAAGAGTACTTACTTACTGATGATGTTGTATATATGAGATTAGATGTTTTGTTAAAAAAGAATGCATTTTGTGATATATTGTATCACTGCCTTATATACAGTGGTCATTGCAACCAGTATGCATTTTGTTTACATGCCAAACAATCCAGTCTGATTTCTTTGTTTCTTTTTTACTGCAATTAAGGACTAGTGATTATTTTTATACATTTAGCTGCATCCAGAAGGACAACACCATCACCATCCCCATCCACTCTGGAGTGGAGAATATAAAGATTTCTCTCTGCCATTTCCTCTGCAAGTAGTAAGTATTGAGGATGGAAAAAAATGTACATTATAGAATAATGAAACAAATACTACAGGTGTTGACTTTTATATAATCTCTTATTTCATTTACAGCTCACTAAGTACGAGTAAGTCAATTATACACTGTATTCGTGAATTTAATTCCCATCTAAGGTAGTAGAACTGTTTTATGTTTGACAGAATGTTGGGTAATTTGTGGCAGTACACTAAAAACACATTTTGTAGCATTTAAAAATGCTTATGTTCAATGCACGTAAAACTCATTGGTTTGTTGTCACTTCACTTGATAATAGTTTTGTCATCATGTAGACATTTTGAATGTTAGTGTTCAATGCTATGGTCATATACATTGAGTCAACATCAAAATTTGTTTGGAAAATGGAAGATTATGACATGAAAGCACAAGCTCTTGTAGCTTAGATACTGTTATTTCAGAACATTGTGAGATGTTAATTAATTAAATTATAGGTCATAAAACATACTGTTCAAGACTTATCTGTGCAAATAAACAATGAATTGTTTTTCATTGATGTGTCGACTGTTCATCATTCCATTGGTTTTTTTTTATTATTTTCCTTTCTTATGTATACCATTGTTTTCTTAAGTCAGACGCTTAAACCATCTACATTGAATGCAGACTTTACAGACACCAGCAGTGAAACAACATATCCAGGGAATAAAAACATAAAAGATTATAGGGAAAAGTTTTATTTATTTTCAAATAAACTGTACAAAAACCATGTATTTCATTCCATAAATATTTTTCATTGTTAAACCCTTGTTCACTGTACAGATCTTTATAAGGAGTTTATAATAATGATCTTGATCTTTCAAAACTAATTTCATCACAAATCTCTTACAGATTTCCAGTTCAATGTACTTATGAAACTGGACACAAATGTTGAGAATTTGTTGGAGCAGCTGGCCCTCCAAGTTCATAAACAAGGCCCAGACACAGAATATAGAGAAGAAATTCTTGCAATGCCATGTGATTCAGTGGAGGAACTAGAGGGCCTTTGCCAGAGGTTGGAGGAGAATCCCAAGCTCTCCAAGAAGATGGTAAATTCGGGCCTTATTTTCTATTTAAAAAAAAACTGTTATAACCTTTATTTGCTGTTGTGAACCTCAATATGCATTATGCAAGTTCTGCGGCGCCTGTATAATTATTTTTGGGTTTGGGGTGAACATGTAGTGGTCAGCTGTTTTGTCTTATGGATGTAGGCCAAAACATGTTTAGAGATGAACATGTAACAGGTATTTTACTACATATACTATTACATATTATGTGGCTATTTTAATTCCATCCTTGAGTGAATGTCATTTATGAAGTTAATAGATTCACGGTGGTTAATTTGGTTTATAATTGCTGTTAGTACATTGTGTTGCATAGTTAATGTTATCAAATTTTTCTCAAGTTAGAGAAAATAAATTTGCTTGCAAAACCATGGCAAAAAATAACCATATACAAGCATATTTTGTCACATCGATCATGAAATACTACTATTAATAATAATATCAAAATCAAAAAATAGTAATATTATTATTATTATTATTATTATTATTATTTTCAGATATGCTACTTGAGCTCCCTTGGCAGGTTTACAATTGGGGATAGTGTCTGCAGGATGATAAAAAAGCTTGGAACAAGAAGACTGGCCAGAGTATAGTCCAAAGGGACGTAAAGGGAAAAAAGCATTTCAAGAGCTTGTGATATGTCAGGTTTTGATAGGTAAGTATGGCTTGATTTAAATTGTGTTTTTCATGTGACTTGCCAGAGATTTTTAAATGAATTGATAAAGTAACTTGAGACCACATTTCAAAGTACATGTTTTAAAAATATTCCATTGATTATTGCTGGCATTTAGAAAAATGCAATGCATCCTTTGTTGTGAAACTTATTTTAAAACATTGTATTACTCTTGCAGAAGCCTGCTTGAAAAATAATGGCAAAGCAAAGGCAAATGGAATGGAAGAGGCCATATCAGAGACCCTCAAATATGCATCCAACCAACGCAGAATGATAAAAAACAAGGTAATCCAAATGACTCTTATTTCATCAATATTGGATTCAATTTCGTCTTTTAAAGCATAGTATTTGCAAAGCGGATGCATTTCTAAACTGATAACAAAATCAGCTTATCCTATTGCCCAGGACTATCAGAGCTAGAGTACAGCTAACTACAATATACATACATCTTGTCTGATCGGACAAGTGCCTCCATTTGGAATTTTTATTCACATGAAATATTTGGACGAAATAAATTCATCTTTGAGCAAATTGATTGCACTATCCACTTGCCAGAAATGACAAGTGCAAAGTTATCTTATATCTTGGCTTAATGATATTAAGGGAAGCACAAGTGCAGTGAAGAAAATTTCATACATTTTTATAATGCTGATTAACATGACTTCTGAATATATAAGTAGTGCTGAGATGATATGACTTTATTTAAGCATTACAATTTTGTTTTAATTTGCAGGTGCCTGAGCAGAAGAAGTAATAGATAAACTTTACAGTGGAGTTGGAGACTGATTCTAATTCATAATCTTAATTAAATCTAGAAAATAAACATTAAAGTCATATTAAAATATCTGTTGTATTGTTTCCTTCTTTCATTTTTCTCTTAAAAACAAATGTCTGAACCTTTAGTCTGTAAATTCAGTGGATTCCTTATCAGCCCATCTACTTTTACCTTACACCATGCTACTTTAAAAAAAAAAAATGAATTATCCCCATTGGGGTAGGTCTTCCCGACCCCTCACCCTACTTTGTCAACTTACCTGCCACATTTAAATCTAATGGAAGGCCCTGCTGTAAAGCCTGTTAGCAAAACTATCCAACAAGAGGATTTCATAAATTTGCAACTCCTAGATGGATGGTAATGTTTTCATTTTTGTAATGTAGATTTGGACATTCTTGCCACCAGTATGGAATATGTGTTTCAGAAACACAAGCAGCTTTCATCAGATTTGCATATAGGTTTTATATGTTGTGAGTATGTTGTAGGAAGTTTTTTTTAATAACATTATACAGCATTCCAGCAAGTTCACCAAATCACATTGCCACAACATTATATGACATTGCCACAATCTTATGGCAATGTTATTTCAACATGTAACTGTTAGCTCTGTTACACCTCTCCATGATGATGACACCGACAGCCTGGAAGAGGACCCCTCCCACAGACTATTATGAAAGCAAGTTCAATTACAAATTTTATTAAATCTCTCTAGGTCTTCATTGCTTTCATGGCCAAATACATGGAAATGGAGGAAAATGAGGGAAGATCATACGATCTGAAGCCAGTGGAAATGGCAGAAAAGTGTCTGTATTGTTCACCAACTACACCTTGTTCTTACAAAATGTGGCTGTTACACATTCCCATGATGATGTCACTGACAGCCATCAGTGAGGATTGCCCCAACAAGCATAATACAAATTGCTTCCATTGTAATTGTTATAATTCCAATTTGACTGCTCCGATGTCCTAGTGGTTAGAGCATCCGCCTCAGAAGCGGGAGGTCATGGGTTCAAACCCCGGCCAAGTCATACCAAAGACTTACAAAAATGGTATTAACAGCTGCCTCGCTAGACGCTCAGCATTAAGAGGTTAGTGTTAGGACTGATCGGCCTGGTGTCAGGATAATGTGACTGGGTGCAACATCATACTACATGTTTGCAGCATGATGCCCCAGTGCTATACATCACTATAAACTGCCACACTGCAGACATCGTAGCAATATGACTGAAAAATTATTCAAGCTACGTTAAAAATCCAATCACACACACACAATTCCATTCTACGATCCAGAACCGACACTAATTCCGTACTACAGTTCTTGCATTTCAATCCAATTTTGCTTTTGAAATGTAGTGCCACTCGATTCATAATGAACTCATTCATTTCAAACACTCGCAAATACTTACTATTCCTGTCTACAACTGAAAAATATCTATATAAAAAAACGTGTAACTGTGTTTTATGCAAGGGCATGGACATGCACAAAAACTTGCACCTGAAGCTTGAATAAAACCCCGACTTTGGATAAGACTTTACCCATCGATTACTCCATCTTGGGGTAAATTCCGACCATGGCGATTTATTATATATCCATTGACTGCTCCAGCTTGAAGGCAAAATCCAAACACATCCCTAAAAAGATAACAAGTATAACTGCTCTTTACCTTCTGTAAATGCCACTTGAGCTTCCTGATGCTGTTGTATCTGCCATTTGACAGAATCACGAACGTGGATATATTTCTTAATTGCCTCTAGTTGTTGAGCTAGTTTAGTTGCATGAAATTCCATAGTGCAGACTCACTTATTATTAATATTACAACAGTGATTTAATTACACATCACCTGTCAGCACACCAATGATAAGTCAGTTATTTTATAACACATCAACAAGCTTGCCCCTTGCACCCCCCCCCCTTTTTATTTGGGCACCTGTGGACATGAATCTGCAAGGCTCAAATTGTCATTTTTAATATAAGATCTCAACATTTTTAAGGCCTTAATTTTAAAGACTGATCCTTAAAACCCCCAAAAGGTCAGTTCACCCCAACCCGTCTGGTGGATACAAGGCTCAGATCGGCATTTTACGAGGTTTGTTTACCCCTGTCCCTGCTGGTTAGAAGTACATAATAAATACAAAGTAGAACCTTGGTATGCATTTTCTTTGGCCATGTTTCTCATTTCCTCACACTTGTTTTGAAATCCTTATGTTATCAACTGGGTCACCAGCCTTCGTTTAGAGTAACAGCAAGTACATACATATTTAGGTCAAAGGAAACGCAATAAAAATGTTTGATTTAACAATGACATATTTGCCTCTTTACTAGGAAATTGATAATAGAGATTTCTGCGATGGTGAAGGCAATGTAAAAATTGGTTACTATAACATACTTTTTATGCCATGTTTGAAAAAATAAATCCAATGGAAAGGTTATAGTCTGAAAATCTTCATTAAATTAAGTTAATATAGGGGAAAAAACTTTAAGAGTTCATAAATATTTTTCAGTGCTGAATACAGATATAACATAACACTTTCTGCTGTGATTTTAATAGTTTCTGGCAGCATGAAAACTTTCTAGAACTATAATGTATAAATGTTCTCAAAAGATTATGTTAATATGGGGGAAAAATCTGTTATGAAATAAACCGACCAGATCTTGTATGAATTCATGTTATCTTTAAATATGATATTTGTGTGAAAATATCTGGAAGAAAAAACAAGATGGTGCCACTCACACATACAATGTGGTTGCCACAGTGGCCATATTAAGAAACTTTATCGCTACTTCTGAATGGATAATTGTGTCAGTGTGTCAACATGTGTACAAAATACTTATGTTGATGTCTAGCAGGTCCTGAATGAGAATTATGGTGCTGTACAGACATCCTATAAGGCCACCAATGTGGCCATCCTGAAAATCTTGTTATCACTACTTCTCCTGAATGAATCGTCATATCAGTGAAAGACTTCTTATGTCTAGTTGGACGTAAATGAAAATAGTGCCAATCTAACCTCCAATATAGCTGTTTTAATGGGCATCTGGAAAACCCTTTCCTTGCTACTTCTCCTAGATGGCTGGTCATTTTGACATTGTGCTTTCACTATATGACCTATATGATGTCTAGTTGGCTGTAAATGGAACTATCCATTTGGTTTTGATGTCTAGTTGGTCCTAAATGTGGTTTTTGCTCATAGACTTCTAATGGTGTTATAGTTGGTTCCTTAATGAAACTGCTGTACAAAATTAAAAGGCCTTCTCGCTTTCTACCAAGTTTGGATACAATTATCTTCACCAGTTAGGATTTCTTGATCCTCTTTTTTATACATCAACCCTTCACATATGTAATTAGCTAAAACAGTATTTTGAACAATTAATTGCCCTCTTGCAAATAAAATCCCAATTGCATGCTTTTACCAATGTGAGAGCTTCTTATATAAGTAGCTAAGTATTCAGTAACTGAATTTCCACATCCACATGCATCAACTCAGAATTAAAAGTTGCAAAACGTATACAAATTGGAAAATCTTGAGACATGTGTCACTTTGCATGGTGGGTGTTATGATTTAAATGCAACAAGGATTTTGAATTAGGGTTAATTTCTTTAAGCTGTATTCAATCATGGGGCCCTGGGTTATAGAATGGTCTAGGCATACACATCACTCAAACTAATCAACTCTCTCTAGTCCAACCAATGTGTGTATATGAGAAAGCTTGCCAGTAGCGTTATGTGTGTTGATTTCCTCCAAAAACTATGCTGGCTGCCATGTAAAGCCTATGATGTCCTGAAAAATGGTGTTAAGCTCCATACAAGCAAGCTAAACAATCAATGATGTAATGGAACAGTAGACACCATTTTAGCTAAATATGCCAAGAATTGATTTAGAGACTTGGTTAGTGACGATGACTTAAAATTGGCAAGAGATTAAAAAGATAAAAGACAAGACCTTTCATGGCACTGTAATATAACAAATGAGGAAAGACAAAAGTTTATTGCATCTGAACCTTTTGCTTTTTCACAGTTTCAATTTAAGTCATAACACCCCTTATTTTGCCTTACCAAACATATAGCAAGTTATTACCTTAAGCCCTAGCACTGATAATGCCTCATAAGTAAGCAGTCTTTTATGCAGTCTCAGGTCTGAGTATATGTCTAGCAATACTTATGTCCAGTTTGTTTATAAAATTCTTTCTCACATGGTACAGTTTTCAGAGAGACACGATAAATTCAACAAGTGTGGTAATGAAGGGACAGGCATTCTTTATTTATCTTTATTTATGCACACATCCCAAAGGGACATTGATATGTTTGAATCAACACTGAACTGAAGAATGGAGCATCAGCTGCATCAATTAAAATATTGTGGCCCACACAAAATACTGCAAGGGCTGTGAACTATTTGTGAGTGCAATGGGCATGAATTACTGTAGCAGACTGGAGGAAGTAATCCGAATTTATTAATATCTTGAAGCTAAATATAGTAAAGTTTTCATCTATAATCTGTGGAATCATTTTTGCACACAGTTTGCAGGATTTGTCTTTGGGTCATTGTTTTTCTTTTTCTTCATCTTTCTAGCTTATGGTATCTTGATAAGTCTTATGGTGCCGTGCAACTGCACTTGATGATTACCATAGCCAGTGACATTGTATCAAATCTTCTGGGATCAGATGATTCAATGCAAATTCCACATAACCTATCACCATCCGACTTAGTAAGTTATTTTGCCTAAATAATAATAAAAACAATCTGGTCTGATGTATTGATAGCGTTCTGAATGACCATAATATATTCTCTGTATCTACCCTAGAAAATCCTGAGTGGATCGCTGTTTGGTTTTAATAAACCAAAGTAATCCAATGAAAGGCACTTTGCAGACACAAGTGTCTGTTTCCTGTATGCAGTGATTAAATGATAGTATTATGTCTTTATTTTTTAAAACTGATGATACATATGATCACCTTCAGTGTGCAATATTATATTAATTAACGAGTGGGCAATATTTGAATTTCAAAGATAAAGTGTATGCCATGATCACTTTAGTAGGATGATTTGTCAAGTGAGGTGATCTTTTCTGTTAGAATAAATATTGTTAACTAAACTATTTTTGCAAGTTATGACATACGAATGATTAAAAGAAAGAAAATTTATTAAATTGAACATATAAAATGTAAGACTGCAACAGAGTCTAGATGAACTATTTCTTCAGAGACATAATCCAGACTCTGTGGCAGCAAAATTATCAAATAGGACACAACTAAGAGACAATCACATTTTCAGTCACAATGGTTTGACAATTATCAATGGCTTGAATTCATTGACTATGAAGGCAAAGTGATTTGTAGTTACAACAAAACAAGTTCCCAAACTGTCACAGATTTTAAATTCTACCAGTGGACTTGTAAGTGTAACTGACAAATTCAGGATTTAATCAAGCAAGTCTCATGATAGTTTTATACCTAATAAAGCAAAATGTAGCACAGTATATTCATGACACTTAGGTCAGCATGTGCAAAATATTCCTCAAGTTACAGTTGCTAGCACTCCACTAAGAAATGTCATTTTATAATAAATAAAAATGTAATGGAAAAAAAAATCGATAAAGTGATTGCACTCTTTAACATAGCCTACTACCCTAACTCAATAATGAAAATGATTTGGTTCATTATATCTTTGTGTTTTATGAAATAAATGCATACATCTGATTGAATTTTAGGCAAGAGACTGAACTTTTGGGTTAAGTTAAAATGTATGTGGAACAAATGCATTTTCTAAAACCACTTGTATCAGTGTGCATTGTGACTTTTCTTTAAGATAACTCTAAATGGTACTGGGTATATATCATTTTCTTCAACTGCACACTTTTGTCTTCCATTTGATTTGATGACTTACAGCTATACTGTCTACACAGTAGGCCTCAGCATCAGGAAAAATTCTGTATACTTCAGTTACAGCTGAAATAAGTTTTGCATTAGCACCTGAATCAGACAAAAAAGGTTGTGTTCTGGTGTGTGAATAGAAATGGCTAAAAGTAATACAGACAAAAGCCATAAGAGTACACAAGTTACATATGAAAACCACCAATTCGCTTGCATGTGTGGCATACAAGTTCAAAGATTTGCTTCATGTTTATTTGTGTACACACATTATTCAACTCATAAGATATTTTAAGAGCTATTTCTCTATTGTATGCATAATTCATTTACAAATATGATTAGTGGGCCACACCGAAGGCCATACTATTAGTTCACTTGGCAATATGGTAACGTCAGCTGAAAAGCATAATCATCCATTAAAAGAGCATTATGATATGAAAATTAGGTATTTAGAACATATAGATTTTTCTTTTCCAAATGGAGTCCAAGTAATTATTGCCCAATCCAGGTATAATTTTGTACACAAGTAAAGAACAAAATAAGATAAATCTTCATTTATTTGCAATTGATAATACACTTCTTAATGAATATACACTTTTACATTTATTTTGTATCACTTAAATAAACAATATTTCTTTCAGTTCATTTTAAACTTTTATTTTATATCACTTGAGTAAACAGTATCTCTTTTGTTTTATTTAACACTTAGAAACAGGTTCTTCCAGTTACAATAATCAACTTTGGAAACAATAAACAAACTGGAACTTTTGACCTAATTATGTTACATTTACTAGGGTTAAAACAATAAATTCCTTAACATAATAAATTAACAGTTCCAGTTAATCAAACACAAAATCATCTTTTATACAGGGTGTGAACTGTTAATATTTACAGGATAAAGCTTATAGTTTCCAAATCGATTGAAGCTTACATGTTGTAGTTGCTGGCACATATCTATTTCCAGCATGGTTTGCATACATTCCACCTTTAATAATTTTGTTACTTCCCAACCACCCCATTCAGTAACAAGTATCAAAAATCAGGATCATTCTGAGGCAAAGTTTGTAACTTGTGTACCACAGTCATCAGAGAGACAAAGATGCAAAACTTTATGATGCCTGTCAAAGGAAGAAAACACTTTGTTGTTTTCCCAAGTTTTGAACCAGTTAACTTGAATTCTCAGACCATCAATTGCTACAGCCCCACTAATTACAATTGTTAGGGAATAATGAGAACTCACCTTCAGTTATCTGTGTATATATATAATTTTAATAACCAAGAATACCGCATGCCTAGGAACATTATAGCATTCAATGGTAAAGTCAGAACTGAGATGAGAGAATTAAACAAACATAGTACATGACATAATATATCCATAAACTATTGACTGGGAAAAATACTACAGAACACCATTTCTGCTGGCAGTAAGATGTTGAACCTATATGTCATAAATATCAGGATGGACATCCAGGACCAGTAATATTCATAATGGGTAGTAATCCCCCCCCCCCGCCCCCCCCACCCCAATTGACAAGGGCCTGATTTGTAATCTCAGCCACCCAACCTATCACATCCTTTATAGTACTTGAAACAAATATTGAGTAATAGTAAAACAAACTCTGAAAGTTATTAAAACCAATTTGTTATATTTCCATAACTCTGCTTAGTTAACGGTGCAAGCAGACTTAAACATATCAGTGTATGACAGTTAAATTGAGCTATTGCACCGATTAACAGAAGCTACGAATTGATCAACAAGCAGTGAACAATCATCTTCACAATAAATGTCAAACGTTAGCATCCATAAGCTGCCAAGACAAGTTGTTACACTGGATATATAATCATCCATTTATTTCAAACAAGCTGTGAAAAACGAACCTCATGTATGCTGGCCATTGCAAAGGATGCTTTAATAGATTAATGTTTATCGTCGTGTCTTGACAACCATTTTGCGCGCGCACACCGGAAAGTCATGCTATATATTTGTTACTTGTGAACGTATTTGTGGGCAGTACGCTATATATTGTTCCCGTGGGCGTGTTCGCGGGCAGAATGCTATATGTTTGTTCTTCGTGAACGTATTTTTGGGCAGTTACTTTGTCAACTTCAACCTAAAGGTCAAAACTGCCCATGAAATTTATATATCTGCCCACGAACCGAAAACATGAATAGGACTATAACATAGGTATATATACTTATTTTCAACATATACATAATTACTATGTAAGAAATACAACCTATGTATATATATTTTGATTTGAAATGTAAACTATATCATGTCCTTCCCGTAAACCCACTTTCGGGATGACTGCCCACAACGCACCTAAAACGTGTATATATATATATATATATATATATATATATATATATATATATATATATGCATTAATACAAATAATACTATCATAGACGTTAAATAATTTTTCATTCGTACTTCAACTGAGATTCGAAACGACTAAGCACAAATTACCAGTTTAAAATATTTTTTTATATTTCCGAACAATCTTATAAAGGATGAAGTCTTCCTAGCTATAAATACATGATTTGTAAGATACAAACTGTTATTACACAAGTTGGTTACAATGTGTGCTCTGCATACAATCATGCTACCCGTGGAGACTCGAGTATATAGTTGCAAATACTAATTCGTTATCAGGGATAATTCATATTTTCGAAGGCATAAGACATTTCAATAGTAGCCTAATATTCATCGTCTATAAATGGTCTCTTATAAATTATACGTTCATTGCTTCAATTGTCGTCCAAGGTAACGTAGCTATCTTATCAGCTATTGATGAACACGTGTCAACCATAAGGATATGACTAAGTCTTATGAGACATTATACACACGGTTTCATTCAGAACGTTACCCAAGGCGGTTTCTGAATAGGCAGATCAACGTTATATTGACATAAAACGAAGGTAAGAATCTTTAAATATATCCAAATATGTATTTACATAAATAAGTCAGCCTGCATAAATAATTCTGCCCGATTTCCTAATTACCGCTTAACAATATTTCTTTTATGCTTATCACATTTGTGGATTTTTTTCGGGATGATTGTTGAGCAGGCGTATACGTCAATGAATACATGAGTACTTTATATACAGACCTAGGAATATTACGATGCACATCTTGATAGATATTTACAACTTAATTTCTATGAATATATTACGGCTGGCTAGTGCTTGGTATGACTTATACTGTAGATTGTAAAGCAACCATTCCTACTATGATGTGTAGAAGTATTTGCCGGCGTCCCAGAAAACTGTTTAAGTACAACAAAGCAAGATACAATGTGTTATCATGTTGTGTACACGATCAGGCACTATGCATATGCATTAATATGAAGAAAGACGGGGAAAAATACGCAAGTGAAGCAAACAAATCAAACCTATGTGTTTGGCTTGCATAACAATACAACCGCACTTGTATAACCAGTTAAGACTGCTTCAATTCTAGAATTCATACGGATTCTTTTCTCAATATGCAACATAAGGTCAAGACAAATTAAACATGTAACGAAAGCTTGTAAATAATTATTGACGTTGTTTTTGCAAACTGACAAAACATGCACGTACATGTAATTGATATGGTTTCAATTACATTACTTTCTAACATGAATCCACACGCTTTAAAAATTTAACCCACATATTTGACATCGTATTGGACGTTCTGCACCTTATATATGCACATAAACAAGAGACACATGTCGTATAGCCACATGCGAAATCCTAGAACGATATATAATATATTAGGTCTTCCAGGCCATAAAATGTACATGACTACTTTCGTTACTTTTATAGCACCTCGTGAAGATGTACATAAACCTTGAAATAACGATACGTATGTGATGGGCCTCCTTGTTGATGATGATGTACTGCACATTAGAATGCACTCAAATATCTATTATACAAGTAATATTGTGACAACATCTTACCTAAAACCAAATATGCAGGAATGAGATTTATCTTTAAGAAATACCTGTACATAAATTGTCATATCCTGTCCTGTATTATAAGAATTATTGTTTTGATATTTGGTCAGATATGAGGATGCCAAAGTATAAACATCTAGATAATGTTGTGTCGCGACTGCAAGGCATTTCTTAATGATTCATTGAGTGGTATCTGTTTTTTCTCTTTCTCTATCTTACTTGCGAAACACTTGATTTAGTAAAAAGGTGCTTATGTGATGACAGTTATCATCACACATATTGCTATCAGCAAACATGCTAACATTCACTTTCTTTCTCGATGAAAGATCTTGTAACCGCTTAATGTATGCATAAGAGCGCATCATATACTGTACTTTATATATATATATATATATATATATATATATATATATATATATATATATATATATATATATATATATATATATATACATAGCACATAAATTAAAAAGAATATGGCTTTTAAAGCGTCGGATTATTGGCACACTAATATGCATATATGAACCTTGCTGTGATTCTAGATCAGTGATGAATTTCCACACATTATGGAATTAGTGACGTATGAAAATAACGATACAAAGTATTAATAATCCCCGTTTTCTCAATGAATTTAATATGGTGCACATTTTCATCGCAATCCTTTCTGCTTTCCTTCCCCCCTCCGCTCTCATGCATAACGGACAGGCTTCGCATAAATGTGGAGTGAGAGAGAAATGTAACTTGGGCTGGATTAAAACCTTGAAATAGAAATTACATCAACTAACCTACAAGAATATCGTTCGTCGTAACGATATGTGTGCACTATTCTTGGGGTTTACCTACAGTGTATGTCAATTATACAAAGTTGCAAACTATGTCGACATTATACGGTACATTTCTCGTTTACGTGGTACACATACCGTGATGTTTTGAATGTGTTGCTCTTGTTGTTGATTCTTAGACATATTTTGAGTTCTAATAATCGAGTTTTATTAATTAAATATGAAAATGTCCAAAGGTCTCTCTCTCTCTCTCTCTCTCTCATTGGACCATGATATGAAGATACGCGCTACAGTCTGTCAAATGACAAGGGTTGAGGATTTTCGTTTGTGACATCCCACGATATTTCAGGACTTATGAATGATGGTAAAAGTTAAGTCCACCCGAGCAAAGAGGGAGAGCATTTTAAAGTCAAACCAACCAGAGAGAAAGAGAAAGAGAGATAGAGATTGAGTTTTAATCGTTGTTGTTATTGGTGCTAAAGTAGAATAACGACTTAGGGCAATTGTAAATATATCACAATATTTTAATTTTCCGGTGGTGTCACTTGGGTTGGTGTAACCCAGTGTGGTAACTCATTGCGTTACCCCCGTGGACTCCCTTCCTGCAAAAAAATCCAAAAATGTTATAGACAGTCATGAGCTGTAAATCATGGTGTTACCCCCATGGATCCCCTTCCTTCGCGAAATGTTTAAATAATTTATAGACAGTCATGCGCGGTAGCTCATGGTGTAACCTCCATGGATCTCCTTCCTGCATAAAAATTCAAAAATTTCATAGACAGACTTCTGACGGTGTTACCCGTGTAGTCCACACCCCGCCCACTCCCTTAGTGACGCAACTGTAATTACTTCTTGTTCGTTCGTCATTTAGCTTAATTTTAAATCCACATTTATTTCCATATGCCGGTACGTGAATGGCTAAGTGTTTATGTGAATGGCGTAGCTAACCAGGGGAGCGTAGTGCTTTACTTCCATTATTCAAACCGTATTTCATGTTTACATTATAATTGTGTGTATTATACTGATTTAATCAATGTGAAGAAAACTGGAAACTACAAAAAGAAATCAATCAACATAGCAATGTGCAAAGAATATTGCGAATAGCCACAAAGGCATAGAACGGCATTTTGTAGCGGACACATTCGAGGATGTGAGGAGTCAATTCACTCGGTCAATACACAGCCGCCTGTAGTAAATCTTAGCTCCGATCAAAGAGCAAATAGGTGTCTTTGTATGTGATATAAATCAAATATATGTATAGTATGTAAGCTGTTTCAATGAGATACCACTCGTTTCATAATGATTTCTTTAAAATGAAACGAGGCTTGCCAAGCTTCCTGTTAAGAAACATTGTATACATGTCATTGTATATTATTGATAAAGCTGACATGCTCTCTCTCTCTCTCTCTCTCTCTCTCTCTCTCTCTCTCTATATATATATATATATATATATATATATATATATATATATGAAATAAAAATATTAGTGACTAAAATGTATTGTTGTGGAAGCAAACGTCAGTGTCACATACACGCTTTCAGAAATAAAATGTTTATTTACTACGGACAAGGGAGATATATCGACCCCTATACTGGTATATCTTGATTTGCCGCTAACTTTTGTACGGGAAGACTTTCCAGAAGGTATTGTTGCTGAAATTTAGCGATATATAAGTTTAACTGTTTTGTGAGCGTAATCTGACGTCGTTTACCTTTTACTGCAAATTTAGTTTAAACGTTGTACCTCTCTTACATTGTTGGTCACGATATGGTACAAAATAATGGCTACAAAGTATAAATATAACATTAAACATTGCTGTCGGAGCTGGGACGATTATTTGTTTGCCTGAATTTTAATCTATAGTAAGGAAGTGACCAAATCTAGCAGGGGCTATTGCATCGAATTTGTATATCATCCTGACAGTCTGATGGACTGTCGTTTGCATTTTTTACTTTGCCAGGCTTCACAAAGAAATACATTATTTTTATTTAAAAGATAGAAACAAACATTGCTTACATGATATAAGTTTGTATTCCAATTTAGGTACATTAGTCGTGTTAATTGTGAATATTATAAATGTAGCAGAGTTAACATATCTTAAAAAAAATAGGAAGCAATTTGTCTGAGTGTAATCTTTTTGTATCATATTCTGTATAATACATGGGTGACGGTGTGATTCAAGTAAGTTCGATTTATTGTCATCACTTTCTTCACTGTGTACCTTTAATGAAATCGAAATATAACCATTATACGATTTCTGTCAATCTTCATACAAAACACGTCTGGTGCACATTCCACATCAATCGTGTGTATATTGAATAAGGTTGAACATTTTGTCAATATATGCTTTACTAATCGTGTACTTTTGACATTATGTGTTGGATCGATAACACAATGCCTAGAATGACCAAAATATGAAATTTGGCACCTTGCTAAGATACATGAAAATGTGCTAAAGATAGTGGTCAGAAAAATATCATAAATTACTAAGGAAAATTACATAACATTACCATGGAATCGAGGGCTATACCTTTGAGAGAGAAAATTGGCATGTCTGCTTTTCACGATGATCTAATATATTTCACAAATATTTACTTTGCACGCTATTTGTTTGTGTCTTGATTTCATTGAAAGGTTTTGATATATTTCTTGTAATATGTTTAAAGATTCTAAATGCTTAATGAGTCACTTATTTCCTTATGATTTTGTTTAAAGTAACCTCTCTCAGTATAGCATATCCATTTGTTTAATTCCGCTCTGTTCTCTAAATGTGTTTACCTTGTGTATTGCATTTACAGACCACTAGTCCAGGGTTACTGCATTCATGTAATCTCCTTGATGTGAATAATATGATTCATTTGTCAAAACTGTCTTACAAAAGCATGAAATAAAATATGAAAATAAAATGTAATTTTGAGTGGAAACACGAACCATTAACGCAATGATAATCAGATAACGTGAGTTAAGTGACACGTGTACTTGGGCAATTATCTACATTCAATGTAGAAATAGGCACACGTTCATAACATATACTAATTCCATGTTTAGTTTACGTTATATAGCAAATGCGCTTTAGAGCCATTTGTTATTGATATAGAAAACTCTAATATGGCGAAAGTTACAATTACGGATTCAAGATTGATAATTTTGGCATTCAAAACAAGATACGGTTACATTTACCATGGGAGCCCTGAGTAGCCGAGGCGACTTAAGCGCTCTCCGTTACGGATCACTACCATCTCACCTCTGTTTGCGTGGGTTCGAGTCTCGGATTCGGCTAATGTGGGTATGTGAGAAAGCTTACCATTAGTTTCTCAAGGGTCGGTGGTTCTTCCGGGGATTTTCTGAGTTCTTCCTCCACGAATAATACTGGCCACCATGCATAGCCTATCATGTGCTGACAAATTTAGTTAAACCTAGAACAACAATAGACATGCATGCATGCACATTTGATAAAGAACTTGCAATGTGATGAATATCGGGTTTGACATATTTTAATATTCAATCCATACATGTCTTTGCATACGTTTTTGAAGTGTATCTTCTTAACTAATAAATATAGATATCCAGGAAAATTAGGTATAAGGTTGACATTGCCCGGGGTGGAAGTGGGAGACAAAAGCCCCAATCCTCCAAAATGCCCTATACAGATTACGTCTCTAACTGCCTCTGTCAACTAAAATCCAGCTCCTGGATTTCGCGAATGGCGTAGATTTGAAGCCCGGCAGACCATGTTTTCTACTAACAGGAGAAGGAGTGAAGGCGGCCCACTGGCGCCTTTAAACTATTTGCTTCGCATAGATGGGACTCGTAAACCTTGGATGGTAGCTCATCTAGGAGAAGGAAAACTCCGATTCCAAACCTCTGCTGCCTTGTGGCTATACCCACTCATGGGAAAGGCTAAAGGAGTAAACCCCGACAGAAAATCCGGAGATGGAGTCATTAAGGCGGTCTGACATTGACTTCAACCTCATTCCGGCAACTCCTGCGACGCCGTTGGTGCCAAGATGTATCGGTATTTATCGTTCCCTTGGGCACACCAGCTGCATGGAAAGGGGGGATCTGCTACATGGGCAACAGCTGATTCTCCATGCCACCTTGCCCAGGCTTCATAGCTCCACTGGAGAGGACACTCCAGCGTCGTCGTACGGCGTAGGCAAAATAGGAGAAGTATCAGTTTACCAGTTCTAAGTCAAAGCTCGATTGGCGTAGAGCATGGCGCCAGGGGTTATTTATGACGGTGGGAGATATCAACAGGTCTCACTGGATAGCTACCGCCCGCCTCAAGCTGGGCAGCCGGCAGTCAGTAAGGTGCTGCCCGACATGACCTGCCTGCATCACTGGGTACATGGAGCTTAGAGAACCATCTCGACAAGTGGACCACAAAACTCCGCACCAGGAAAGACTAAAAGAAGAAATAAGAAGACTCCAACTCTTCGTTTTGCAACCTGGAACATCAGGACCATGTGTCCTGGATTGACCGCTGACCTACAGGAGATCGACGATGCACGGAAGACTGGAATCATTGACAGAGAACTCTACCGACTGAACATCGACATTGCCTGCCTCCAGGAGACCCGACTGGCTGACAGCGGCATCATCAGGGAAGCCAATTGCACGTTATTTTGGCAGGGGAGGCCCTTGGATGAACCTAGACAGCATGGTGTAGGCTTTGCCGTCAAGAACACGCTACTTGCCTTCATTGAACCTCCATCATCAGATACTGAGAGAATCCTTGCCCGCCGGCTGTCAACATCCTTAGGCCCGATCAACATCTACAGCGTGTACCCTCTGCTCCACCTACGAGGGGAAATACAAGTCTTGTGAGGCTCTGGATCAGGCAATAGCCAGTATCCCCAACAATGAAAGCCTTTACTTACTAGGAGACTTCAATGCTAGAGTGGTAGATGACAATGAGGCCTGGTCCACCTGTCTCGGCTTTTACGGAAGGGGCAAGATCAACGAGAACGGTCAGCGACTGCTGGAGATGTGCTGCTCCAACAGCCTATGTGTGACCAACACTTTCTTCAAATGTAAGGAGATCCACCAGGTGTCGTGGAGACACCCACCTTCACGCCACTGGCACCAACTAGACCTCGTCATCACCAGGCGTGCAGAACTGGCCAGTGTCATCCTTACCCGCAGATACCACAGTGCAGATTGTGACACGGACCATTCCCGTGTGGCCAGCAAGGTGCGAATATTACCCAAGAAGCTGCACCACGCCATGAAGAAGAGTCACCCACGCATCAGCACCTATTGTGCAAGCAACCCAGAGAAAACACAGCAATTCATCAGCAAACTGAAGGAAGCCCTCACCAAAGTGACACCTGATGACACCATTGACACCAAGTGGTCCCATATCCGTGACTCTGTGTACAATTCAGCCATCACAGTTTGCGGGAAGAGGGCGCAAAAGAATGTCGACTGGTATGAGACAAACTGGGAGGAGATGGAGCCCGTGACTGAGGCAAAGAGGAAAGCCCTCCTGGCATACAAGGCTGCACCTAGCCCCAGAACACTAGAAGCCCTCATGATTGCAAGGAACAACACCCAGAAGACCGTCCGCCGCTGTGCCAACACCTATTGGCTGAACCTTTGCAACAGTATACAGACAGCTGCTGACACCGGGGATAAAAGATGAATGTATGGGGGTATCAAAAAGGCGACAGGCCTCCCAGAGGCCTTGATAGATCTGACGAAGGCGTTTGACCTGATCTGTTTGCTGTCATTATGTCGTTCCATGAGAACATGCACAATACAGTGTGCTTCAACGGCGCAACATTTGAAGCATTCACAGTCATCAGCGGAGTAAAATAAGGCTGTGTCCTTGCCATCTTCTTCTCCATGCCTCTCCAGTACGCATTCAAGGACTGCAAGCTGTTCAACATCGCCTGTCTCCGTGCTAAGACTAACGTCACAGAGGTACTCATCCGTGAATTGCTCTTTGCCGACGATGCAGCCTTGACATCACACACGGAAGATGGACTTCAGCAGCTGGTATGCCGCCTCTCCCATGCATGTAAGGAATTTGGACTGACCATCAGTTTGAAGAAAACGAATGTCATGGCACAGGACACAGACTCGCCTCCCTCTGTCACCATCGACGGGTACAATTTGGAAGTTGTCGAGAACTTCACATACCTTGGGTCCATCATCTCCAGCTCACTCTCCATTGATTCTGAGGTAAACGGCAGGATTGCCAAGGGAAGAGCAGTGATGGCCAGACTTAACCAGAGGGTCTGGAACAACCCCAACCTCACAGAGAAGACCAAACTGCGTGTCTACCAAGCCTGCGTGCTCAGCTCACTTCTCTACAGCAGCAAAACATGGACCACCTATGCAAGACACGAGAGGAAACTCAACAGCTTCCACCTGAGATGTCTGCGGTGCATTCTGCACATCCAGTGGCAGGACAAAGTACCCAACACAGAGGTTCTAGAACGCGCCAACATGAACAGCATGTTCTCCATAATCAGCGAGAGGCGCCTTCGCTGGCTTGGCCATGTCAAAGAAACAACCCAGGTCGCATTCCCAAGGACCTGTTATATGGGGAGTTAGCAGAAGGTGCACGACCAGCTGCACGACCACATCTGCGCTACAAAGATGTTTGCCAAAAGAATATGAAGACGGCAAACATCAATGTCAACGACTGGGAGAGCTGTGCAAACAACCGTCCCAGCTCGCGTGTAGCTGTCAGGCAGGGAGTTCAAAACGCAGAGGAAGAGAGAAGAATAAAACAAGCTGAAAAGAGAGCTAGAAAGAAGGATAAGCAAAAGCGTACTTTAGAGCTACGCCATCGTCTCCCATACAGGACGGATGCCAATGCAATGCAGTTAATGCCGCAGTAAATAAATGGTCAAGTGTGCTATCTCATTCGTTTAACTGATCATGTTCAGATATTCTGATTTGTACCATTTTACATGAGCTAGTCCATCTGATATATGTATATTTAATTTTCTTAGTAAGTAATATCGGATAGAATACTAATAAAACATGTATTCCAGTGTATGTAGAATCCGATTGGTGATTTTTATCCATTATTATTATTAACATACAATGTATAATGGTCATCAGAGGCCAAAATGCATTTGATTTTCAGATTTTAATAGGAATAATAGAATTTAGCAGTCATTGCAAGAATTACATATTGTGACAAGATTTAAGTTGTAAAGGTATATATTCATATCTAACTCAAATATACAACTATTGTATTTCTCTAGCACGTTAAACATACATTAATGCCATATACATTTACGAAGGTACTGGTCAATATACGTAGATTCGTTTCTTATTTATTATGGGTTATTATAGATATAATCAGAATGTAGAATGTAGAACCTTTGACCAGAAAGTTGGGTAAATCACCAATCATATGGCATCAGTCTGTATCGGCTGTTTTGAATCATTCATGTCTATACAAATGGTAATTTGCTCTACCTGCCATAGTTTCATATAATATCCATTTGCTGATAAAACGTAAAATTCCACAAACCTATCATCACAAAACCACCCATTAAACTACATTCATAAGTCTGTCATGAAATAATATGTTTTACTGTACCATGTAAGTATTATTACAATACACCACATACATATTTAAATATCTGGGAATATTAAATTATGTAGCCAGCTGCGAATATCGTTTATCCCGTATTTTCCTCTTTGGGGCGAGGGTGTGTATTAAGGTCTTTGTTTAGTCTCTGTAAAAGATCGCTGTCAATGAATGGTTTACAAAATGAATGTCTAAATATATTCAAATGGCAAGATATTTAATTCATCTAAACTGGAAATTGATACTGATTATTTTCTTCTTTCCTTATTCACATATTTAGAGAAAGCCCATTTCATAATAATAAACCTTCTGTCTGGCCTACACAATACATATTTATATATACTCATTACAGTTAAGGTTGATTTTGAACGAATACTAAATTCCAAACAAAAATAAAAGTACATACATTGAAGTAATTTTGAGATCGCTTTGTGATTATTATAGATTATTTGCAGATGACGGAGCTTTTTTGTATCCTCTCTGCATAACATTGTGACATAACAATACATGGTTGAAGCCTTATTTAAATTCGATGGTTTATTTTGTTTCTGATTCGTAATTCTATATTTAACTACTTTTTATATATTTATTTCTGAATGCCAAAATGCCGTCGTCACAGGGTTATATCATACACATCGGAAACCATAGTTGAATGTTGAATTAAATGACCATGACATCAGCTTAGATAAAAAAGTAACACATGTAAATATAAACTATTTGTTAACGCAGTTGTGTGTGAATGTTACTTTATTTTTTGACCAGATATGATCATCATATGTGGAACTGATTCCCAAACACATTAGAATGCTATATAAATACCAAACAGGACACATACAAGTTAGGACACACACATACACACTGTCGGCATTTGAATTTCATTCAACAAAAGCGGTAGCTTTATTATGATTCACTGTACTCAATGGTAAGCAAACAAAATAATCAAATAGACAACTTTGAGAGGGAGATTCCTTTCTTCATTATCAAATCAGGCTGATTGCCTTTATGTCTGAATAATCAATATTTCTCCATACTGTACAGAAAAACTGTTTTACTATCTAGAGAAAACTATATTTATTATAAGTCCTGTCACGTATATTGTAGAAATGATTTAATCTAGATATTGCTCTGAAAGAATAATTTTTTGTCAAGTAACTATATATATATATATATATATATATATATATATATATATATATATATTTGTACATATGTACATATATACAGTTATTTATCGCTGAGAGAGATTTGCAATCATTATTTTCTGAGTGAAGACGTGATCATACCATTGCCATCGTTTACTTGATTAATCTTTGTTTAGTACTTGTGCTTAATTGTTGTTTAATTTTAATTCATTCATTATTGTTAACATTTTGTCTTAACGTACATGTTAGAATTCGTTCCAGTTGGGAACAATGACATGTTTCGTTGTATTAGTTATTTATCTCAGTGCTCGCCATTGTGCTAAAATTCCAATGTTGCAATTTATGAGCAAGAGTTTGGTGTAGGATTTTCTATTTTTAATATATAAATACAAAATTTATTTTACTTATCATTCTTATTGTATTTGACAATTTTAGCGTCTTTCCTTGTATTCCATCCCGCAGTAATAGAAGTGATGTAAATAAGGGGAATTTCTTTCACTGACTCATCTTACATGTCTATACCCAGTAATTGTATTTGCTCGTTCAGATATATTTCCCTTCCATTGAAGCACACCCTTAATACGAGATACCCAATTTCGTTTCGAGGTAAATAGTGAGTATTATTATTAATCAACCAAAAAAAGTACACATGCATTACACCATTTTTAAGATCGATGGCTTAAAATGTCCAGTACGAATCACCATAAAAAAAACATTTTGTTAAAATATTATTGACTTTTAAAAAGATTGCCCATTGTATAGAGTAATAGTACAACTCCAAAACAAGAAAAGGATGTGAAAAATTCGGCACCCTCATGAACAGTCCTCTTACAGAGTTTGTAACAATCAGATGATTAATGTAAAGTTAAATCAACTTCCCTTTTATGTTAGTATCAGGGTACTCTTAATACCATATGTATTTTGAAAAGTAGCCTTATCTGTTAGTTATCTTTTCAGGTGAATTATATATAAAGATATCATAGTTGATTAATAGATGTATTATCGTGAATAATATGAAAAGCTATATTTAAAATTGCACACAATGTGAATACGGTAGAAACACTGGCGACCTCAAAATCACAGCATATATAACGTAGTAATACTCAATTGGATATAAGGTCTTCATTACTCGAATCTCGAAAATACGGAAGTAATTTAAATCAATCAAAACATAAAGTGTACATCCACAGCCTGCCAAAGTGTAATAGTTAGCAAATGATTCTTAATTAACACAATCACACGTGAATACTAGATCTGTAACAAACAGGGTAAATGTGTAATGTTGATATAGTTTCCGAATTAGGACTTCAGTTAAAGTTGGTGTTCTGTCTTGTTAAAAGAAACGTTCAAAGTGAGCAGGTAATTATTGAGTAACACTTTTTATTCCTCTACACTTCAGTCTGCATTATATCGAGTGCATACAAATTGATCCGTTGCAATTATAATGCCTTATTATGAATCGATTGCAGGATTACTTTACTAAAAGTTTAAAAGTGAGTCTTGTATCGAAACAGGCATTGTATTTACAAATCAAACAAGTATTTGCAACAAAAATGTGCAATTATGTTTGTTTTCACTCAAATAGGTTTCACTTTTCCGGTTGTTTTATATTTGTTTTTTGCCTGTCAAATCCATATTTGTTGCACTATAAATGTATGCGAATAAAAGAAAATCGCAAACACGTTCACATATGGAAGGACACTTAAAGGGATGAAAATATACCAAAATATACCAATACGACCCTGTACGCCAATTCGGATTTGTGCATCTCACACGATATTCTATTTTTTATACTAAATCCTAATTGGAAATGTCCTACTAACTAATATACGTTATATATATATATATATATATATATATATATATATATATATATATATATATATATATATATATATATATATTTGTTCTTGTCTACAAATTATCATTGTGAAATCGTACGTCGAATAAGCGACTTTGTATAACACATAGTATCAGAGTAAATGGATCATTGTAAAGAAGTAAATATAATCATGAATATAAGGCTTCTACCTAGTCTTCCAAATATATGTGCTCAAATATGATCATGTCCTAAGGCCAATTTTATGTATTATATATATTGGAACTAACAACAATTGCAAAAGACATGCTGTAATTATCAAACTCATCGGTGGTCAATATAAAACGGCTGTTTTGTTGCTACTATGCTCGTATCATTTTTCATGAGCAGCCGTAACATAACAGAATTTGTGACGTCGTTTCTAAAGTGTGCGATTTATTATTCCCTAACCTACAACTATATAACGCCTAGAATGATTACGTGTTCCTTAGCTGATAAAGATTATCACTAAGGATCAAATCTCCAAACCCTAATATTTACATTGGATTATGTTAGCATTTCAACTGGGTAAATACATGCATCCCCTTGTAAAGTGCTATGATTTGTCGATAAAGACTTGTCTAATTGTGACATCGAATTTTTGATAACATATAGAGCACGCCAAGGGGATAAGTTTTGATCCTCATTTGTAGCATAGTGACCGGTAATCGCGATCGAAATAGTCAAAAGGAAAATATATAAAGTTCTCCGGACACGATTTATGCACATAATTTAATACAAGAAATTCCGGCCCTGTCTTACCAAAGACTTATAAAAGTGGAGTCATATTTGTATCGCGTTGCACTCAGCATAAATATGTTAGTGTTCGGAGTGGTCGGTCTTGTGTCATGATAATATGTCTGAGTGGAACATGTTGATACATGTTTGTGGCATACAAACACACACTAAATAGAATAACAAAAGTAAAATATGATATATGATAATTGGTAATGTTCCTACTTTTGTGATTTGTATATTTGATCAGAAAGTAAAAATATTTTTCTCAGTGGACATATAATCCAATAGTACAACAGTTAAATATCTTGATGATCTCAATTAACATAATCCAGTATCGTTAAACCAAATAGCAGAACTTCATTAGTATTACATGTAATAAATAGATTCATCATCATATAAATTAGCCAGTAGGCACAGAACAATATTAACATTGTGTACCACATAAAACTTCAACCTTACCTAAATGCTAAATACGTCAATTATTTAAAGAGGTTGTTTAAGATTTCAAAATATCCGCCGACATCCAGGAATATTGAAAAAAATTAAAAAGCAATCAACTATATTTTACTGACCCAAATCACGATCAACTACATAATAACACATTGATAAATGATTCTTTGCTAAATGAATGAGCGTTTCATATTTAGATATCTATTGAAACACATCTAATGTCGAGTCAATTCGTAATTGCTTATTTATAAGTCTTAATTGTAGGTTTAAAAAGCAGTAAAGCAAGCCGTATTGTTGTTGGAATTGTCTATGTGATTGACTTAGCGGCTAAAGAAATCTTCATTCCATTTATATATCTATACTGCAAAGGATCAAACCATAAGACTGTGATGTTTTTTTAAACAGGTTGATGCAGCCCATAAATATATAACGGAGTTTAGATCATTTGAGATGCTATTCGAAAAACTAAAGAAGATATTGTCTTTTACTTAAATTGTGTACAGATAATTTTCTTACTGACAGGGGACCATACGATATATGACTGTATCAATAAATGCATAATACTGGTATCGTGTTCAAGTTCGGCTTTCTGTCAAATTGATCTTCGTTTGCATATTTAGTCGATGAACAAAATATTCATACAACGAAACTATTGTCTTAATCCTTCTAAAGAAATATGGCACATTCTAAAATCAATTGTAAGAAATAATAGCAGTCCTGAATCAACTTTTTGGCAATATATTGTTCGCAAGATATGAAATAAAATTACCGACATTTCGTCGATGTAACTTACGTGAGACTCAGTATATGGGGAAATTTAAACCACGAATTCGCTTTGAAATTTGCCAACATCTAAATTGGAAATAGGGACTTAGTTTCAGTGTCCACACATGATCAAAATAAATTGTCAGGGTTTTCATGGAATATAAACCAATAGCTAAATCTCTGTAAAGCCAGACAAAGTCATAGAAAGCAGACTGAAAATACACTGTTTTCAAACAGCACGCTCTTCTGAAGAATCTTGATGAAGGGATATCAAAGGTACCAAAATGACCTAAGATAATGAAAATTACGGCCATCTACCCATTTCTTTTAGCTGGCTCATTTGCCAGAAATATAGGAACATGACTAAATATGTAATCGAGAGTGTAGACCCATGTCAACATGAGAAAGATAAAGATATATGTAATTGGACCCCACCGGATAGTTCAGTTGTAAATATAATATTCATGTTGATTCCTTCTTCCTGTAGCATGTTTCAAAGTAAACAAAAGTTTCGAGTTAACAAAAACACAACATACCTCAGTAAAATGTAAGTGATTGCATTTAAAACAGTTCTCTTTGCATTTTCTACAGTACTGGCGCTAATGTTAATATTTTATTGCTTACACACTGTAATAAACGTAAATAGCTTGCAATATTTAAGAGAACATTTGCTGTGTGTAAAGAGTTGTCGTAGAAGTGTATGAGAGTGCAAGTACTCTGCAACCTGTAATCACATATAAGTATATGAAGTGGTGTTGTAATCCGGATCGATTTTTTTCCGGCACTGTCACGTTTTACATATTTCAGGCAATGTAATTTAAATACGTTGACACAAAGCATGACTCGTACAAACTGCATAGATAAGATTAAGCAATAACTTTATATATGAATATAGAGAACAAACTTCAGCAACGCACAACGATTTGCTAAAACATTAATTTATAATCGCGTGACTCTGACAGTTTCTGTTTGATAAATGACAGTGAAGGGCAAAGGGCTAATAACAATCTAAACATGTGTTATCGTTGCCAGGATACAATGCGATCAAAGTAGTGAACATAAAGAAATTGTATGGTTATGAAAGTAATGATGTACACATTTACGCCGCGTTCAATAACCGGTGGTAACCAATGCGACATTGTGTTTCGCCAGAAATAAACTTTTGTGGAACAAAGGAGGTATTCATTGACAGTTGTCACTTGCGTCTATGTAGTAACAAAGGTGATGAAAAAGTTAAATTGGTTAAAGATAGTAGAAATACCTGCTCTTTTATTAGTCATGTGTGTGGTTTATCTAAACAATGCTCAGAGCAATTACCTGATATCAGGTCATCCCTGGAGAAGATATCTAAGTGTTAAATATAATTTAACCAACTAATTACAAGATTTCGATTTTTTTATACTGTATGTAGCAAGAACCAGTACCATCATTCCGTGCAAAATAAGTTTCAATAAACGTTTGAAACATTACATTGGAACGTTGATAAACACTAACTTTAAACATTTTCCCACATTGTACCTTTACTGTTTGCAATAAGCATATTTGTTCACATTTACTCTCATCGTACCAGCGATATTGCATATGTAAAATCTAAATGATATCGTTTACTCCCTTCAGGTTTTTTTAATTAATTTAAATCATATCTACAAACTTCATGCTGCTAATTGTGCTAAAATGCATCTCACTTGAACACAAGGTGAGAGATAATTCATTTGCATTAGCTCGTTTGGCCGAATGAACGGCGTAATGAAGCCTTTCGTCATGGAAGACAAAGAGATAACACACAGTCAAGGCGGAGGCAAACTGTATACATTGACCACGCATGCAAATACCTGAATATGTGGTCTTAGTCTTAGTAATATAAGATATTCAAAGCCTGCATGTTTTGTAACATGCAACAAATAATTTATTTCCCTCACATGCAAAGTGAACCATTTAAAAAGAATTTACATTAATGCGAATATTAGATCCCAACTAGTCCTATAATTTCTAACACAAGTCCCAGTGAACAAATTCTGAATAGCCTTTAGTGGCATTTCAAATGAAATGCAACGGTGAGGTTAACGTACTAATATCCCTTAAGTGTACTGAAATGTCAACATCATTTTATTAAATCACAAAAATATAATCCATATCTCTTATTTTAACTCCATATTATTCGAAGTTCGTTTTTTCTGCTCAAGAATATTCTAGATTTGCACTTTGCATTTCCAGAGAATCGATAATTTAAAAAAATAAATTCTAGCTTATATCAAATGCGGAACACTGCGTTAAGATCTTATAGCACGAAAAAAATAATTTTTAAATAAAGAAGATTATAAATGCCTCTACTAGATGTAGGTCAAAATTAACATTTTCAAATAAAATGTATTACTTAAAGAAATTTTTCATTCTAGAAGATTATGTTAGTAAAATTGTAATATAGAATGTAATAAACATAATGCACTTTGACACAGATTAAGATAATGATTTTAATAATTATCCCTCACTAGCTGAGAAAATATTAGCAATGTTTACAATATTAAAACTTCAGTGTCTCTAGTCCCGACCAACAAGAACAAGTACAAAATACAATACAATACCAATATTATATAACAAAATAAAATAAAAACTAACAATATGGCAAATTAACTCTACATAGCACTGTAGCACAATCACGGCAGACTCACTTTCTTTAAACGTAGTGCCAAATTTACATAGTGTGCATGTCGGAGAATTTCCGAAGGGTCTGTATGTGATCTTTGTATCAACGATGTAAGCATCACAAGTATCTAGCCGCGATTTTGCAATGTTCACACAACGGTGAAAAGGTCAAGGAGAACATTTCTTCACCAATGATAGTAGTGTTTTGCATTAAAATCGACCTTGAGCTAGGAAATCCGAAATGTACGTTCCCTTTTCCTTCAGTTGAGTCTGCCAGAATCATTTCAAAGTGTCACATTTGGTGACGATTCTTGATGATGGCACTTAATCTGTTTTAGTAAAATTAATCGATGCATATGCTAATACTATCTGGTTTTGGTAACAAAATGTTATGAAATCCAGTCAAGTTTACTAGGTCATATGAAATTATGCTCAAGCTGAGTTTCTTTTCTCAAACATTTCTCTTAAAACGGGGTCATCCTGTATTGATGATGTTTCACAATTGTGGAATTTACAATTTCAACCTCATGATAGCTGGTAATTGTTCATGTTGGAACAGCTGTAAACAAGTGGTCGTGTTCAAATAATAGTTTATTTATTGCATACTTGTGTTGCTGCTACATGTGTGAAAGTTTATGGTCCAGATTATTCATTTCTATCCGACTTCCGAACACTCACTACACAAAGTCATATTAGACCGATTGCATTCAATATCTTAAATCTTCACCGAACTGACGGGTAAAACCAAATTGGCTGCATGATTAACATCGTTAGCTCTAACGACCTATCCCTTTAACATAATTATATATCAAAACTGTTTCAGTTTTCCATGCCCAGGAGTATTATTGACATAATTTATATCCCTTGTTTTCTTTACAACTGTAAAGTGATCATATTACTTTTCCTCAAGAGGATTTTGAGGTACGGGCGAAACAGAAAACAAAATATTCCACCAGGCTGAAACTTTATGTCGCTTACATTTTTTCATACCTTAATTTTATTTTTGAGTGAGAGCAGATTAAGCTTTGTAACTTCATAAGCCTAAAACAACTTATATATAAAATTAAAAGCATTGTCGAAAAGCGTACTTTATGTATCTTCATTTGCAAGATGTTTTCCTTTTAAAAAATGCAAGGTTTCATAGAGTGTGTGTCCTAATTCTTGTTCAAAGAGACAAGATCATTAAGATAATTGAAATGATTTACTGAAGCAAAAAAGTAAATGGACACCTTCGTCACAATCTTTTCCAGAATCAAAACAATATGTCCAAATCAAATTTGTGAAATTTTAATCAACATCTTGTTCGCTTTAAGGGTGAAGGTTTCAATTACTAGATGGCTAAATCATGCATAAATTGTTTGAAAATTCCTCTCATATCATTTGAAGCCTGATCAAACCAGACAGATTTGGGAAGGCTAATTTTTAAAACGATTTATCAACGGCTGCTGAAGAGCATTAGGAATCTTCTGATTTGGTTCTCCTATCATTTGAAAAGTGTAACAGGATTTACTATTTTTAAAACAGCGATGCTAAACTTTGGCAAATAAAAAATAGTCAAGACCTTTGTAAGAAGTTTTGTTGATCCCTAAATAGTCAGCTGAACAACTTTCATAACCTATGATACGAATGCCCTGTAAATGCTGTTTTGGAACAGAGTTGATATAGCTTACTGGACTTATCGTTACCATGGGTAAATCAGGTGGTCTCAAATCACATTCTCATGAAGGCGTGATTTCTAATTAAATGCAACGAACTGGTACTTGTGTGGCGTCAGTTTCTATAATAGCCCACTGACACAAAAAGAAATATCGAGCCTATCTTTTTTTGACGAAATGTAATTGACATGTATTAACCTGACTGGAATAAAGATTATGTTTACTAAAAGCGGATCACTTGTCAAATACTCTTTCTTTGATCTATATCAACATGAACATAACTTCATCACAAGCCTTAACTATTTATGTGTAAGAATTTTTTTGCCATAGCTCTAGTAAAGGTACAAGCTGGTTATAAATCATGATATCCCGTTTCATTAGCATCAACGTTTTGTTCCAAACAATGTTTATTAGGTAAAAGTGGATAAACTAAAACCGTGTATATAGCTATGTGATTGCCTGTTAATAAATGAATACCCTCGATGGATAGAGACTTAGCTGTTCCGACTGTCATGGATCCTGAGACTACGTTTGATGACAAACTTACACAATGCAGAGGAACAATAACAACTACTCCCTGAATAAAAGACCTATGATTAGAATAAATGATTTCAGAGAAATGCAAAATACCTGATCATAACAAACACTGACAAGGTCATGTGCTATTTAAAGTTTAGGATTCACAGAATCACCCATGAATGATACATGACATGAATATTGTTCATATTTCTCCATAATGGAATCAGACCGGGCTTTGTTTGATAAAATAGATGTATTGATTTCAATAAAGTGTCGTGTTATTTAATGTTAGAAACAAAATAAGACGGATTAGTCTTGATTATGTTTAAATCAGCGGCATTCAGAATTGACATACGTTTTACTTGCAATTTATTCACGTAGGGAGATATGCTTTAGATAACATTGTAATATCATGTTGGTTTCAGTATTAATTTCTCAAATTTGTGAAACGAAAATACCTGGGACTACGAAAAAAAGTTAATTTAAGTTTCAAAAACAAAGGTTTCTGACATATTTTAGAGAAGTTCATACCCCGTACACGATCACCCGATTCTCAATTTCGATTATATAGTCTTATACCAAATAATAGGAAAAGAGCAAAACCAGCAACTTTGGAACATTCAAGGAATAATGCTTTTACCTTACAAAAACCAAAAATTGCAAAATTTATAAAAAAAGCTGAGATTGAAGGAAAAAAAGACATATAGTCCACGAATTTCCAATGAAAAAAATTTGAAAATACAAATTCCATCTCATGTAAAATACTGAACATAACAAATGAATCTTCTTCACGATATTACAACATGAACTCGATTTTGACAAGATTACGCCCAAACAACAATTATACATTGCTAATGATGAATTAGAAACAAACTGAAACGCAATGCAAAATTAAACACATACCACTGCAAATTTGATAATCAAAACCTACAAAGACGAGTATTATTCATGTCACACAACAATTGCGAATGCCTAACGTTTGTTACTATGGTTTAATCATTCGTTTGGGATAAACGGAACCTCAGATGGTGACATACAACGCCATAACATACCTTATTTAACGTTATATAATTAATATAGATCAATATGGTATTTAATTACATTCCAAATTGATGTTCAAAAAGTACAGTGGGTAATTACACTTTATTTCAACTGGCTTTATGATTTCAATCGTTGTTAAAATCAAAATTTAATGGAAGTGACAACGATTTCTTTAGTTGACAATTTTATTATTTATAAATGTTTCGTATTGTCTTTGCATACCATATAAGATAAACATTTGCCTTACATTTATGTATATGTTTATTAAATCGAAATCACGTTTGACGTTGGGGCTGGTCACATACACACATTGTCATACTCCTTGGTTTTCAACTATCCCGAAGAATGACCTCAAATTATGAACAAAATTAAATTGCAAATGGTATTTAAATCCTGGCCTTATGGCAACATTAACAAATTTACATAGTGCAGTTGTTCAAGAACACAATATATCTGAAATATTCATTATGGCTAATGCAAAGTAAGGTATCGTTTATCTTAACATTCACAAACGATGGCGTTACATTTACGTTTAATTATTGATGAGGCTAGTTGTAAAGCTTGCAATGCGAGTCAGTATGGTTCTGACCTCACTGGTGCTTACAAAAGTAATGTTGTCAATCAATATATCTAACTCAGGATCTATTAGTAAGCAGGGATATATCATTGCTTTGTCACTGTGTACATGTGTATCGGTGATACTAGTACTCAGTGTCACATCGAATAGGATAGGTTTTATCATGACTTGTTACTTCAATTAAAGTCTTTTTCCCATTAGAGTTTCGAAACATTTTTATTTTCACAATATTGTCGGCATATCTTACGGCTTACAGTCATTAACTCGAGTATCTATGTTAGCAAAGTTGAGCAAGTACAATGACAAAATAATTTATAGAAATCGCAAATATCGCAATTTTACTGGCACAGCAATATCAAGGTTCAAGCACATTTGCGATGTTACTGATTAATGTTGATACAGTTTAGAATAAACGTTGTATCCACTATTATTTTGATTAGAGTAATGTTTCCGTAGAATAAGACTTTATCTACTGCTTTGAAGTAATCTTATATATGAATATACACATTTATTTGACATGGCTTACTATAACCTGTGTATGTTGATATATTTTAAATAAGCGCTAAAGAAAACAAATATGAGTACGGTGACGCGAGTATTTGCATATCAGTCGACAAGTTACCAACCAATATTAATCGTATAGATGTGTCAGTTTTTGTCAGATAGTTTTGTAAACGACTTCTATGTACATTGCCTTCGATTTTTGTACAAAATGATAGCATGCCTCTTGTAAAGATACATCAAAACTGATATCAAGCGTGCATAAATATAAAGAACAAGGTTTTGAAAATGCTTTATCTTTTCAACAATAGTGTATGCCTTTCTTTACGTATCCTTGCGAATGTAATGTTACTTGGTGCAAGCAATCTTTGCAGAAAGAGGATGATTTTCGAAGCAACTGTTAAATAATGCATGTGTCATCCATTGTAGCATAAGCGTACCCATTCGTTAATTACGTGGCTGGCCAATAATTTTGTTGACATATATGATGATAGTGTGCGTTATTATGCCTTCTTACGTAGATTGAAACAATGAAACAATATATTAAAGATTACATTGAAGGGATATATTATCCGAGCTATACAATTGGCTAGAATATATACAACAGAGGATACGTCCATGGCCCTTTAAAACTCAATATGGACGAGTTTGTATAGAGAAATATATAAGTACGTATGTGTCGTCATTTTGGTATTTTGTTTGCTGACCAGCGAAAGTATTTTGTATATATTGTGATACTATATTACGTTCTTCTTATTTCGTGTCTGAAAATATATGTGCTCGTTGGATTGTTGTGACTTGAGTCCAAGCTGAAACATCTTTTTTATTGGGATGGGAGTGACAGTAATGTCATCCCGCATACAAATCGATATACGTAAGCAACTGTTGACTAGGTGTTTCTGCCTGTAAATCAGTTAACCATTTTTGTGTAGCTTGGACTCTGGGTCCATGCATATGCATAGAGTTGGTTTTTAGCTATATCATCTTCAACATTTTCCGAATCTGCCAAACTAAGTACTGTGCCTTGCATGGCCATTGATTACAACTTGGCAACTGTACTGAGAAAACATTTAACGGCCCCTGTAATTTCTCAACAGACACGTATATGCGAATGACTCGTAATGACTTACACCTGCATGCACTGGAAAGTAGTTATAATATGAGCGGCCAGAATTTTTTTCCACTGGTACAAATATTATGTAATAACATAAAATCTCTTCTTGGGAAATATTTAATTCGTAATTGGAAGACTTGCATTGTGTTGTCAGTTTCTGTTTTTCCATAATTTGGATAACTGAGTATTTTCTAAACGCTCTTATATGTCTTCATTCCTCTGTCCTCGCCAAAATCAGTGGCTCGGTATAATGAACATAAATTCTACTTGAGGTAGGGTTATCGGTGAATTACTAAGGTATAATCAATACATCAGTGGTTTTACTCCTGGAGGTGTGGACTGCTATATATAGTATACATGGCAGAAGAGAACCGAGACAATCCTGTTCAGAACTACCTCCCACAGTTCGCTACTAGCAGGTGTATAACAAACCCACATTTGCCGTCACATCTAACTGGCCAAATTTATTTGTATCAATGGTCTCTCCGCCTTTCGCAAGAGCTCTAGCTTGAAACACTTTGTATACTCGTACTGGTGCGCTGAAACCTTTCTCGGTAGTTATTTAGTATGATAAACTCGAAACAACGCGTGCATACAAGCATATAGTATGCGTGATAAATTAAAATGATGTGTCTCATGAACTCAAACAAGGACAAACGCATCTATAAATCCATCCAATGGATCATCACAATCATCCTGAATATTAACATCAAAACATTACTAATGACACCATCGAAACGCCAAATTGAAAATAATTGTTGTCGCCCACTAGGTATAACGTGACTATGTTTGGCTCCGAAATATCATCGGTATCATCTTAGCAAAACCCAAATATTTTAATATTATATATATATATATATATATATATATATATATATATATATATATATATATATATATATATATATATATATATATCTTTAATTTGCTTATTTGCTGTCGAACTAGTGATATCGTTCGCTTCAATCCTATTATTTATGTTTATAGTCCGTATCTTATATTAACCAAAAGCAATAAAATGTCTAAGGAAACAACAGTTTAGATAATATGTTGCTTATACGCCTATCTGTTCTTTCACAGGGCAAATTTGATTGTTTCGAATAATGATCGTTTTAAAATAAATTTCAGTGACATTGAAATAATCACAGTAAACTTAACTGGTGCCGTCGTAAGGTCTGTACTCATTTACTTTTTTGACGAATTTCTCAGTATATTAGTCATGGATGTGTTTCATTATTCTTTATAAATACGCCTATACATCCCACTTACTTTCTATTCTACAATGCACTAATGATGATTTAATGTTTACATTACTTGTTGTTTATTTATAATTATTTAACCCATAAGCATTGCTCAATTCAGCAAGTCATATGTCAAATATATATTCAACTACAAATATTTAGATTACATAGCAATGATGTATATCAGTGTGTATAGATTCTAACTCGAGATATAGCCAAACCAAATATGTACCAAATATTACCTGGGCTGGGGAAACTTTTATATTATCTACAATTCGAACGTGTTGCTCCTTTAATGCCATACACATAGTGAGTTTCCTTTGGCAGAAGTTATGTAGCCAAATCACGTATATCTGTAACTAATTAATAATATCCTGGAAGCCAGATATTATCAAATTAATTTAATTGCAGTCACATAAGGATCCATAAATGACTGATTTTGTGCTCTGTTATGGCAGCTGCAGCTTATCGCTGCTGTTGGCGCTAGCGACATATTATATTGATATAAATAGAGGTGTATCTGGAATTTAAAACAATTATTTATGTTAGTTTTGTGTGCGATTAAATATGTTAATGTTACTTGTGTGCTGTTTCAGCAGCTGGACAGAACTTGTTCAACTCATCAGCTAGTTTATGAATGAACATATTCTACAGAGTTTAATGTTGGAAAATATATGTTGTGTTTACAAACAGGGCACGAACGAGCACATACATATATTCCTACCCAAAATGTAAAGTCCTAAAAAGTGAGATCATAGTTTGTAGGCCTTTACCGAATCAGTTTCTAAATAAGTAACACCCGAACGTGTCAAAATAATGCTCATTTACTCATTAAGCAAGTTTATTGCTGGCTGGGCCGGTGCAGTAAATTACGAATTAATCTTCAGAACAAATATAAATGCATTTAATGTAAAAAAAGAAAGTATTGTTAAGTTCAATGCATAGCAGAGACGCTTACATGTTTACTAATTTGAGATTCAATACAGAAAAAAATACATAACAACACATATTGTAATCACATGTAGAAGACGTTAAATATACTCCTGACTTGCATATTTAACCATCTTTACGTATGAAATTATTCATACAATTGTCAAAGTGAGCAAAACATGTCACAACCTGTTGCGGAATTATGCTAATTTTAATATAATTATACTCCATAATGGTTTTTGACTTGACTGTGCATTATCGTATTGCCATGTATAAAACCATATGTCATCAGATACATATATCTTTGCGTCCATAACATTCAAATAGAGCTTCATTGTACATTTAGATCTGTCATCATGTGAGATATCATTTCATCTTAAAGGAAGCATGTTGCTATATTTGTTTCAATTTTGTTTAACAACTCTAAATTCGTATATCAAAATGTCATTGTATTATCCAATTTCACATGTAAAGTAACTTATCTGGATTTTACAGAATTATGGAATATTATTTTTTATTTTATTACGTCCACAACATTGTAATAATTGACAGTTATGTATGAATCATATTTGGATAATAAAAGAAATATTTGAAAAAGTGTTACATTCCTGGCAATCATCACAGTTTTTATTCCATTGGATCAAGTTAAAAAAAATATAATGTCATGCATGAGATATATCTAGCCAGCAAAGTTTTGTTTTTATTGTGCAGCAGTAATGCCGACGTAAGCGTACATTTGTCATACAAAGGAACATACTAACTGCATCGATATCTGATAATATATACCAGACTCGGAATATGCATTTTATAATAGATAAAATAAACACTAGTTCTCCTTTCGAAGCCACTGCGACTCAATTCATTTTGCGTTTTGTGCATATTACTACAGTGGCGTGCATTCCACTACTGCCACCATTGCAAGTCGTATGTGCTGCTTTGGTGTTTTCCTTGGCACGATACTTTAATCAGCTTAACTCGATACGATATTACATTCGTGTATTAGTGCACATTACATTCATGACAACAACAAACATCAGACCAAACGATGTATTCTTGCTTCTCGCAAAGATAAGCTACAACATACTGTAAATGAAAAACCCACATATAAAATGAAAATATATTCATTCAGGTCCATGGTACCTAATCAGTGGGAATTGTGCTCTTATTACACAATTGCTGTGTCACGGTAAAACAAAAACTATTGGCATATCAATATAGTATTATTTTACATTAATAAGCTATTCTTACACCTGCTTCCACCAATTCTGCAGCTAGTACTATAATTGTTTGAAGTACGTATGAAACATTTATATGATACAAATAATAACTGTGTTGCTGATGATGATAATACTGTATTATTATTATAAGTGGTGTTATGTATTATAAGTAGTTATGGAGTGCATATGTATTTGTATCGTAATTTATTGGCATCAATTAGGGAAATGCAAAGTAAATGTTTGTTTTATTATCTAGAAGACGGTATATAGATTATTAGAATAATCCAGTCTAATTTTAGTCGGTAGCAATTCTCTATCTCTTTCTCATTGTACAGAGAGACAAATCTGCACGGGGTTTTGCTAATTCACTTATAAAACTGTTAAATATATTTCCAGCAAACATATCACATGTCCTCGAGTTATCACACGCGCAGTTACAGAGCAGCCAGCTTAAACTGCATTTTTTCGCCAGAAGAACGATATACAATATTGCAGACAAATATATACCATTATTGTATATTCTTTCATTAAATAAGGAATACTTATTATATAAGCCTAAATGTTGATTACGGATGCAGTAATAACCTTATCAATCACAATTACCACTCTTGTTGCCACTTATATCACAGCTGTTGCAGTTAACACTGCTGATGCTGATGACACCGCGGTCATTACTGCTTTTTCTTCTACAAAAGCTTGGTACTACTACTGTTAATGCTACTATCATACTATGCAAATGATAGCAATGAACTTTAATATAAGTAGTATTATCATTATTATTAGTAATAGTAATATTGATATTAGTATTATTGTTATTATTATTATTATTATTATTATTAGTAGTAGTAGTAGTAGTAGTAGTATAGCGTCAGGGTTACGGTTGTTATTATACCCAGTAGTTACACAACTTACGATATGCCCTGTTCAAGACAAAAAAAAAAATGCTGATTACTGCATTTATTAAAGCTTGATTTAGTCTCGGCAACATATCTGTATTCATTGGTATCTTCTTCCGTGGAGTAAAAACAAAACGTAATAAAGCAAAGGCAACACAAGTTTTAGCACACACATTTTACTTAATTTATATCGCATTGATCAGAATAGCAAATTGAATCCGGTTAGGATAGTTTTCCACTCGTTGATTTGATCTGATATGGGAGTCTTGAAGGTGATACAGGATTTAACATGCAGTGTGTCCTATACTAGCTTATAGTTATACGTTTCCACGTACTCAACATATAAATATTATTAGACACACCTAAAATGATGTAGCAGTCATACAAAGGTGTCATACTGCTTGCAGCTAATGTAAGAAAAGTCTTTTAATAGGACAATTTTAGAAGCAGTCTGTTAAAGTTTCAACGGAAGAGTCTTTGCTCTTTTCTGCCATATATTAAGAAAAGAACATAATGACTGCTATACGTTGGACAAATTATTTGGTATGTCCTTGTTCTGAGAATATCCAGTCTTGACCAACATGAAAGAGGCAACAAACTCATAAATACTATATAAATGGCATTTATATTTGATCGTTATAACATGTGATGTTCAGCTGTATTATGACAAGGTACTGAACGACATGGATTAGCAGCACCATAAATACCCTCAAAAAAATTAAGCGATTTTGACGAGCTAAGTACGCACATCGCAGTGATCCTCAGTTATCAGCATGGTACATTCAGCTTTTTGCTTCCACGTTTTCAAGTGTGCTTACATCATTTATGTGATCACCATCATACTACTGATTTTTGAGACTATGGTCTTCAGTCAACACATAACAGATTGGCTCGTCATATGACTTATATATAATCCATCTTGTTTGATTTAATGCACCTTTGACCAGAATATCTTTAGCACGGTCTCATATAAGTATGTTGCTTTGCATGATTTCCTTAATTTCTTGTAATGAATGCATTCCTCCTAAGTTTCTCTCTTTCTCCCTCTCTCCGTGTATATATATATATATATATATATATATATATATATATATATATATATATATATATATATAATTATTTATTTATTTACACTTAAAAAGAGCATTGATTGATGTTTAAAGCTCAGTTATTTTATCTGTATAACTATAATGATCATTAGTGTTCGAAATTCTGACACGAAAACATTATTTCAATCTCTTAATTGTTAGACACTTGACGCCAACAATTTCTTTACAATATGACACCATATTTGACACAAAAATATTTTTAAAAAACGTTGCATTCCCTTATGCGTCTGGAATTGAGCTTTTTGTTTTCAAATAGTTAATAATACTTTATGTATATATGCACTAAGCAACATGAGTTATGTTATAATTTGAGTATGGATCTTCTTGATTTTAGCAGCTGTCGTTAGGCAAAACATTCAACGTTCAATGCCTTTACCACTGCATCACACATGCGCACAAAACTAAAGCGTTAATCTTCCTCCGGCAGTGAGCCTCAAGAGAAGTTATCATAGGCAGTCCATGTACTGACAGACATGTCAAGATATTGATATATAGACTGGCAAGCATTCAGACCTTTATGCAATGTGCAATGTTTGTAAATAAATTACTTGTTTCAGGTCACTATTGCCTATATTTCGTATCAAGTCGTCAATGGTTATCTATTTCCACCAGCACTCTTACGGACTTAAAAATAGTACGCCATAGTTGTATGCATTCATGAAATTCATGCATCAGCATTTATAATCTGAATGATACTTTTAAATGTACGACGTATTGTTTTGTTTTAATCTTTAATATTCTGATCTCCAATAAAATATCTTATTTATCTCCACGCTTTTCTAAGCATAGACGGAGAGCACGTGATGCTGCATCCATCCTCCAGTAATGAGTAACGTCCCACAACTCCTTAACCTAGGAAATATACTCTACAGTTATGACACATATTTGATTAGAGCTTGCAGGGTGAGACATTTACTCATATTAACACAAACTGAGACCTATTTTTCTTAGAATGGTAATTCGTGTGATTCCTGATAACTTCCTTGACTTATTGATTAAATATTTCGAGATTATACCAATTTCAAATGGTACATCGAACAATGGTAGGTCTAAACTATTACTTAAATCATTAACGTGAGTAATGGTGGCAGTGGGTCATTTTAGAAATTGTAATATTAACGAAGCAATATCGTATAAGTGATGTTGACACTGGCTGAATGCAAATGTGCGTTTTGCTAGGGATTTCACCTTATAGAAAGTTCAAATATTTTGTAGAAAAAGGAGATTAGATGAATATGTGAAAATAGGAGGGAATGCGTTTCAATTGCAAACGATTTCCTCCAAGTTATGAATGTAAAAATGGTGATGTGTATATAACAAGTCGACAAAGTAAGTATTGATATAGTTTGTAACTTGACAAATTAATCCATTCATGTATCATTTTCAATGAATATGTCAATGTGCCTAAAATCGATTACCCTTAATGTCGTAACTATAGGGGTAAATTAAGAAAGAAAGATGCACATTTCCTATGACTTCGCAAATTATCTTTACCAGTTTATCATATAGATAATTAACCTTTCTACAACAATATAGTTCTCCATCATATTTTGATCTTTACACGTTTTGATATGTCATCTATATATCAGTTGCCATAAATATGACACAAGAACAAAACTGTATATAAAATAAGAATTTTCTTTTTGAATGAAATCAAAAAGAAGGGAATGTTATCCTTGTACATGAAAGGGAAACATGGGTATATGCTGTGCTTATTGTCCAATGCACTTGACAAACACACATGCAAGTTTTAATATACGATTATTGTAGAGCAATACATTGCAAGTAATGTCAGCTGACAGTATATTGGCTTTTTATACTTTTCAGCATTGCTATGGATAGACATTGGGTGCCATTGATCATGGTCCTGGGAATCCTTATGTTGACAAGTGGTAAGAACCAACTGCAATAACCCAGCATTTAAATTTAAATTTTTATTGGAATAGTTATTCATGATTTCGTTTCAGTTAATAAGTTAATGGGTGAATACTAATACTGCAAAAATTACAAATGAAGACACTGAAAGAAAAGCACAATACTCATTCATCGGTCCCCATTTAATATATTGATTTTAGTATGCATTCTTTTGCAATGTTCAATTTTATTCAAGGAGATTTATCGAAATATAACATGTCTTCTTCAAAATAATTTTTGTAACTATTTGTCTCTTAGTCTCTCTCTCTCTCTCTCTCTCTCAATTTGGCAAAAAGTGAAGAAGTAACCGATGTTGATGTTCATTCGAGGAATATACTGAGAATCATAACTTTACAGAAAGGTCATGTCATTTTATTGTACACCTGTTTCCTAAATTGGTAATATAGCGTCCTGTGTGTTAACATATGCAAGTTCTGTACAGTAGTATATGCCAGTAATTATTGTGTAAATGAGATTAAACTCTCGCTGGTTTTGTTTGCGATCTATGTTATATACTCAAGTGTGAATCTGATGGTACATTGCATTGCCTGCTTGAACTGTTGAGTATACTGTACACATTTACTTTAGTCATTTCATTTTGGTTACAGATCAAAGGAATCGAATGAAAAACAAACAACACAATTTCAGCAGTATATTTAAGGTTCAGTACGTTGTCAATGATATTCTTATTTCATTTCGTTATTACTGAGTAATATGATGATGAAAACGATAGAACAACGGATAAACAATTCGACTGGAAGAAGTTATATCACAGCTTTAAGATATAATTAAGAACTCTCACATATCCCGACGAGGAAAAAATATGAATTGATAAGGTTGTATTGTAAGCTAGGAACTCTTTTATCAGGCACATCGCAGAGTTTTAACTGCATCCAGGTAATAACCCCTGTTGATATATATTCAAAGTTATAACGGAATAAGAGGTGCCTGTGATTCTGAAACATTGATGACAGGCGCAGATTCGTACCATTGTACTTGAATGTTACACTAATTTTAGCGCGTGATATATATATATATATATATATATATATATATATATATATATATATATATATATATATATATATATATATATATATAGGTGTGAAAACATATAAGACATTACTATACAAGAACAGTACATTACACAGGAAGCGATATGTGTTTTTAATAATTGTTATAGTGCTTCTGAAAACATTTCGATTTTGCTCTTTATTACATGGCGCGACAATGTGCACCATGGAACACTTATACAGCATTTAGACCACATGTATCTGACACAGGGAGCAAACCATATAAAATATGGAAGCATGTGAGTCACCTGCAAAGCATTACCAGCGTATGCAAAACCATTTTTAACAAAGAAAGAGTAAGCGAATAAAACTGGATGCGAGTTTACAGATAGTATGCAACAGCAGGCTACACAAATGAACGAAAGTATAAAAAATATGGATGTGCATTAAGGTATTATCAGACACTGAAAATAGTCAAACATATGTAAACAATGTCAGTCCATATCAATGCCACACTTTCGAAATATATAGTGATTGCGGACAAATATGGTGAACGTGACATCAAAACTCGACATCAAAACTTTTTGAATCAAAAGTGCAAAATTGTATATATTTCTAGGCATTGTGTGTCCGAAACAATTTCGATCTTCATTATAATCTTCATGTAAATGGTGCTCTGATAATTGGCATGCATAAGATATTTGAATGAAGTGTATGTGTTTTACTGAATTTAACTCACAACTTCAAAATCAATTCTGAAAGAACAAATTTATTGACTTGAATGGCATTGAGACTTCTTTTAAAAATGAGTTTACAGACACAAACGCACACAGACACACACACACACATATATATATATATATATATATATATATACACACACACACACACACACACACACATATATATATATATATATATATATATATATATATATATATATATATATATATATATATATATATATATATATATATATATATATATATATATATATATATATAATTTGTGTTCAGGATAAAAGATCAGTGGAATAAAAATACTTAAAAAATCATTAGACGTTACTTGCGGCCTAAATTCAAACAGAAATGCATAGCCCTACATCACGGCCCTCATACATTGTTCCACAAAGACAATCAATGTCTGCTATTAAAACATAATTATAGATTCTCCCTCTCTATCTCATGTATATATATATATATATATATATATATATATATATATATATATATATATATATATATATATAATTGAATTCAAATACTAATATTGTACAGGTTAGATAATTTTTAATATGAACTCTACGGAGATTCGAATTCAGGATCCTAGTAAACGTAACCTATTGCCTTGCTTGCTCATGCGGATCCATATTCCTTCACGAATTAGCATACATCATCAAACAATTATTCTACTTATTGTGTGTTATATACACGCATGTGTTGCGGACATACTAGCATGGCAACCTATCATTAATTCCCATTTTTCTGCAGTCATTCTGGTTTCTTATGAAAGAAATCAAGATATTTATAATTAACTATAGAGACGTATAGGTCTCAGTTCCAACATAAATCTATGCAAAAACCATGAAATTAAAAATTCAATAACTTAAACCTTTTGAGTGCTCACGATCAAACCTGTATTTATCAGTATAGATGAAACCAATATGATCAAGACATATGTAATGCAATTTATTGTTTCCTTGTATAGCTCTTTGCTATTTTTATCCGTTGTGTATAGTAAACTTTCTATCTGAAAGGGACGATGCTGAGTTTTTATTTTTGCAGTTAATGTCTTTCTCTCTTTATTTGTTTTTCAGTTCATTATCGAATGACTTTTTTTGCGTATAAACTTTGTTTTACAAAAGGTGATGTACTGGTAATTTTTAAAAAATATCTTCTAAATGCTACATCTCCAGTTAGCCAAACAATTACTTTCCCTCAGTCCATATTTTCTTGATCTGACTATGTATTTAAGAACTGTAGTTTTGATATATCTCATTTTCGTTGTTGGTTCTATTAATTCGGTTTCGCCGAAACATAGAAGGGGTGGGGGATGATGGTAGGGGTTGGTGCATTTCCAGAAAGGTCAGTCAGACATACCTCTTGCAGTAGAAGAGAGGGGCCCTAAGATAGGAACTAAACGGCTTGCCCGCCAGGAATGTGAGGAAAGAAACATTCTGAATAACAATTTAACAAATAGAATATGAAAATCATGGGTTCGGGTACCCGAGTGGTCTAAGATGCTCGCCCTTAAAATCACAAAATATTCTCTTCTCGCTCGCTTCGGGTGACTCGAATTTCGGGCTCGAATTTAAGAAAACATATCCATCGTTACGTCCACCAACGCGTCGAATCAGATAAACAATAATAATAACAACAACAACACAAACGAAGAAACAAAGTGCTTTAACATGCGTTAAGTCTCGGGGTTCCTTTCCTAATTGACTCTTGCATTATGTATGAGATAAACTTTTGTTACGTCAAAATACCATACCACTCAGACGTGATCTCCGATTTGTAATTTTGAAGAAATATAGAAATGGTATCAAGGATTATCAGCAGAGGTTAGACATCAGTGGAGGTAACCTCATTGTGTGTAAATTTCTGAAAATCAGCCATTCTGAAGTTACGAATGTTATTGACTAACACACTTGGCCAACGTGTTTCTCATGTGATACACTACACCAATGTTAAATCCATAACCGAACTACAATGGGGAGGTCGGGGTGGAGGGGGTGGAGTGGGGTCGGGTGGATGATATGTTCTATGTAAACTTTACTATAAAACAATACAATGGGTAAACTGGATGGACTTCCGTGAAAAGAGATTCAACTCAAACTCGGATAGAAGGTGATGGGGTTGGAAGGTTTTGTGTTGGGGTGGGTGGGTGGGGAACGTGATTATAAAAATCGATTATTCCTAAACTCAATCCCTACTCGTACCTAATCACATTTCACTACACCCCAACCAAACCGGAGTTGACAAAAATGGCCAATTCACCAGTATCAAATCTATCTGGGTAAAACGTAATGAAATTATATGGAATGTTTGTCTTGATGTCTAGGTACTTCTATACAAAAATAATATACATTTGATATGGTCACTAGGTAAGATATTTTGGAAATTATACCATCCGAAGATAATAGTCGTATCGACATGTTTCTTTCTAAAACGGCTGACATTAACAATACTTATGTATAGACTATTTCTTCGCTCATTAATCTTTATTTCCTTCATTAAGAGATTTTGCATAAGGCATCGAGTTATCTGGCTTGTTAGGACTCATTGGTCTTAAAATAAGTAATAGAAAGAAGCGAAACCAACACAAGAACACCGCGCTGAATGGAATACAATCTTATCATTGGTGAACTGAAAATCAGTTATAAATAAATACAGGACATCATTTTATTTTAACCAATGACAGGACTGTATTCCATTCAGCCGGATTTCACATATTAAGCGGGCGCGATCACGGCCATGTCGAGGAGTAGCGTGGGAAAATGATTTGACATTCCTTAATGGTATGATATTAAGTCAAACGTTTGATAGGGATACACAGTCGGCTGCCTGAACTAAATATCGGTACCAAATTTATTAAGCTACGCAAAGCGTAGCTTGAAATATCAGCGCTTATTCTTCAATAGGTAGCGGAGCAAGGAGACAAGTGTCCTCCCTTGTAGTTATTATATAGTATATGTATGACAGGTCAGTTGTAAGCAACGATACGAGCCCCTGTGGTGAAAACGAAATGTCAGTTGCAAAGATATTTTTGTCATCTTCATGCGCATGAAATGCTTTATATATACCGTGCCCAACGAATCAGGCGCTAGTCCCTAAGTCAAGTCTATACAAATAATACATTTACATCAAAAAGATATTGTCCCTTTCTTTCGCAAAATCTTTACATTTCAGAATTAATTATGGGCCATTAAAACTAATATACTATATGTTATGGTCACTCATTTCTAGATTGGGTCCATAGTTGTGCATAGTATTAGTACCGCGAATCCAATATACATGTATACCGGCTAATTGAGATAATGTAAATTGGAAGAAATTGAATTTAAGTTTTGATAGTGACTGTAACGTATAGATTCAGTTTGGATTTAGTTAGGTTTTACATGAACAAGGAAACGTCTTAGCAATATTTAAAAGCAACTTTATGACTTTACTTTTAATTTTATGTAAACAATCATTTGATGTCTCTTGTAGTGAAAAGTGATAGGTTCGCAGATTAGGATGTGTGTGTGTGTGTGTGTGTGTGTGTGCGGTTTGGATTTATAACGTAGCTGTAACAATTATTCAGTCATTTCGCTACGATGTCTGGTGGTTTACAGAGATGTCTAGCACTGAGTAATCATAAGGCAGACATGTAGCATGATGTCCCACCCAGTCACATTATCCTGACACTAGGCCGACGAGTCTTAATACTAACTTCGTAATGCTGAGCGTATAGCGAGGCAGACGTTTGTACCAAAATTATGTCTTTGATATGACTCGACCGGGGTTCGAACCCACGACCTCACGCATCCGAGGCGGACGCCCTAACCACTAGATTACTGGAGCGGTCGCATAGAAGGATGTAAAAACCTGAGTTTTATAAGCTCGTTCTTCGTGTATCATGATACATGTCTGGTTTGCTTCATTACAAAAAGAACTGGGGGACTCGAGTGGCCGAGTGGTCTAAAGCGCTCTCCGTTACGGATCTCTGCCATCTCACCTCTGTCTGCGTAGGTTCGAGTCTCGGATTCAGCCAAAGTGGGTATGTGAGAAAGCTAGCCAGTAGCTTCTCGTGGGTCGGTGGTTCTTTCCGGGACTTTCCAGGGTTCTTCCTCCACCAATAATACTGGCCGTCATGTATAGCCTATCTTTTGCTGGAAAATGGCGTTAAACCCTACAACAACAAGAACAAAAAGAACTTGCTTTATATTTAAAACAAATTGCCCACTAGCTTTCTTAATTGGGTTTTCTGAGCAATCGGCAGTTGTTGTTAATATTGGGGATGGGGGTAACGCTGAATTGTAACTATCAGTTCATGCGCATGACATCATATATGTATATTGTCTTGATTTATTCTCTGGTTCTTTTAGGATTCATTAAATTATGGAAGGGTATATTTGCTTTGCTTTTAGACCTTTGTAGAAATATACTACTCTTTTTTTTAATCTACGTATTTATAATGGTTTCCAAGACAACTTACCCCATATCGAGGTCATACTTCCTGGCATATAGTCATAATTGGATGTAACAAACTTGGCTTTTGGTTTTCCGTATTCTTTTCAATTTCATCTTCTAAACCCTGGTAACTGGGGTCCTGTACAAGCGTAATCTAAAATAGGTCTTACTAAACCTTTGTTAGCGAGTTCTTTCGCATTTTATGGGCAAGATATTAGATACGATATGTCTTGAGTGGCTTAAAGTTCGAGTTAAATTCGAAGGTTCCATTTCAGATCACATGTACTTGTGAGCTTTAAATAATTTGTTTGATTGAGGTTTTCTAACATCGTATCTTCTAGTAAATGCGACATATTGGTTTTATGTCATTTCTTTCTTGTCAATAAGCATTCGCTGCATTGTTAACTTGGAATCGCATGCCACATTTTCAAACCCATCATCCAAGTTTTTTTAGTGTCACTCGCAATATCTTAGTATCAGGCTCGGTTTTGATTAATCAGTAGCATATGCAGTCATCTGCGAATAATCGAAGTTCTTAGTCAATTTCAATTTGGATGTCACTGCTGTTGCTAGGAGAAGAGTGCTGGTCAAATTATTGTTCCTTGCGGCATTCTAGATCATATGTTGTAATGGTATTATGTATATTTACTTTGCATTGTTTGTTAGTTTATATATATATATATATATATATATATATATATATATATATATATATATATATATATATATATATATATATTTCATTATATGCTATTGTAAAGTAGCATTGCATATTAGACATAACCTTGTCCAAAATCAAGTTTACTTTCTACTTGACCTGAATTGTTTTATGTTTTTATTGTATTCTGTAATCAATGCGTAGTAAAATATTTTCTATCTGCATGGGTTATTATCAGGATCATCATTAATATAAGCAAATATGTTCTTTTTTGGTCTGGGTCTATGCTATTCGCATTCCCCTACAATTTACCTGATATTGTCCAGGTTATATATTATAATTTTAGTCACAGACTTTCCAATAATAAACAACATTTTATTTTGTAATCATTCAGAACTTTCTAGAAGGTTATTTTGCATTAGGAAACGTTTTGTTTCTTCAGTTTTTTCTTTTCTTCTTCCGTTTAATTGTGAACTGAGGTCAAGTAGAGAACTATACAATCTTGTCATTGGAAAGATTATTCACTCGAGTCATATAAATAATTTGTATTATTGTTGTGTTATTATTAATTTGGAATTTATATCTTCAAATTATTTAATTCAATGATTCTTTTCTTTGGAAATGCAGAGTGCTCACAAAAAATAATAGTCTTGGATAGAGACATTCATTAGTATTTGCAACGAATTAAAACCTGGATTTTTATTAGTGTTTCAATAAAAGACTGTTGGCACATCAGCATGATACAGGTCATCACAGACAAACCAACTCCTTCAGCGTTGAACTTAATTTGGATTTCTACTAAGTTTGTTCAGAATTTTAAATCATTAGGACTTGTGTCTATAATTATATGATTATTTTGGATTTAATTTGTAATACCGTAAGTTCTTTTTTAATTTTCACTTTTTATTCAAGACGAATAAATTATTTGTTGAATTTTACAAAGCTTGTTGATTTTCACTTTTTTTTTACTTGTTTTAAGAGCATAGACTTGTAACACCAGCCAGATTTGGGACCATTTGTCACTACATATTTTTCTCGGAAACATACAAGGCGCATATCCAGCGTTGAGCTTTGCATGCAATTCCAAATTCATGGGGGACCTGTCAATTTTTGTTTTTCAAAGTCAAAAATACAAATTGTCTACTTGGTCACCTCTATCCACATATTTTAGCTCGATGATTAATAACTTAGCAGGGGCCGCTACTGGCCGAGTGGTCTAAAGCGCTCACCATTCCGGATCACTGCTATCTCACCTCTGTCTGCGTGGGTTCGAGTCCAAGGCTCGGCTAGCGTGGGCATGTGGGAAAGCCTGACAGTAGCTTCTCTTGGGTCAGTGGTTCTTCCCTGGGTTTTCCAGGGTTCTTCCTCCACCATTTATACTGGCCGCCATGTACAGCCTATCTTGTGCTGAAAAATGGCGTTAAGCCCTACAACAACAACAACAACAATAACTTAGCACTGTGTGTTTCGAACTCTGAAATTTCCGTAATGCATCATGTTTATCATAGTTATCCAAGAGCTTTATGATTAGAACAGACAATATGTTCAAGCTCTTTGCAAAGAACACTGGTCAGTGGCAACGGGCGGTAATTTTTGGCCATTGCGAGATTACCTATTTCCCAGATAACAATCCTTGGGATGTTGTAAATGTCCAGTGATTGTTAAAATGTGTGTAAGTACTTGTGTCAACTCAGAAGATAGTGCCTTAAATACCTTTTGATTTTATCATCCACTCCTGAAGTGTTTGATAGGTTTAAACCATATAGCAACTTTTTATGTCCTAAACATGTCACTACTGTATTACTCGTTTTGCTACCTTTAGTAATATACAAGGCAAAGCCATATCACTATAGTAGTTAAAACAATGCATAATTGTGTGTTCATTGTATCGGTTTCTACTAGTCTGGTGTCTGTCTTTGGTGAATGAATGTCATGTGCGTCTTCTTTTTCTCCATGTATTTCCGGCATGATTTAGAATCTACTGTTAGGCTTCCACTCATGTTGTTGATGTAGTTGTGTGAAATTTAAATTTTAAACACACTCACACACAAAAGCATCCAGCTCTCACCCGTTTCCATTTTGTTCTAAATTTTTCATTGCCGGCGAGTTCATATATGGGTCACCCTAGAGTCAGATGAGAAGTTTGTTTTAAAAATTATGCCATACTGTAAGTTTACATAAGAAACATTCTAGAGCCAAACAGGAATTTAGCATTGTGTGTTCCTGGAGCCAAACGGAAGTTTTGGGACTGATAATGTTATTGTTTTTAAAAATTAAAATCTAATACGCCACATTTACAATCTAGCTACCCGTTTTGTTTTTAGTGCGATACTTGCGCTGCAACCTCTTTTTGATCCTTATCCATAGACACAGACTACAATCCAGCAATCTCAATAAGACCAGATCTCCGCTGTCAAACGTGAAGATATGACGGGTGACCTTCGAATTTGCCAATAGAAACGCAGCTTTAAAAAATCTGACAGTGAATCAAATTGTTCCGTACACATTGTTATCCTTCATCCACACTGCTCAGTCTCCAAACGCAAAGATATAAGACTTCATCTGACTGGCTGATAAAATTAGCAATTATGGAAATAACATGTTACCAGAACACGATCCCTAAGTTGTCGCTGTCAGATCTTCACATACAACAGTGGCGATCTAATTTTAATCAGTCCAGCAACTGCTTTTGGATCACTGTTCAAGCACACAATCCTGCTATCCTGCGAAAAGTTTCGGAATGTTTATGCATACGTGCTATACTTACATACACACAAACAGTAGAGTAATAATAGAGGTTTTTGATTGATCAAGATATATAAAAAAATTTTATTCATGACTGAAAATGGCAGTGAGTATCTTTAGTTGAAAATTCGCACGTTCATAGGTTCTATATTAAGATATTATGAACGTAAAATTGCATAGTATCTATAAATAGATACTGACGCGCGTGTTTTCTGTTACTAATAATAAAATTAGTAAATCTATTGATACGTTTTGGGTTGTTTCCCACTGGATAGGTCCGTTAGTTGGATTCTTAGAAGAAATGTTATTTCCTATTTTATAGATTAGATCACATGAACAGGTATATTGAAATGTTATATTAAGTAGTTAGATCTGTACCATGGGGTATATTGCGGCAAAAAGTCCTATTAAGACTTTTGAAGGTTCATAAGAAAACTGAGCAATCAAATTCATTCCTATTTTGGATTATAATTTCATATGTTAAAATGAGTTTGCGAACGAATTCTATGTTGTATTTAGCTATTTTTTAAGAAGAAAAACAGTCGTTTTGATTATTCAGTGGAATAGAATGGGCACATTATTTAGTATTGCTAAAGAATAAAGACAGCTATTGAGAAAGTTTATTTCTTTGAGGTCAAGGTCAAAGTCATGTATTGGAAAAATAAATTTGCCGAGTCAAATAAACCCCGGTAAGATTATATGGAGAATTAAAAGCCATATATGTCAGTTATATATCACTTATTGGTGATTGGGTCAATCCTATCCAAATAAAAATAGTAAGGGTAGCAGGAGCTTCTCGCAATATTTTATTATCAGGTACTCTGCCTTTGTCTGAGAAGTCTTCTTCTGATGAAAGTGTTCTTGTTTAGGTAGTAGAGCGCGTTTTTCTTCGAATTCCACTCCATAACGTTAATTTGTCTTCACACCGGACCAAGGACTATCAGCGCTGTGAGTTCCTTGCCCATTGAGGATGTTCATTTATTGATAGGCAACGAATTAGCTGGAGATAAGGTTGTGGTTAATCCATTTGTAACTGTCAATCCTAGTTTATTTAAAAAGTCTGATCATATTTAAAACGAAATCCTTTATTTATACCCTGCTTGTACAGTTACTAAATCTATGGCACAACAACAAAAAAAAAAAAAAAAAAAAAAAACGCTCTTGGGAGTGATGTTTTTAAGGAAATTATTCTTTTGTCTGACACATACTTTGGTCAGACTTTTGATGAGGACACTTTTTCTCCTGTTACTGATCAATAAAAAGGCTATTGATCATTGTGATCATGTGAATGTCATTTGCCAGCCTGATTAGATATAAGAGAATGAGTGTTCTCTTATTTCTAATCAGGCTGGCAAAGGACATTCACTTGTCGTCGAAAAGGAAAAATATCCTGATATCTCCTGTTTATTTCAGATGGTTATTAGTGAAGCTGATTCTGCAGATTAACAACTTGATAGTTTTGGAAAATGGGGTCGTTATGATAAAATCGAGACCAACTGAGCTCACCCGCTGGTGAAGAGTGGTCAGTGAGCTATCCAACTGTTGCTCTTATGTCATATAGACAGGAAATGCATAGTTTAGCTCATGTAGCTATCTTGGCTGGTCATTTAGGAGGCAAGGAAACCTATCAGAAGTTAATGAATCATTTCTGCATCTTCTTACATCATATTTCCAAATATTGCAGATCTTGTTTAATTTGTCAATGGCTGGTTTCATTTCTTTTGAACTATTTTTTTGGACATATATTATCATGGACTTGTTAAAAGAAAATGCTTTTTTATACAGAGGAATCTGATACTAATCTTTTTAAATTATATCTCTGATTGTGAAGTAGCAAGATATAATCTTCTGTCTACTCACTCAAAATTACCATTAAAGCCGGTCAAACGTACAAAGGTAAGAATTTTTCAACCTGGTGATAAAGTTCTGTCTCTTGCCAATTCTTCAAAGTACTATTTAGGTTAGATATTAACTGTACTTTCAAAGTTAAAAAGAAACTGATTTTGGAAATGTTTGGATTATTCAGTGGAAATAGAAAGTGCTCATTTGACTATAATTTGATTTTGTAACTAGTGTAAATTATTCAGCCAAGTTCTGGATGACACCATTTTGACACATCAGGATTGTTGGCACACAAGTATATTCTTGGATCTGAAAATTATTCGGAACATTTTATTCTTTTGGACCGTAATATGATTATTTTGGATTCAGTTCATAATTATATGATATTTTTAGATTTTCTTTTAAAAACATTGATAATTAAATTCTTTGTTAAGTTTACAAAACTTGTCAGTTTTTCTTTTTTCTATGACTTAGTTTATGACTATAGACTTGTAACAGTTACAGATACAGGTGACAACCCTCTATCCAACATAACTTAGTCCTCATATCTTATGAAATCAAACATGTATGCATGTGAACTGTGGATTATAATCCATGAAAGTTACCAACAGGCATCCGTGCAAGAGCATATTCATGTAGATTGTGAATTAAATTGGAAACCAACAAAATACCGCTCTTACTTGAAAACCACGTCTTCGTGATTGTGACATGATAAATACAATGAACTGCGCTTCCTTTTGGTATTTATAAACTTTTTATTTTAAAATGAAATTGCTCGACTTGTACTCTCTGTCAGTCCACAAACCCCTGGTTTCGTACATGTGCACGGAGTTGCCAGTGGTTTTCCATTTCCACCAACACTAACTCAAACTCGGCCATGCTAATTCTTTGATCCTCAATAGCCATCGAGTTATTAATTGTACTGAAACTGCTTTGTGCTGCCATGAAAAGTTTGGAATAGACACGTATTCTAGAATGCAGCCATAACGAAATACTTTTACCAACACAATCTGTGACACTGGTTCCAACAATTCCACTGGGTGTAGTTATAATAGTCAATGTGGTTGCGATTCATACCACACTCAGAGCAAAGGCTGTTGCCGTGTCGATTCCACAAATAGCATGTTACACATTTTAAGTTTACGAGTTCGATCTTCAAAGCTCACAATTTCACCTGGGTCAATGTCAGCAACAATGTGGCTGGTAAACTAAGCCAAATCTCATCCAAATCTGCCTTGGTGGAAAATCTGCTCAGATTTCCATCAATACAACATCTGAGTAAATATTAACTTACATGTTGAATAATGTTAAGCAAACTTAAAGGTAATTTCAATACACATTTGCAGGGATGGTGAATGCTCAAGTGCATGCAATTCTTTAACAACAACATGACCATATATTGGCCCATCTGACAATGATGGCTGTCAGTCTAGGTTATCGCCATGGGTTAAATAATTAACAATTTTAGGCAGTGGTACCAGCCAATACAAGTCAAAATATAAAAAATGTTTGGGTCTTATTATGTATGTTACCCAATTCATTCTAGGTCCCGTTGTCAACTATAGGTGAACAATGCCATTTTGTATTATTTGTGGAATCCTCAACGGATGTTCCCCCGCATAAAGACACCTAAAAATTGGTTGATTTTACCACTGCTAACATCACTGAAATCTCTGCGACGAATGGAAATATCCCACTGAACTTTTGCATTTACTGGTATATAAAGGAAAATCTTTCTCTAATTACAAATTCCATCAATAATTTTCTTTTTGTTTGTTTACTCTATCAGGATCATAAACTGCAATAGCTTTAACCCTGGATGTTACTTCATCAACATATGTTTCCTCAACAGTGTTGACGTTACAGGCTGTTTTTATTGACATATATCTTAGCGAATCATTGTCGGAGTGCACAATAATACTTACGTACAGATCCATAAGGTCGGCAAAGCTGGTTATGTGATTTAACTCGGATGCCGCATTTAAGACACCTATACCAATATGTCATGCGAGCAAATGTAATTTACAGTAATCAAAATGGCAAGTTCTGCTTAATAGTTAACATTTTCCAAAGCCAACACCTCTAGAGTCATTACATACCAATGCCACTGAACTTGATATATTTATAAATTGTATTCTAACAGAAATAATCATCTGTGTTTTCATAAAAATCATAATTTATGTTTCTAATTGTTGCGAGTATTTTGAAGACCATACGTATATGCTGGCAAGGTTTCTAACATACCCACATTGGCCAAGCCTGTGTCTTGAACTCATGCAAATGTGACATGGCAGTGATCAGTAAAGGTGACCCCTTTAGACCAGTTAGTCAAACCCAGGGCCCCTAATATTTTTTTGAATGATGGTGTACCTATTATCAGGTGTATATGCTCCTCAGCATATACATATAGTCTTCAAAATACTCGCATTGGACATCAACCAAGGATAAATGTCAAAGATAATTGTGCGTCTTAACAGAGTTTTCTTTAATTCAGTATCTGATACCAAAACATAAATTACCACCGCTTGTACAATTACATCTGATGTTTTTAAAGCACTGCTTGTATATTGACACTATAGCTTTTCTCTTTGCATGTGAATCTCTTTCCACAAAACTTATAACACTGCATCATTTGCTTAGATTCTTCATCGTCCAAAAAAGTCTCATATTATTCATCTGAAGGTGTTGTTCGTAATTCAATATATTAATGCTAAAGACATCTTTCTCTAATTATTTCATTCTTGATGATCATCACTCTTAGGCTACTATATTCACTTAATGTTTTCAATGTCAACACTATCATCATCATTGCAGTATTTATTCATTTTTGGGTTCCCTAAATGTTAACTACTTCAGTTCTTTCCTGTACAATATCAAAGGACTTTCCAGGATTCTTGTCCTCTCCCAAGTCATGTTTACCGGTACATCATTGCTACTCCAAGATAATTTCTAAGTTTAATAAATTATCAATATTTCCAGGCTATATCTTTGACAAGTCTCTGACTAATCTTTATGATACATTAATGTGAAACAGTAATTTAATCATTACCAGTAGCATTGTGTATAATTCACTGATCTGGTAAAATGAAACCACACTTTGATATGTCAATACATTCTTTCAAAATACTATGATATCAATCTGTGATATTTTTGCCATTTATGTATAGTGTGGTAATTGTCTAATATAAAAATGTCCTTTGCTGCAGTTTGTATAAAATAATTTCAAGCTACCTCTGCCACAGAAAACAAAATCATTGTAGTGGTGATCAATATTCCTATTTCTGCTGTTACACAAGAATTTGTAGTACAGCCACAATCAACAATACAGGACTCATTGAAAACTTCAGCTCTGTGTGTAATGCAGAAGGGTCATAATGAAAAACTGCTTAAACAAGTGAAGTCATGAAAGTCTTTTTGTCCATTTTCTTTTGAATAAGACCTTGTCAGACCCTTTGCATGTGTACCTGCACTCAACTCATCTACTTATTTTGTTTGGTTCATGAGTCAGTAACTGGTGGTAAGACTAATGAAACCACCAATTTACATGGGAACAAAACAGATGTAAAGGAAAACAAACGTCCGATTGGATTGATGAGAACGAAAACATAACCAAGACTGAAAGAAAGAAATGTTAAAGAGCATGTTAATTTGTTTTCAATAAATAAAAAAGCATTTTTTTCAAAAATCACCATATTTAATAATAAAAATAAGCTTCTCTAACTCAAAACCATAAAACAAACATGCAATGTTTTAAAAATGAACGTGCTTACAAGGTTGACCAGTCTGGTTGAAATTAGTGTGTCAAGATTAATATAGCAGTTTCCGAGGGACACAAAATGATGCACGATGGACGATAGACAATACCAAAGTACAAAAAGGCGTTACTAGCAAAAGCTCATTTGGCTTTACAGCTAAGTAAAACACGAGCTCCTTCAAACGATGACACTCCGCTGGCCGAAATGAATTTCCAGGAACCAACGACTGTTTTTTTCTGTTAACTGATGGTGTGGAAACTATCCTTGATATTCTGGAGGAAAAAAACAAATTTCAAAATGGCCTCTATGAGAACCATAAAGGATGTAAGAATGGGGCCATTGTTTTATGTGAAGTTTTCTGGTGAAAACCCTATGTTGATATGACCTTTCATTTAGGAAGAGTAGATATACAATGTTTTAAAAGATAGTAATTGTTGCAATCATATTGTCTGTGCAGATTGGCATCATTAAAGACCAACGTTAAGTCATAGGGCTTGAACTTAGGTAACAAGATTAGGTAAAACCAAAGAAACATTCAAGTCTTCCAAAATATAAATTTGCTTAAATAAAATATAAAATCAAACAATGTGAGAGAATTAAAAATAACTTAAAATTTTATGATGGCTGCCATAGTTGACATTGTGGATGTCACCTCCACAATGTTTTCATTTATGGCCATTAAAAGCCTTTTGGTGAAAACAAAATGTATATATAACTATCCCTTCAGAAGAATGCAACAAAAAATTCAAGATGGCTACAATGGTAACCATGCTGATTGAAAGATTGGATCCATTGTCATTTACTTTCTTATAGGCTTGATAACAAATAAATCATCTGGTGCAAAACCACATGTGAATGATTTTCCAGTTATGAGATGACAGTAACAATATTTCTATGATGGCTGCCATTAACAGTCACATCTGATGTCAGATCAGCACCACAAACAAAATAAACAAGTTGTCTAGTTGCTTTGACCAACTCTTGCTAAATGTGTCCTATTTTTACCAGTGATGAATGAAAATGTATATACATGTGATGATTAGTGACATGATTTTTAAAAAAATATAGATACATATGCATTAATGTTCAATAATATGTTGGTTTGACCAACGCTTGCTAATAATTTGTTCAGTTAATAAATATAATTTTAAAAAAGTTTCATATTTCAACAGGCAACAGTATCCAAGATCTCAGAAAGTCAGCATAATGTAAACAAAGAACATAATTAACCAAACCTGAAATGTAGGTCATGGTTCTACATTTGTTTGCAAATGGGTAAAACAAACTCTTAAAATAAATAATCAAATTTCATGACTGTATAACAAAAATTGTAAGGAAATATTGACTAAAGGCATGGGAGGATGAGACCAGGTCTTTGTGACTAACTTTGTCAGTTGATTACTGTACAACAAGAGTAAAATTGTTTCTGTGTCCCCACTGTTGAACAAAATGATGCGAATTTCATCTAAAAAAATATTACTTGTTTGGTATTTTTATCTTCAATCTTCAAATTTTTTTTAAGCATCCCTATTTGTTAACATATTTATATGCTTTTTCTTAAACTCCCATACCAGGACAGGCAATTAACCAAGGTTTGAAAATAAACGTTGCCAGTCAAACTGACCAATAGATGCCACTAAATGCCCATATTGTTTCCTCAAACAGTGCAGTTTAAAGACAGTACAACCTTCCAAACATTAAGAATAGGAGCAATGCAAATATAATAATACTAAATTCCATCTCCACCTTAAGCATAATCTTCATTTCAGCTAATAATAAAAAATCAGTGCACAGTTGCTTAGTTACAGTTTCTATAAAACCTTTTAAATGAACACAACACTATGATAAAACAGTTAAAAATTTTAAAGAATCGTATATAAAGCCTCATTTCATATAAGGTTAATAAAATGGTTACCAAGTGCAATGAAAATATAATGTTCCTGGTCACATTATAAAAAGCAATGTTTTACCCTGCACACAAGAATTATGACACGGATGAACATGCTTCAATGAGTGATCATAGCTAGCTGTCTTTCGAAAAAGCTGAGCCACAGAAAAACCTGGTCCCGATATTTGGTTATCCTTGATCTGTATCATTCCTTAGAAAAATATATTATTGATCAGTCTAGATATATTATTTTAATTAGCTCATTATAAGACAATAAAAAATGCAAAACAACTTTGAGAACAGTTTCATATTTAAATCTTGATGAAAAGTTGTAAAACATTGCATTTATTTTGGTGAATAAATATGAAAAGAAAATAAGACTTGGTATAAATTTATAATAAATACGCCTTTTGACAGAGCCAGGCAACAAAATCACCGATGCCTAGTTTGCTTAACCTATTGATTAACTCATTTGTTTCACATAGATAACTTAGCTAGTCATTTAAACTCCTCTCTCACTTTCGATAATGTCTATGATCTATAGATGCTATATGAAGCATACCGCATATAATTTTAGACTGCTTTGTTCGATGCTGCCACCTATCAGTTTAAAGCGAAGATAACTGGCTATGATCCACCATTATTTGATTCATATTTTTGGCTGAATCCATCTAGGGTTGAGATGATTTTCAACCCCAAAATTTCTCCACATCCCTTGGTATATTTTGTTACTGTAAAAAAACAACAACATTAATTTCTCTTACTGATTATATTCAGACGTTGCAGTTAGATTCTAACAAGCATGCACATACTGTGTCTCACTATTAAATGTAGTAAAGCACATGGCCCAGTTTCATACATATCTGAGTTTAATTCAGCTCAACCAGTTTAACAGCCAATTCTCCCCCCCCCCCCGCTGAACTAATTGGTAATAAGCTTAATGTCCACATTTGAAATATCATACATGTAATGAGTCACTTAACAAATGGGGGGGTGTGGGAGGGCCAGATTCAGCTGGCTGATTCTTTCCCACACCCCGAACCAAATAGTTTATTATAATTAAATTGGTTCCTCACTTAACAAATCGGGGAGGGGGGGGGGGCCGGCAGAATCAGCTAAACAATTTTTCCCCACTACAAGTAATTGTGGGTTTTTTTTCATTAATGGACTCTTTCTTAATCTGCTTAAGGGTCCACATGTGAAATATAATACATGCAATAAGTTCATGTAACAAACTCATATAGGATTTATTTCAAATGAGCCATTACATTAAATTTAATACAGATTACAATTTCAGACTAATAACCTTTCAAAAATCACCTTCATGGAATAAAATACAGCTTTTGATTATTGTTCATGCTTCTTTGTAACCTAACACTATATTAAAATGGTCACTTGCAAAGTTTTGTAAATAAATTCCAGACTGAGTGAAAGTTTGTGATCTTTTTTCCCTGATCGATAGGACCAAGGCGACATATGATATTAAGTAGATTTTTTTTTACTTCATCATCACTTTTGTAGGTGAGACCTTCAGCCTCAGACCATTTGAAAAAAATTATCTGTGGCTGCAACAATGTATTTGTTCCCAATGTCTGTTATTGGAAGAGGACCGATAATATTGATGGCACTGGTAACGAATTCAGAGGTACTGCTTGTATTGGCCTAGATAAACTCTATTGTATTTATTGCAGTCTCTGTCATATTGTATTATATGTTGTTTCATCCACATCCAGTAATACTCTTCATGGCATTTCTCATATGTTTTGTCATGTCCACCATGTGTATTTACCTGTTAAAATAAAAATATAACAATTCAATTATATTTCAAAAGTACAAGAAAATAATGTTTACAATTTATAATTATGTATTTTGTGTACCACAGAGAGAAAGAAGAGAGCAAGAGCAAGAGCTAGAGAGAAAGAAGAGAGAAAGGAATTGAGATAAAAAAGAAAGGATGAGAGAGGCAGCTAGAGAGAATGACAGGAAGAGGAGTATATGAGAGTTCTAGAGGCAGATGATGAAAGGAGAGAAAGAAAGGAGAGAAAGAGAGAGAAAAAGTGAGAGAGGAAGACAGAAAGAAAGATATAGGAGAAGAAAGAGAGAGTAAGAGGAATATATATGGAAGAAAAGTGAGAGAGAGATAGAGGAGATAGAAGACAGAGGAAGAAAGAGACTAGAGGAAGACAGACACAGAGGAAGTGGCAGAGAGAGAGAGAGAGAGAGGAAGACAGGACAATAGGGAAGAAACAAGGGAAAGGGATTAAGAGGACACGAGAGAAGACAAAAAGGAAGATAGAGAGAGGAAGACAGATGAAGAATGAGAAGTAAACATGGAATATGGAGAAAGGAAGCAAGGATGACAAAAGGCAAGTGAGAAAGACAGAGGGGAGACAAGAGAGAGAGAGAGAGACAGAGAAAGTGTGTGTGTGTGATTTGGATTTTTAACGTAGCTTTAACAATTTTTCAGTCATATCGCTACGATGTCTGCAGTGTGACAGTTTATAGTGATGTCTAGCACTGGGGCATCATGCCGCAGACATTTAGCATGATGTCCCACCCAGTCACATTATCCTGACACCAGGCCGACCAGTCCTAACACTAACCTCTTAATGCTGAGCGCCAAGCGAGGCAGCTGTTAGTACCATTTTTGTAAGTCTTTGTTATGACTCGACCGGGGATCGAACCCACGACCTCCCGGACAGAGAGAGAGAAAGACAGTTATTAAGATATAGAAAAACAGAGGAAGACAGAGATCAGAGACAAACAGATTCCACTCCTGGAATAATGATCGAAAATTGATTTTGATAGAGTATGGATGTATCAATATAGCAAGTAACTTAGCAAGTAGTTATATTGTTTTTTTTGTGTGGCCAATAGATCCAGGCTCTGTACATGTTATCTGAGTATCTTAGAAATTTGCATTAAAAATATATTATGATTAATAATTTTTTAAAGTACTACTTACCAAAATGAAAGCTTGCTAGGACGGCTGATACTTCACTTCTTCTAAGAAGTCATCTTTATAAAGCATACCACTGCTTGCAGTAAAACCTTTAACCTCAATTCACTTTTTCTCTTACTGAGAGCTTTGATAGCTGCCAGGTTTGCGCCTTCATTAGCATACAGTACTACATCAATGTATAACTTGTCATCCATGATTGTGAGTCAAGAAGTAATATTAATGATATTCAACTTTATTTATACCAATGTTTTATGCCACCAGATGCTCTTATAAATGGGATTATAGACCATTTTCTTGTAGGGAACACCTGGAATTACCTGTGATAATTACTATGTGTAGAACATATGACATTTCTGGTGGGTTTTGCAATAGACAAGTTTTGTGGTTTTATTTGTTTTCAAAATTCTGACCACCCTTCCCTGATCCAGTGAACCCCCAAAATATCAGTTAGAACAATAACATTCACCTGTAGTCATCACACATGTGACACTTTCATTAAATATACATAAAGTAAGGAATACCTAGAATACTTACAACACTGGTTGCAAACTTCCTATTGTTTTCTTGTTAATTTGCAATTTCAATAAGATACAAAATTATTTTATACATGCTAATAAAAACTGACAAATTGGGACAATCATATTTCTCCCAAGTGAGACCTTACAAAAATTATATTTCCTCATCTTATATTCTACTTATATATATAATCCAAACAAAATAAGAAAAACATATAACCCTCTCAATGATGAATGGACATATATATATTTTTGTTAATATGGAAGGTTGTAACATAAATATTTATTTTAATATGACTGGTTTTAAAAACTAATATATTCGGGGGGGGGCAGAGATTTGTTCTTATACAATTTTTAAACTAAGTTAGTATCTGTTTTTATAAATGTAGTTTTGCTATTTAAATGTTCTAATGGTGTAATTGGCAGGGGGGATAATCACCTAGCCAATTCCTTGGGTGGGGTGCACTTTCAGCTGGGGGTGGGGGAAGAATTTGCTAGCCTGGCAAAACTTTCAGAGCTGGGTAAATTTTACTACTATTCGTGTACTTTGAAGTTTTAGTCCAAATGCATAATTTCGACAAATGGATGAAGGTTTCTTTGAGGCAAATTATACAGCACATTTTGTGAACAGATCAGACAGGTAGCTTACAAGAGGGGCACAATCTTTATTTAGAGGGAGCCTTCATTGTGCTATCAGGTTTCTTTTTTTCTTTAAGCTCTACATGAATCCTAAATAAATCTTGCGTGAAAAGTAAAATCTGAGAAACTCGCAATGCAGTGTTCCATCATGGTACCTGAAGTTATTCGATTAATGGCTACAAACACAGTTCAAACTGCAATAGATATTTCTATAACTGCATGCCACAGTGTTGTCTAGTGAATTCAAGCTGTTATAGACAGATAAATAACAACAAAAATTGTATGCATGTACTGTTAATCGGCTCTGACATGCTTAAACTTTGGACACAGAATATTGCCAGTTACAAAATCATGCAAAAATAACTCAGAATTAATTTCATGGCCATAAACTGTTATGATCACAACTTTGCAAGGGATCTGACCCTCCTCCCCTGGCAGCAATATGTTAAACCTGTTTAAGAGAAACTCAGTATCCTTTAATTTATTTCCAGTGTAATTAAAGAACCAATATGAATTATGGCAATTAGTACAATCTAGCTGCATTTTTTTAAATATAAATTCATAATTATAAAAAAGTATACAAGTACTAGGTTCTATTCAAAGAAAAACTGCACTACATTATACCAGTACTGTACATCTCTTTTACACCCCAAAGCCCCATACACAGAACTGACTGGTGTTATGGCTCTATGGTCTTAAACTAAGTATCATAATATAGTGAAAGCCAACAAGTTTTTCATAAAATTCAACAGATAATTTATTTCCCTAGAACACAAAGTGAAAGTTTAACAGGAACTTACACTACTGTGAAATGCATCCCAAATAGTCCCAAAAATTATAACTTAACTCCAATGGGTATCAAGTATTTCAAATGAATTCCAGTAGTATTCCAAAAGAAATTCGATAATGAATGTACCGATGTACCAGAAGTCTGGAATAGTGTGGATGTGCTGACAGTCTCGATATAACACAACAATATAATCCAAAATATCATTGAATAAATTCACAATAATTCCAAGATAGTAATTTAGTCCTAAAATCAAAGAGCACTTTGTAATTACAATCAAAATTTGAAATAAATAAATTAAATCTTCACAAAATATAATTGAACACAACTGACTCCACTAGACTGATGTTAAGATATGAAATGAATCATTCTGAAATAAACAAAATATATATATAACAAAAGACAAGACACAATAACATCACCTGGATGAGGGTCAAAAGTTCATTTTCCCATTAAATTCACAATAATAATAATAATGAAGACTTTGTATAGCACATAATCTTTACAAGATCTAAGCACTTTACAACATTAGACCACACCTATAAGATAAAAAACATATAATGATATGATTACTAACACAAACACCATGACATTAGAAAACATAAAAAAACGTGCTGATAATATTTAAGGCAAGAGACATTAGGTCTTTAAGTTTGTTCTTGCAGTCGAAATAAGTGAGTTTTGAGAGCACTCTTGAAAATGATCACTGTGTCGTTGTGTCTAAGTTCAGTGGGCAATTCATTCCACGTTTCTGGACCCTGGTATGCAAAAGAACACTGTCCATATGTCTTTGTTTTCATAGTGGGAATAATGAGTATACGATTGTCAGATGAGGAGCATAAGTATCTTGCTGGTTTATACACATGGGTGAGGTCAGATAGGTATGTTAGACCAGACTCCGTCAGTGAAACGTAGCACAGATAACACATTTTGTGTTTGATTCTGGATCGAATGGATAGCCAGTGTAGGGTACAGAGCAGCGGGGAGGTGTGCTCTGATCGTGGTACTCTAAGTATAATCCGAGCAGCTGTGTTTTGAAATTTTTGGAGTAGATATTCAGATGAACCAGACAGAATGGAGTTAAAATAGTCGTCTTGAAAGTATTAATGAACACACAAGTGTTTTAGTGGCATCAACTGAAAGATATCTGTGAATGGAGCTGATGCGTCTTATCTCAAGATATGCAACCTTGCATATGTTCATGACATGTTGGTGCAATGTGAGAGTACTGTCAAGAGTAACAACTAGGTTTCATACTGATTGTGTGAATTTAATGTTGGTGTTGCTGATATTTATTGTTTGAGGTAAAGGATGTGAATGAGAAAGTCTTTGTGTTGTAATCAGAATCGCCTTAATTTTATCATCATTCATCTGCAGCTTGTTACATGTCATCCATGATTTCACATCAGAAATGCACCTCTCTACACCTTGGATGGTAGCATCAACTTCATTTGGGTGGCTAGATTTGTATATTTGGGTGTCATCAGCGTACAATTGCTGAGACACTGGATGATAATGTATGACACTTGAGAGCGGCTGAGTGTACAGAATGAAGAGAAAAGGTCCAAGAACAGACCCCTGTGGAACACCACAACATAGATCAACTGGGCTGGAGTGTATTCCATTTGCAGACACAATTTGTGTCCTGTTGACCACGTAGGACTTGAACCACAGTAAGGCTATATCATGCCAAATACATGCTGGATACGGTGAAGTAATATATTATGGTCATTGTGTCAAATGCTGCAGACAAATCAAGGAGGGTGAGGACACTAATCTTTCCGCTATCCAAAGCAGGGAGAATGTCATTGACTACTTTGAGAAGAGTAGTTTCAGTACTGTGGCAAAGGCGATATGCAGATTGTACATTGCTAAAAAGACTGTTTGATCTCCGATGAGAAAAAAGTTGGGATAAATCAACCATTTCTAAGATTTTTTTATATCAGTGGGAGAATAGAAACTGGGCGGTTTCTTCAGCAGAGGCCCTACAATGGCAGTTTTGAAAAATGATGGAAATTCCCCTGATGAGAGAAAGGTATTAATAACATCAGTTAGTGAAGGCAATACTGGATCTAAGCACTCAAGCAGCAGTGATGTTGGAATTGGATCAAGTTCACATGATTTTGATGCACTCTTCACCAGAACTGTACATACGAAAATCCATAGAGAAAGGTTCAAATCCTGCTAATGGTTGCAGCTGAAATTATGTATCCCAACTGTATGGTGACGACAAGTCAATTGAAACTCTGGTGTCATGCTTGTCTCTAACGGTTTGTACCTTGTCACGGAAGAAATTTGCAAACATGTCCGGAAGGTCAACAGGAGAGAAGGTAGTTTGAAGTGGTGTAGATTTGTTCCTTGACATTAGCTTGTTAGTAATCTCAAAGAGCTCTTTGCAGCTGGAACTTTCCATGATCATAGTAATGTAATGGACTGATTTCGCTGCATGGACTATATTAGTGACATTCTTCTTAGAGGCTTCATAGATCTGCTTATGAATAGTGAATCTGGTGGAAAGCCAAAGCCTTTCAGCTTTACGGCAGTCTCTTTTAGCAGTGCAAAGCTGGTCCCTAACACTGCTATACCATGGAGAACACTTTTGAATTGATACTCTGCAATTGGTAGCTGGGGTATGTTTGTCGAGCAATAAACGCAGGCAGTTATCGAGTTGTTCTGCTGTTGGTGGCAAGCAAGTTGTTATGTTTGCTTGTATGTTATGCATTAGTTTGCAAGTTTGCTTCCAGAACATTCTTCATTTAAAAAGGAAACAGACCCTTAACTCAACATCTGTAAACATTTGTATCTCTCTGAGTGATAATTATCTTAATATTTAATCTAAAATCGCAAACAAGACTTAGTAATTAGTATGTTTTTTACAACAGCAAAAGCACAACAAAAATTTCTGGCCAAATTTGAAAACTGTCAGTAGTTACTGCATCACCCAAGGTCTGCCAAGCCATTTTATTTGAAGCAAGAAGCCTCATTTTCCTGCACCAGACGTCATGCTAGGCCTGTATTCCAACATCTTGAGTAGGCAAGATATTTTGCTTGCCTTGGTTTCAATTCCATATGATCCTGATAGTATGCAAAGTATGTTCCATATGGCAATGTGACAGATGTCCCATGCTATATTTTGTAAAAGTTTTCATGGAAACATCGCTAACTATGGCTGAAATTATACTACACTTTAATTTTTTCATTAGAAATGCAAAACCATTCTTAACTCCTTACAAGGCAATATCCTGCTTCTGACAATAAAGCATGGTGGGTAAGAATAATCCACTTGATCATGTTCTGAGATACATGCTTTAAGTTTTATTTTGCTATCACCAAATGAGTACACCAAACATCCATTCCCAAAATTATGAGCATCATTCAGTTCATTCCCCAAGAATCAGTAGCAGCCCTCGTACCTCCATTATGGTGGGTCGCACCTCAAAAGTCCTTACCTACTATATTATCAAATACCTGATCTTTCTCAACTCAAATACAATCAAATGACAATTTTGGTCATGGAAATAAATGAAGTTTTCCTTTTGTACACAGTCAACCCAATTTTCATCATGCAGTAACTGTGCCAATTAGACTCCAATATCAAAACAGTTCTGTGTTTAAAGCATGAAATGCAAGCCAACAAAAAATTCTGACCAGAGTATGGGATGCAGATCTAAAGTTCAAATGTGTCAAGGCTGGTAATATATATTCTTTAAGTCAATGTGACCTTGGAGTTTGAGCTCAAAGCCACAAAATCGATAGATGAATTCCTTGTCTAAAATGTGAGTCATCCACAAAATGTGGTCAAATTAGGTTATAGAGTACTTAAAATAATTTGTTGAAACTGTATTTGGGGATCTGTGTCCCCAAATCAATAGGTGTCTTTAGTCTCAAATGCATGACATCCACAATCTCTGATTTATAGTAGGTAACAAAGAACAGAAGATATTGTCAGTAAACTATATTTCCCCAAATCGTCAGTGACCCTGACTACAAAATCAATGTAACAATATGAATTTTGGAAGATGATTATTGAACCATAACTAAGTGGAATCTTGTTGCAGTCAAGGTGACATCTAACAATTAACTTTAGCGTATAGGCTTGGCCTGCAATAAATAACTGCATGTGTAAGATGGAATGCTCTGCCGCATGGGATAGGGCATGATTGATTTTTAATTAGGACCTGCTGGAATAATGGTTAGAGATATAGAAGAGTCAACATTAACGTGGGGTTAAGTGGCGGGAAACGCAATGTAGAGACAAACCTGAGACAATTCTGTGCCATTTGGATCTTGTGCGTGTGATTTCGAATGTTCAAGTAGCTTTCTCAATGTTACAGTCATATCCCTATAATTTTTCAGTATGGAAGTTTATAGTGATATCTAGCACTAGGGTATCACGCCGCAAACAAGCAGCATGATGCCCGACCCAGTCACATTATAGTAGGCTGAGCAGTCATAACACTAACCTCTTAATGCTAAGCGCCTAGCAATACAGCTGTTAGAAACATTTTTATAAGTCTTTGGTATGACTCTCGTGGGGTTGAATCCCTCAAACTCCTGCATCTGAGGCTAACACTCTAACCACTAGGCCACTGGAGCAGTCTGGTGCCATTTGGAAACAAGTGTCTAAAATTAGTTTTTCCTGAAGAGTTATTAATAAAGGAGGACCAAAGAGAATTATTCTAAGTTAAATGAGGTGTGTGCTTCCATGACAAAATTCAATGTTTTAAATCTTCTTCCCCAAACGTTTTGGCAGTCCAAATTTTTATGAGGAAGTGGATGCACCACTCCAGAAAAAAGAGCAAGTATCTTTTCTCATTAAAACATTGTCCATGGGATGGGTGTCTGGAAGTGAGGGACACGAAGACATTCAGTCGTAGAAAAGAGTGTGTCTTGGAAAGCATAAGGGGATTAAAGCTCTATATGTAAACCAGTTGGGAAAGATAACAGACAACCAATTTATGGTGGAAGACCCAAATGAGCCTAGATAGAGAGAAAACAGGAAAAGGAATACAGTGACTCTGACCTTTCACAAACACTTAATTTGGACGGAGACACAAACAAGTTATGCCGGCATGCTGAGCAATGAGTTTTATTGTTCACTCGACTCTATGATCAAATTTGTTTTATCGGTATAACGGAAAGGAAAACCGCATTTCTTATAAATTTTGAAATTCTATTTCTAAGAGAAAGTATATCATTCCAATATCTTGTTCAATTTCATATTGTTTATGTCATTGATTAAATTGTTATTTTTTAAATACGGGGTGGGGGCGCTTGTGTTGTTCTATTCTATATCACTGCTCAGATCTCTGTTGTTCGATCTATTCATTTCATATTTGACATTGTTATTTACTCAATCTAGGCAATAACACCACAGTCAATCATCTCCTAGATATCAATCACCAACAAAAGCGCCAAGTAACAAGTGGGACATTCTCTCTTAATCAATTAGTGTCTTTTTCATCTCCTATGTGGGCCATTTACATGGTTTGGTCAAAGCAGTGAGTATACATGTAGATAACCATTTTCAATCTTTCCGTCTTAGTCACCCTGACTTTTGATACTTAAAATTAATCAGACTCTTCCCAAAGGCATGCTGATCAAATTGTTTGGTAACCGCAGACTGTAGGGAGCCTAACTTATTCCTAACAAAGTAAGGAACAAGCAGACTGACATCTGGAAAACAGGTGCGCATATAATATTATTAAATGGTTGTTGTATAAAAACTGTAAGAAGAAACATTAAGGTTGCCATGCATTACTAGAAGGTACAGCTTACATATATCTAGTCCAGAGGTCTCAAACTGATGGCCCATGGAATTATTTCCTGCAGCCCGCAACGACAAATGGAATTTGTTGTTGTTGTTATAGAGTTTAATGCCAGTTTTCAACGCAAGATAGGCTATATATTGCAGTCAGTATAAATAGTGGAGGAAGAACCTGGGAAAACCCCAGAAACAACCACCAACCCAGAAGCTTTCTCACATACCCACGCTGGCCGAGCCTGAGACTCAGACAGAGGTGAGATGGAAGTGATCCATAACAGTGAGCATAGTAGACCACTCTGCCACTTTGGGCCCCACGGAATTGGTAAAATAATTAATAATGCAATTTCTTTTTACAGTCAGCAAGTTTGATACAAATTGGATTGTTATATCATTTACTTCTTCTTTCCAACATTTCAACTAGCTACCATTTTTTTTATATGAACCACTTTTGACATGTCAAAACTTATTAATCTTTGAATTACAATAAATGTTGAAACTCATTAATGTTTGGATTTAAATGTTGAAACTATCCAAGTTATATTTATTCCAAACGTCTGAGATAATGTAGATTTAAGTTCAGCTATGGCAATTATAAAGTTAAAATTGTAAAAACAGCTTACTGGTTGAGGTTTTCGTGCTCACATTTGTGATTCTAACAAATTAAAGGATGACGCCAATTAATGCAGCAATATACTGATTAAAAACTACCAACACTTAATTATCATGTAAAAAATTCCAATTGCAACTAGTTTATCACTGAGTTAATATTTCAATATTAATTAAGGAACAATCCCTCACTTTTTATTTGTGTTTTCAAAACATGTGTATTGGATGATCCAAATTGCACCTTTTCCTACTTGGATATACAGAAGAAAAATGCATAGTGCAGCAGTTATGTTTTTTTTTATCTAGGTATTTTTTTCTCTTGCTGGGAGTATACTATGCAAAAATAAGAGCAACTCCTGAGTAACATCTAATTTTCATGCACAAAATTCATTGTCATATTACAGAAAATAACAACAACAACAATCTCTCAACTATAACAACAAATACTACTTTTACTACAATAAAAATAACAAGAGTCCCTAAAATTGATTGATGCTTTTATGAGTGAGTAGAATTTCCAGGAATTTAATACAGTACCATTTTTATTGGTATAGACTAGGTAGACTGTTATGTATACTATATTATTTTTTTTAATGATTATACACTGTTATGGGTCATTTTGTTGTTGTTGTTGCTGTTGTTGTGGGGTTTAACGTCATATTTCAGCACACGATAGGCTATACATGGCAGCCAGTATTAATGGTGGAGGAAGAACCTGTTAAGTTCCTTTTATTAAAAGGAAATAAATTATCTGTTGAATTTTACAAAACTTGATGATTTTTTATCTTTTCTTTTACTTGGTTGAAGAAGAGTTGGAGCAAGAAACATTAAAAATCTTTTAGTGAAATCCTAATGACAATACCACCATCTATGCTTGGGGGGGAGGGATAGTGACAGCAACATTTTCAAGACAGCCAATGTAACATCAATATTGGATCTACCAATGGCAACATTTGCACTTTAAAACAGCTAGGTATCATAAGAAGTCTGCTTTTGAAAACCGTATGTTGATATAGGCATACATTTAGGAGGAGCAGAGGTAACGACACTTTCAACATGGCCAGCATGGTGGTCATACCGTGAGTCAGTTTGCATTGTTTTCATTCAGGACTAACTAGACACCGGAAGAACTCTTCTGACGAATACCCATCTCAAAATTACTTCCCATTGAAGAGTAGAGCAATAATTTCCAAATGACCATTTGGGTCATCAGTTAAGCATCATTATCATTTATGACCAACTAGACATCACAACAAGTGTTTCAGTTAAAACACCATGCTGATATGACCATTAAATTGGTGACTGTCGTGGCCTGAGTGGCACCATTTTCATTAGACACCTTAAGTATTTAGTAAAATCCACATGTTCATAAGAAATCCATTTAGCACAAGAAGTGATGACAGAGTTCTCAAAATGGCCACTATGATAGCCATATTGGATTTGTGACCAGCATCATTGTCACAAAACTATTTGCTATGGAGGAGTAATGATAAACAGCTTTTAAGATCGATCAAGGCTGCGACAGCTATAATGGAACTCGGATCAGCACCCTTTTCGTTTAAGATCGCCTAGACATCATGAGAAGTCTTAGTTAAAACATTATATCACCAACAATTGAGAAGTAATGACAAGATTTTCAACTAGACGATAACTGTATGTTAAGACTTCTTGTAAATACTCTGTTTTCATATTGGATATCTGAGTAGCAGTGTCTTCATTTAGGACCAACTAGATCATGAGATGAATGCGTGTATAAGAAAAGGTTCACTGCCATCCTCAATGTAGTGCAGGAGATTTAATAACAAATTAGCAGTAACAGACAAATGGATGGATAACAAATATGCATGATAGACAATCACATAACCTCTTCTGTTCTATGACAAGTAAAGCTAATAACAAGTTTTAATAGTACCTAAAGTAGTGTAAACTATGCCAACCCACCCCCATCACTCATATGTAACTAAGCAGATCTAAACAAAAGTTTAGCAGTATAGAAAATTTACCACGTGATCCACTGTCTTTTCTTTCTTATGACCTTTCTTCAGGTAATTTCCACTATCTGTTTTGGAATCACTAATGTTTGATCATCAATGACAGATCTAGATGGGGCTAGCTGGGTAATGTCATGCTTGTTCTGAAGGTGCAGTGTTCATCTTTCAAAATGATCATTCATTATTTGTTTAGTTTTAAAATATGTGTCACACATTACGACTTGATAATGGAAATCACTGAAATATATAATACTCGATACCAGTGGACTCCATCATGGCAGGCCAATCATGTGACTATGTCATGCACCAGAACCATGGTGTAGTCAGGTAAAACAGATACATGTATTGGATAAGTGAGCCAGTAATTATCCTGAATTATATTAATAATCACACATATAAGAAAAGTTGTTGTTGTTGTAGGGGTATAATGCCATTTTTAAGCATACGATAGGTTATACATGGCGGCCAGTATTAATGGTGGAGAAAGAACCCGGGAAATACCCGGAAAGAACCACCGACCCTCGAGAAGCTACTGGCAAGCTTTCTCACATACCCACATTGGTCGAATCTGACTCTTCTGAGAATCGAACCTACGCAGATAGAGGTGAGATGGCAGTGATCCATAACGGAGAGCGCTTTGGACTACTAGGCCACTTGGGGCTCCTATAAGAAAAGAACAGGTGTTATTTGAATGATGGGGTTTTAGTATTTGTGATAGGGTGTTTAATTAACTGGGTACTTTTTAATGGATGTCAGGAAAAATAAAGTATAACACTTTATTATGTCTTGTCTTTTATTTTTAAGAGGTAGGAGGTGGGTGTTGTCAGGCGGGTATTTTATCTGTACCCGATATTCTTTATAGGTAATCGTCGTTCATGTCCTGACGGGCGAAAACGACGTTACTCTAAACAGTCATTTATAGATAAACTACCCTATCAACTATACGAGACACCCCCACCCATATAATGGTGTGTCATTGTGTAGTATCTCCAGCACCTAAATTGCATGTAGATTAAATCAAAAGCCAGTTTTTAATATACAGTATGCACTATATCTAAGAATGATGCAAGTCACTGCGAGCTATTCTGGCCCAGTTTGCAACAGGAGTTATTGACGGAATAAACAAGCAACAGTCACAGTCAAATTGCATGATCAAAAAACCTCTTCCACACTTTGGAATATTCTTCCTACTGGCTACACTGCTAGATCCCTGTTACGTCTACAAATCCCTGCATTATATTTGCACTAAATACAATGCGTTTTCTGTAAGGCAACTGCAAACCCGTGACTATTTTTGAAAATATAGAGACTTCTTTTCCGGAAGCTTACGCTCGAAGGTTTCACTACGGGAGGTTAAACCTAGAAGTGGGCAAAATATTTAGCTAATACGTGGGGCTATGGTATTTCATTATATATGCTAACGGTGCGATATGTAAAAAGATGATGATCAAAAATAAACTTAAAATCTATTTAATGATATAAACATACACGCTACCAGAAAAGATATACGTGATATACATGATGTCGCAGAAAGGTTGCTCCGCGAATATATATAAAAAAATTAAAATGTAAACATCTAAGCATCCTTTTAAAACAAAGTTCACTTAAAAATAAGTTTTAACCTTATTGCTATCTCATTTATATATATCAAGTTACTAATACAGTTTTATTTTCACAGAAACAGTAGAAAATATTGTCTGACTTTTGGGCGACACTAGGTATATCCTTTAGGCGACTGCGGTCGCCTAAAGGTTGCTCGGATGTCTACCAAAGATCGCATTTAGGCTAATAGATAGATAGATAGATAGATAGATAGATAGATAGATAGATAGATAGATAGATAGAATAATAGATCGATATAGAGATAGATAGATAGATATATTGAAAGATATATAAAATACCCCGATGAAATCAACATAGAAATAACACCTTTGTATATTCTGTTCGTTATCTTCATTCGTAAATGGGAACGTTGCATACAAATCAATTTCCATGAAAATACATTTTAGCATATATTTAGCAATGAATATTTGCCTCGACAATTTATGTCTCACAAAAATGTTTCATTCAGTTCTTCAGTTCTTCATTTATACAAAATTTAGTCGAAGCTATCACACTATCTATAACGCCTTTATTTTCGATATCCCACCTCTCTCACTTTCTTTTTATAAGACTACATTTACTAAAGCTGTCATTTATTACATTTTTACATTATTAATTTTAAGCATCATATTTTGTATTGACATTATGTTTAATATAATCAGTGTCTTACCACGTCAAAATGCAACTTATGTTCGAAATTTTGCTTTATATTTCAATTCCCAAAAAATTGTTTGTATCTCCCCTGATTCAAATGATTGCCATAAAAGCAGTAGGAGTATCATTTGCACTTTATGACCTAGCTCTGAAGTCTGTATTTATATTAGTAACTCGCTCAATACGCAATATTCAAACAATATAAATTTAATTTACAAGACATTAGATGCAGTGTGAATATGGAAAAGCATCAAATTGCTAACTCTTTTTAATCACATGGATTACATGAGGAGCTATATTAAATTACTTAACCTCAGAAAATATTTCAATGCTCACAGGAAACCCCTTTAGAGTCATCTCGGGAATTGATTCTGAAATTATATATATATATAATGTTATTTAACCCAAAAGAAAATTATACTCAAAACGTCAGGATGATCAGTTAATAGTGTTGATGACATGAACATATTTTTACAATGTAAAATATGATAAATCTATATTTTAATGATTAGCTTTTATACAAATTCCGAAAGGAAGACTATGTCTAATATGTAATTATTACGAACCCGTTTCAGCTGCAATTGCGCATGCGGGATAAACCTACATTACTATCATCTTTTCTGTTAAATATTGCGCATATTTTCTGACAAATAAATTACAAACCTTGCTTTCCTAAGGCAGCATTCGTAATTTTGTCATTTCTCTACAATGGTAACGTATTTTTTAGCACTATCATTTTCTACAAAGCATCTCATATATTCTCAAACAAAACGTTGAACCTTCAGTGAAGTATGTGCATCCGGATAAAGATTTAATTTACATTGATAAGGACTGTCTCTATATATCTCTCTCTGTCTCGGACGTTACACATGTTCTCAATCACACTGCTGGGCGTATATGCCCTAGGATCAGAATTGTAGGTCTTCCCTGACCAGTGCACCTACATTACGAAGGTTTTCATACTACGCAAAATAATTACAACGAATCATGTTCCATATTTTATTGGCGATTTCAGTCATAGATAAATCGTCATTCTTCTCTCATCTGCAATTTCTGATTTCTCAGACAGTTATATACACTTTTAAGCCTACTGCATTGTATTTATCTCTATCCCTTATTGCATCATTTGCTCAAAATAAACATGCTAATATCTAGAGCACGCCGAAATTCATGAAGTAACATCAGTGATTTTATTTATGAAATGAGTAAGATTGTCTTTCTACTACCTTCATTAAAAATTCAGAGCAGGGAATACAATGACTTTACTTACTTTTGACTTATTTATAATACTTCTTTATAACTCATGTAATACGGGGCTATTCAAAATATTAGCACAAACAACACGGAACATAACTTGATAAGCGTTTATGACAAATTTAACGTATTATTGAACTCTCTTTGCAAAACTATCGATACTGTAATGAATATGCAATTAAATGAATGGTTAAATATGCAAGCAAGAACGGAATAGCACGTTCATATTTTCCATTCATATTCCGAATTGTCTTATGTGAACTACATCTTCAGCTCCTTAAGCCATTTGAAAGTCAGTTTTGCCATAAATTGTTTCTATCCAATCAATGTAGATATTGTACAGTGCATATAATAATCGTGACATTCTGAATATTCCTTAGGAACATAAATGTAATTCTTCCCGGATCAGAGAATCTAAATTATGAGCGTTTTTATAGTAAGCAAAATGATTACAACGAATCATTTTCCATATTTTACTCGCCATCTCATCACTTAGATAAATCGTCATTCTTATCTCATCTGCAATTGCAGATATATAAGCCTAATGCATGCCATTTATCTTTATCCCTTATGGCATCATTTGCTTAAAATTAAGATGCTAATATCTAAAAGACACAGAAATTCAAGAAGTAACATCATTGATTCTAAATCAAAATTAATAAGATTGTGTTTCTACTACCTTCAATAGAAATCAATATATCCATACAATGAATTTACTTACTTTTGAATGATTCCTAATACTTCTTTATAACTCATGTAACACGGTGCTATTTAAGATATTATCACAAAAGCGAACGAAAGTCAGTAGTGCGATAAGAGTTGATGACAAAAGATACGTATCATTGAACTCTCTTTGCAAAATGATTATAACGATAACTTAATGGATATGCAGTTAGATCAAGGGTTATATATACAGGACAGAGCGGAAAAACACGTTCATATTTTCAATTTGTATTCCGAATTGTCTTATGTAAACTTCATCTTCAGCTCTTTTTTGCCATTTGAAAGTCGGTCTTGCTATAGCATATTTCTATCCAACGAATGTAGATATTGTACGGTACATATAATTTCCGCGAGCCTGCTTGCTTACACTGACAAATTGGTTTATCATTCTCAATATCTCTGTTTATTTTAACGTTGGACTTCATTTGAAAGATGTGCAACTGGTTCCGGATTTATCGCGCCTCCCCGCCGCCCCCCCCCCCCCGCATTATCGAAGTCTATTGTCTTATGTAAACTTCGTCTTCAGCACCTTTAGCCATATGAAAGTCAGTATTGCTATAGCATATTACTATCCAATGAATATAGATATTGTACAGTGCACATACTATTGGCGAGAATGCTCGCTTATACTAACACATTCATTTTATCAAAGTGTGTCCTCATTCTCACTATCTCTATTTTGAACGTTGGACTTTATTTAAAGCAAGTGCAACTGGTTTCGGATATATCATTGTCATTATTCGCTCTCGCCCCCTTACCCACCTCGCTTTCTCGTACTTCATTCCACATGTCCTCCTGTAGATATTGGAGACAATGTTGACGACAGAAAAAAACACTCTCATATAGTTCTATACGCCGAAAGAAATCACATCCACATTTTGATCCAATAAGAAACAATACTTGTACACAATTTCGCATTACCATACCTCTTGTTTCAACATAATATTATACACATATATAAATCATCGTTTCCATTAAATCATCTTATTATAAAACTGTGTTCACGTGATGCTATTTCCAGAACATTTAAAACTGTATTTATCTCTTCAGATTCAACTACTGACCCTACAAGTGGTAAGAAATTTTGCTTGACCATCCTTCTCACTGACATTGTGTATTTATACATTTTCCCTCTCTTTCCTTATCTTCCTCACCTTTGTCACATGCCCCTATATATGTAGCTTCATATCCATTAAGGACAAACCCTAACTCTGTAGGGGAAGCACCACATGAATTATGAGTTATGTTGTTCAAGAAGTTTTCCGGCATGATTTAGCTTTATAGATTCTTACTAACATTGGAATTAATAGTTAAATTATATATCAGATAGTGTACATATTCTTAAAATATTTATATCTATACAGATATAGAGATAGAGACAGCTATCTATAAAATGATATATAGATAGAACGATATATAGATACATAGATGGATATAGATACATACATACATACATATATATATATATATATATATATATATATATATATATATATATATATATATATATATATATATATATATATATATATATATTAAAAAATTAATAGCATTCTATGAAAATAAATTTGGTCAATTTCTAACCATGGGCAACTGCATGGACTACATATGTCTTAAAGAAATGTTTCGTTCACTTCTTCATTTATACAAATTTAGATGATGTTTCCCTTCTGTGACTCCCGCCTCTTTTCTCGATCTTCCAATCCCTTTACTTCTATATATAAAGTAACCTTATCTAACGCTGTCATTTTGCTCTTTACTACTCCATTATTCCTGGCAAATGCTATGCAGCACATCACGTTTTGACATTATATGCAATATAAAATGGTGACGTTACACAGTGCAATGATGAAACTTATGTTCGAAATTTTCAAACATATTTTGCAAATTAAAAAACGAATTGTATCAATCTATCAAGATTCCAGTGATGTCCATATAAGAAGTAATAGTCTCGTTTGCACTATATGACCTCGCTCTGAAACCTGTCTTTCAGTTTGTACCTCGCTCCATACCCAATAATCAAAATAAAAATTTAATTTATAAGACATAAGAAGCAGTGTAAAGATGGTAACTCATCTGATGTTATGAGTTATGTTGTTTAAACAGTTTTCTAGGCATGATTTAGCTTCATCCGAATCTACTTAACACTGGAATTAATTGTCAAATTATATATAATTATGGATATATATATATATATATATATATATATATATATATATATATATATATATATATATATATATATATATATATATATATATATATATATATATATATATATATACACTAACACATTGATTTTATCAAAGTGTGTCCTCATTCTTACTATCTGTATTTTGAACGTTGGACTTTTTTTAAAGCAAGTGCAACTGGTTTCGGATATATCATTGTCATTATTCGCTCTCGCCCCCCTCCCCCCACTACCCACCTCGCTTTCTGGTAGTCTATTCGATATGTCCTCCTGTAGATATTGGAGACAATGTTGATGATGTCAGACGGCTTAAGATTAACAGTTTAACAATAGCAATCATTTTTCTCTGCAGCATCGGGTGAAACGAATTTAGTATTTTATAATAATGTGCAACGACAAAAAACAAACAACAACACTCTCGTGTAGTTTTCTACGAAAGAAATCCCATCCACACTTTTGATCAAATAAGAAACAATACTTATACACAATGTCGCATCACCATGCTTCCTTTTTCAACATAATATTATACACATATATAAATCATCGTTTCCAGTAAGTTAATATAAATATACAACTTTGTTCACGTGTTGCTGATTCCAGAACATTCAAAACTGTATTTATCTCTTCAGATTCAACTACACACCGTACAAGTGGTAAGAACATTTGCTAGCACCATCCTTCTCAAAGATATTTTGTATTTATAAACCACCCTTCTCTCTCCTTCTTTTCCTCACCTTTGTCACATGCCCCGATATATGTAGCTTCATATCGATTAAGGACAAACCCTAACTATGTTGGGGAAGCACACATAAATTATGAGTTATGTTGTTCAAACAGTTTTCCAGCATGATTCAGCTTCATTTGAGTCTACCTAACACTGGGATTAATTGTCAAATTATATATATATATATATATATATATATATATATATATATATATATATATATATATATATATATATATATATATATATATATATATATATATATATATATATATATATATATATATATATATATATATATATATATATATATATATAGATAGATAGATAGATAGATAGATAGATAGATAGATAAAACGATTTACACCTTCATTAAACTTTTATATCTATACAGATATGAATATATAGAAAGACAGATAGATAGACAGAAGAATAGATAAACAGATAGAGGGATATAGTTAGATAGATATAGCTGGATGGATATACAGATTAATATTTAGATAGATAGATAGAGAGAGAGACAGATAGATAGATAGAAAGACAGATAGATAGATAGATAGATATATAGAATGATAGATAGAAAGAAAGATAAGAAGATAGAAAGATAGATAGATATATACTTGGAAATATAGATATATAGAAAGACAGATAGATAGATAGAAAGATAGATAGATAGATAGATAGACAGAAAGATAAGTAGATAGAGAGAAAGATAGATAGATAGACAAATCGATAGATATGTAGATAGATAGAAAGATAGATAGATAGATAGACAGATAAATAGATAGATAGATATATAGATAAATATAAAATACAGTGATAGATAGAGACATTGTTTTAGAGTCTCTCTCTCCCTCTCTCTCTCTCTCTCTCTCTCTCTCTCTATATATATATATATATACATATATATATATATATATATATATATATATATATATATATATATCAGAATAGAAATAATACATTTCTAAGTCCTGTTTGTTGTCTTTTTTATATATGGGCACGTTGCATCCAAAATCATTTTCCATGAAAATATATCTTGTTTAATATTTAACCATGAGCAACTGCATCGACTACTTATGTCTTAAATAAATGTTTCGTTGAGTTGTTCATTTATACAAATTTAAACGATGCTACCCTTCTCCGTCTCCTCCCTTTCTCTCGATCTTCCAACCCCTTTCTTTCTATTTATAAGAATACATTTTCTAAAGCTGTCATTTTTTTGGCTACTACTCCATTATTCCTAGCACATGTTATGCAGGACATGTCATATTGACATTCTATGCTATATAAATATATGTCTTACGTCGTCCTTTACACAATGCAATGATGCAAGTTAGGTTCGAAATTTTCATTTTTATACCAATCAAAAACACATTGTATGCCTCTATCCAGGTTCCAGTGATGGCCATACAAGCGGTAAGAGTTTCGTTTGCACTCTAAGACATCGCCCTGAAGTCTATCTTTCACTTTGTACCTCGCTCCATACCCAATTAATCAAAATACAAATTTAATTTATAAGACATTAGATGCAGTGTAAAGATGGAAAATCATCCGATATCTAAGTCGTATCTAATCCATGTAGGAGCTATATGTACACAAATAACATCAGAGAATATTGCAATGCTCATTGCAAACCCTTTATTAGACATCTCGGGAATTGATTGTGAAATTATCTATAGATAGGCATTTGTTTAATCCAAAAGAAAATCTTATTCAAAAAGCAGCAGGTGGAGTCGAACAGACCTTAGTATCCAGACCAAATAAACCTTTCTACGCAAACTTTTCTCGTAGAAGCCTCAGAATTCAAAAACAAAGCCTTCTACGGAGGCTGATTTTTGTATCTTTCAGACCCGATGCATCAGGCACCCCCCTCTAGTGTGTCATAAAAACATGACGCCACAGACAAAAATAATATTTTTCTCACCGAAGGGAAGTCGAGCAGACCTTAGTTTCCAGACCAAATAAACCTTTCTACGCAAATTTTTCTCGTGGAAACCTCTATTTTCGTTTTTACGGCCTTCTACGGAGGCTATCTTTTGTGTCCACCAGACCCGATGCATCTGGCCCCCCCCCCTCTAGTGTGTCATAAAAACATAACGCCATAGACAAAATTTTGCAGGAAGATGGAATATTAGTTTGTTCGATTTTTTTGTTTTGCAAATATCGCTGCCCTTTCACGAGTAAATCTGATCAAGACCGACACGATATCGACCACGAGGATCATGTAAATTTATCGTGATAAATCCATGCGGCGTTGACTGAGCGCGGATAAAAAAATTTTTAAACTTATTTATATCCATGCCGCCGTTACACCAAGTTTGGTGGATATTTCTCAGCGTGTGCGTGTCTACGCCATTAAATACAGATAAAATATTACAATTATCCCTGATTACCTTGGGAATCTGCGTGTATCTCTGTGTGATGTAAATTACATCGGTATTCTTGTGTCTGCCACGCGAAAATATCCTTGCTGGATTGGTTTGTTTATCGAGCATAACGTCGGCGTAAACAACTAAGTTATTAATATCACCATTAAGACTTTCCACGGAAGGGGCCTCATTGATATCTGTGATAAACTCAATCACGCCTTCACCGATATTGTCGCTGAAATCTTTTAAAACCTGATAACAACGCTGATCGTCAACGGATGGTGCAACCAAATACAGTTTTTCCCATTTTAGCCATCGCATGATCAAATTCAATAATAGCTGCGTTTTTCCTGACCCTGATGGGCCGATTATTATCATTCTAATCGAATTTGGTAATGCCGCGTGATGTTTTACCTGTTCGCGTTTTTTCGTGGCTGAAAAATCAATTACATTCATGATATTAATTATTATGGATCTATATTGTGTTAAGTGTCGCACGCACACAGCTACGATAAATCCAACCGAAATCATCACACGCAATAACAGAAACGCAATCGCAGGAGAATGCGAAATTTGCAACACACGCAAGTTTAAATTTATCAAAAAAAAAACCTCCTTAACAAATTTACCTGGCCTTCCTTGGGCAAAATATCCCGGAGAAAAACATCTACCTGGATATAATTATTGTGGACCTGGAACGAGACTCGATATCAGACTCGACAAAAACAATCGACCAAAACCAGACGTGAATCCAATAAACGCTATCGATCACGCTTGTTACATTCACGATCTCACGTATCGCAGCGGAGATTTACAACAAAGGCATCTTGCTGATGTAAATTTAATTCACGCGTTAAACGCAATTCCTGATAAATCTTTCAAAGAAAAATTAGCAACGTTATTAATCAAAGGCGCGATGAATGGCAAATTAGTATTCGGCGCAGGCAAACAATAATGGAAGAGATATATTATTCTCCACGAGGATTCTGGCGAGGAAAATCAGCGATTACCAAACTTGCCAAGGCTGCTAAAGTAAAAACATCCGTGGCTGCATCGTGGTTATCAAAACAAGCAATTTCGGCAGATATATCTTCCTCCGCCTAAAAAAATCCCATACGCGAGTTTCACGGTTAGTGTTCTCAGTGAGGTTCATCAGGCAGATCTAATGTTTCTTCCTCACGATACCGTTAACGGCGTTACTTACAAATACGTTTTAACCGTCGTTGATATCGCTAGCAGATACAAAGAAGCAGCGCCATTATCAAATAAAACATCGACGGAAATCGCTAACGCATTCAGCGATATTTACTCGCGATCGCCATTAACATGGCCGAAGCTTCTCCAGGTTGATCCAGGAAGGGAATTCCTCGGCGCGGTTACTTCGCTGATGAAAAAAAATAACGTTAAAATCCGACGCGGTCACGTGGGAATTCATCGCGATCAAGCGATTGTTGAACGTTTTAACAAAACGCTTGCAGAACGATTATTCGGATACCAATATGCGCGTGAATTCATTCAAGATAAACAATCCCACGAATGGGTATCAAGATTGCCTCAGTTAATTATCTCGTTAAATAACGAACCAACTTGAGCAATATCAATGAAACCAGCAATCGCTATTACAAAATCGAATATACCAATAAAGCGAGATTCTTTGATGCAACCTGTGTTACGTAATATCACCGTCAGGTATTTGTATAAGGAAGGTGAAGCTGAAGGAGGAAGAAAAAGAGCAACCGATCCAATCTGGAGCGTCACCACGCACAAAATATCTGCCGTAACAAGGTCATCAGGAAGACCGGCGATCTATATACTAGATTCGCTAGCTCCACAACGGGGATTTGCCAGAGAAGAGTTACAAGTAATTCCCGAAGATACTCAATTACCACCGGCGTCACTGAGATAATTTTCCAGACGAATTCGTCCCAAGTGATTTATTTTTCTGACTCTAGATACAGCTAAATAAACCAAATTTGACCAAGTGATTCTATCATCGACGATCCAAACTTTAATCCCTGAGACGAATGTATCGTTGTTGCGTAACCTAATTTCCACGGGGATTTCTCTGCGTTTAACGCGTCATTGACAAGATTAATATCAACGAAAATAATATCATTCAAAACTAAATTTTTCTTCTCGCCGCATGGCAAAGTAACATCGATATTTTGTCGCCTAGTATCGGCAGGTCTGTAACACAGCGGCACTTGCAACGTTGGAAATTTCTCACAATGCAGCTTAAATAATCTTTCCTGAATAATATCACGAACTACCTTTCTGCTAGCGACGATCAAATGATCAGGACGCCATAAATTTAGAAAATCGCTTATCGATGTTTCGCTGATTATTTTTCTCATAACGTCACATTGAATTTTATCTGGCTGTAGTCGAATTAAATTTTTAAACTCAATCAACAATCTATCTGTCGATCTATAATCGACATCGATTTCCTCGTAATAATCAACAAAATTCCTAAGCCAATCATGAGGCGATTCACGATCAATCGGATTAGGTTGACCATGATCCCCGCACATTATCACGGCGGTATTTTTCTCTGACAACCAAGCTAAGAACGATTTTAATATATTTAAATTTACTGTGCAAATTTCATCGAAAATTATAATCTTGTTACTATATTTATCGCCCATTCTAGCTGAATCCCATGATCCACCGCTGTATTTGAAATAGCTGTGTGTTGGCGTTAATACGATCATATCGGTGTTTGCAAATAGATTTATCACTCGCGTTTTTTTACCGCTACCGCTAGGCCCATTCAGGTATACAAATTTACAACGCGAAATTGGATCAAACGCAGATGCGGCTACGGACGTTTCTTCGAATCTACCGCGGTGAAATTCATCACGATCTTCAACGTCAGCGTCTTCGCAATATCCTAGAATATTTTCATTTTTTATTCTCCAGGTTCCCCATGAACTACCATCGGTGATCAAATTCTCCAATCTATCTAGGTATTTTTTTATCGATATAAAACGAATCTGTCGCGACTCGCACTGCGATATCAGAAAATTTATTTATCATGGAAAGTAAATGTATGCTCACATAAGCAAGCATCGACGATCTTAGATGGGTATACTGCGTCGATTCTCCATCAAGATAGCTAACCACGGTGCCTAATTTTGTTCCGTCAACGATGATATTTTCTCCATTACAGAATATTCCTCGTGACGCTGTATCGGCGATTATAAAATCTAACTCAGCATCGTTGATAAATAATCTGTCATGTCGGTGTTTATGATCAACAGAGCCACCCTGGGTAAATTTACCTATTATTTTTCTTCCGATATCTTTGGCGTTATCACAATCCGTTGGCAGCCATACGTCGGTTTGTTTTTTATACGAAATAATTGCCTCACTTACCGTCAACGACACTAACATTGACGAATCTAGCATATACCTCAACAACACCGTAGGAACCCAACGACGTTGAGAGAAATGCCTGCCGAACCAAAAATAACAAATCCTATGCAAATCTTCAGCAAATTCGAATGATATTACACGAGCGAATCCGGTCATAACAAAATCTGGTAACGGCCCGTTAATCGCAACTCTTGTCATTTCGCTGGTAGGATGACCGAATTTAGCGAAATATTCAGCACAATCGCCATATCCAAGAAAACTACTAGGATAACACGCCGACATATCAACGGAAATCATATTTTCATAATCGTATTTGGTATTCCACAATCCGCCATGGCCATATTCGATACAACTATGTTGAATATCAGCGAGAAATTCGGATCGTGTTGGTTTCCACGAATTTCGTTCTCTAGCGGCGTGAACGGCAACGGATGGGATAGTAAAACAGTTAGTTAATAATTGATCGGGGTTTGACGAATATCTCACCGCGATTTCTCTCATTGACTCATGCAGCGATTTATCTCTGTAAATATCGCCGCGTGGTAGAACAAATTGATCGTATTTTTCTTCGCTGGAAAATAACCAAACCGATATCGGATCTGATTTACTTAATTCTCTGATAAATCTAAACATGGCCATGGAATTATTCTCCGCAGCGTCCACGGGATAAAATTTAACCACACGATCTCGTGGGAATATCATTACCGAATGCGACCACGCGTGAGAATTGTGATCGATAATTTCGATTGGCGCTCCTCGTGATTTGTACGGCGACGAGTATAATATTTCTCCCGATAACGTTTTTACCGAGATTGGAAATTTTAATATTTTACTCAGCACAGCTACGTCATCGATAGATGCACCATCGATAACTGTGTCCCCCCATGCATTAATCTTTTTCAGCCTTAACTGAGTTAAACCAGATCCGCGTTTTGCATTTTTCATGTGCTCGATTACGCGTTCAGCTACGCAATTTATCACCGAGGATTTTTTCATCACAGGTAGATTCCTGATATCCGGATTATTATTTAGCCGATAAATCCCATAAACAACCGCGCTAACCGGATACGCTTTAGCGTAATAAGGACCATCGATACCTAATAATAATCCTGGTCGTGAATTTTTATCAAGAATAACATTTTTTTTACCGCCGCGAATAGGATCTCGTTTATCGCGAATAATCCAGGTTTCGTCAGGCATTTGTGCAATAAACTTAATTCCGAAAATAAATCTCTCTTCGGAGTGTTCTATTTTTATATGATCGATTATTTTTTTAGCTCGTTCCTGATTCATCGTAGCATCGATGGAATTTGTTCTCCAGGTTGACCAAGGGTGAACGGCTCCATCGTCGAAGAAGTCTTTCTTAGCTCGATCAACATCAGAAATCTCATATTCTGCCTCATCAAGGTCAAATACATCCATTATTATGTTTTAGACAAATATCTAAATAATAATGAACCATTGCAAATGGCTATTGATCGGTTCGATAAATTTCTGTGATAAACCATGCAGAAAAAATTATTGTGGCGCTCATATACAAGCGATTCGACAAGGTAGCAAAGGACCACAGCGATGTTTAGTTTGTCAAGTTGGCATACGAGGGAAAACTCGATTGTGTTTGAAATGTGGCGGAAAGAATTATCGAGAGTTAAAACGATATTCCAAAAAAAAAACACTCGTCGGTTATAACATGCGAAGAGGATTATATTAATCGATTTCGAGCAAATAACGATTTAAACAAATAGAATATTGTATATGAATCAGAAATCAATGAACCCAGAAACAATAATTCCAGAATCAGCGATTCCTGAATTCAAAACCCATCCAACGATTAGCGGATATGAGGCATCGTCCGATGTGTTGTTAGGCATATTAAAACAAAGAATCAAGTTGGTAGCGTTTGTAATTCGGGTTATCTGATATTTAGTTTCGGTACGAGGGAAAGAAGAAGAGCATATTTCAATCACAGATTTATATTCGAATGTTTTAACGGACCTATCAAAGATAAATTGGTAATTGACCATATCGACGGAAATAAGCTTAATAATAGATTGTCCAATCTTCGAGCAATAACGCAGAGTAAAAATTTGAAATCTGGTAATGGCGGTGGATATAGAATATCCAAGGCAGTTAAATCAATAAATAAAGATACTAACGAAGAAATAGTATTCACATCGATGAGCGCCGCTGCAAGATATTTTGGTATTAATTCATCATCGGTTTGTCTTGTTGCAGAAAAAATAACCAAAGCGACATTCTCTTATAAATTTGGCGTATGGATTGAGTTTTATTGTGTTCCAATAATATCCGATTCAGAAAAAATGATACTAGAAAATTATAAATTTTGAGATTTTTACAAAAATTTACATTTGAAGATAAAAATATAATATAATGAACGAGGAAAATATAAATAATATCATCGAAGCCATCGAAGATTTAAAAAATAAAAATATAAATTTATCTTCGGATTTGGACACCGATAAAATCCAATCTGAGTTTGAAACAATCGTTCAAGGTAAACTCGAACACAGATACACGCTACCGTCCGAATATAAATTTATAAAGAAAATCCAATCTGCGATGTATCAATCACTATCGCTTGTCGATGATGATCAAATTAAGGATTTTGTTGCGTTATCGGCGTTGGTAGAAAAAATAAGATCGAGTTTATCTAGCGAATACGAATCAAGAAAAATTACTAGCTCACGCATCAGACAATTAAGAAAATTAATCGAGGAGAATAAGAATAATTCGATTTAAAATCTGCAGAGAAAAAGGAAATTTAAATTTTACTACTTTTATATATTTTTTTACCGATTTTTATCTATTTTTTTGTCATTTTTTTTACCATAGACAGGTTTAAAAATCAAGAATTAAAAATCAAAGATTTTCAGGATTTCACCAGCTGATTAATGCTTAACGTTTCTCCGCGTATATCAAGCAAATTTCCACGCTGATCCGTCGATTTGAAATTTATCCTCGACAATAATCGATTATGACATCGCAGATAAAACGGATTAACAGGCTCTTTTATAATTAAATACCCAGGAGAAACACTCGGAGCAAACGAAAAAAGAATAAAACCTTGTTGAGCTTGTTCTGATATTGACGCATCTGCGCTATAACTACCATCGACGATATCCGCGTGAAGATTAACCGCGATAACATCGGTTATATTAACGATACCCGGTGAGATATGCCGTCCCTGCCCGGTTGGACTATTATCGTGTCTAAGTATCGACGCTGGTGGTAGTTTTCTGACCCATGCGGCGTGTAACTGTGGAAAATATTCATCGATGATTTCGTTGGGAACTTTTTTTATTTTATCAACGTTAATAAAGAAGGGAAATTTATAATTTGGTAATGTTTCTTCGGTTAACCCGTATTCGGTAATAAATTTTTGTTTATTAATTTCATCCGAGTTAATAATTATTTGAATCAAATTACCCTGAATAGATTCAAGGTCGAACGCAATTTGATTTATCATCTCCATAATTTTGATAATCTCATCGCATGCGCTGGATATGTTTATTACACTCTCTTGAAAAAATTTTTCTAGTTGCAATAATAAATCTTTATATTTGTCTTTGATATTTGATAAAAATAATTTAATTTGATATAACTCGAATCTTTTTTGATGTTTTTCAGAGAACCAAGTTATATCATCTTTTTCTTTGAAAATAAATCGATAGTCATCAACGAGAAATAAATCAGATAAAAACCTGATTAGATGATGGTAGTTTTTATTATCGGTGATATAATTATTTTGTATAGGTTCCGGTGACGCTGGTGGTTCTGGAGGTTCTTTCTCAGGCCAACCTAACACGGATCTAATCGATGATTGATAAATATCGATGATATATGGTGATTTTACCTCAATCATCGATGATAATGTTGGTTCGTGCACAGATATTTTTATACCTGGATCAGCATCGCCGGTTATATTTGATATTCTATGAACGAGTTCATCATTTATTTGTTCAATTTCGTAGCTGCCTGTTGGTATACCAACAATGATCCAATCTGGGGTTCCATCGGGGCGGTTTTTATTAGCAAAAACGAAAGAATTGTTCGATGGTAAACCGCCGAATGATTTTGCTCTAATATTAAGCCAACTATTATAAACGCGTAATTGTGATAGCGCAATTTCGTTGACGCTAATTGGCATTGGAAAATTAATACTAAACTCGGGTTTGGTTGAGCTTGCTGATATCATCGTTGTTACCGACGGCGTTGTGTTTGTCACAATCTGAGCTAACTCCGACATTATTAATATTTATTTGTTCAATCTCAGAGTAAATTTTTATCATCAGAGAGAATTCGCAATCAGAAATAACACCGTCGTTGAGACTCTCAGAGAGTAACGATGATAATTTCGAATACGCTTCTGTAACTAGGGATAATTTGTTCGTGTACAAGGATAATTTTGCATTCGCGCACGAGGATACTTTTTTGCGATGATATTGAGAATGCCTGCGATTGTCGTTGTCGATGAGACGATTATCGTTGCAGCGACCGGTACGATCATTGTTACCGCGGATAATATTACCCCTGCACCAGCGATGATTGCGCTTGCTGCGTATACGGCAGCGTCGATGGTAATTAATCTACGTTGATACTTTTTTACTTTCGCTTGATACTCGTCAAGTAATTTTTTTAACGATTCTTGCCATGAACGCGCCTGATTATATCGATATTCCGACGCGGTCATTATTAATTTGTTGTCCAACTAAATGATGATGGTACTTCGGTGATAAACTCAATACAAGCGAAATACTCGGTCGCTGCTGTTGTGGATCTTTCTGGCGGTTCTAACTCGAATGTTTCTTCGATGTTTTTATTTAGTAATATGTTTAAGAACCCAGAAAATCTATCGGTGGAATGGCGCCATTTATATAATTTAGATATTATTCTGAATCTTATTTTGGAAAAAACGTATACCCGATATACACCATTAATTGGCGCCGTGTACCTGAACGAGTTATTTTCAGGTGTCCATGTGCCTCCTAATTCTGATGATACTACAAATGGCATATTTAAAATAAAATCTGATGGTACATTTGACGGAAACCTAATAGATTCTGTTTTAATAATAATATCCGGTAATTTTGTGTTTATTTCTTTAATTTGCTGCTAATTATACTATTTTGACGTGTTATGATATCGATTGCAGCAGCATTAGCATCGATTTTGGTATTAATATCGCTGATTGATTTTATATGTTCGTCAATTTTCGCGCTGAGATCATCGTGTGATGTTATATCAGCCTTTTGACGCGCTAAGATATGCGTGGCAGAAATATCATCATTAACTTTAGTAATATCATCGTTGATTTTTTTTTATATTTTCGCTAATATCGTTAATTTTCGCGCTGAGATCATCGTGTGATGTTATATCAGCTTTTTGTAGCGCTAGGTTATACGTGGCAGTAATATCGGTATTAATTTTAGCAATAGCATCGTTGATTGTTTTTATATTTTCGATGATTGTTTTTATATGATCGCTAATTTGGGTATTTTTTCCGCTAAGATCATCATATAATGTTTTATCAGCTTTTTGATGAACTAAGGTGTTTATCGCAGTAATATCGGAAGAAACTTTAGCGATAGCATCGTTGATTGTTTTTATATGATCGTTAATTTCGGTATTTTTCTTGCTGAGATCATCATATAATGTTTTATTGACTTTTTGATGCACTAAGGTGTTTGTTTCCGTAATATCGGTGGAAACTTTGGCAATATTTGTACTATTTGTTTCTACATTTTCAAGAATTGTTTTTAAATCTTCGTCAATTACTTTAATAATATTATTTATTTCCTCGGTATCTTTTTTATCAACTTTCGATGATAATTTTGTTGAAAATTCATTAATATCATCGTTGATTTTGCTCGTTAATTCTGTCAAGCGATTAATATTACCCACGTGAATATTATGTTCATCTCGGGTGATTATATCGGATATTTTGATATTACTTGTCCCTAGTTTTCCTTCTTTATCTTGAAAAATAGCAACATCGTTAGGTTCTATTCCTGCCAGCGATCCATGATTGTTAATGTCATTTTTGGTTACATATTTTGATAGATCGATATCGGTTGTTTTTTTTTCTTTTTATATAAAGATCTTCCATAAATGTCAACCATATTTATTTATCGCATATTCAAATACGATTTTATGATACGGACCGGATGATTTTGAAATCGCGTCAAGAGCGTTAATCGATTCAGGACCGCATATCGGTGGATCTGTTAATGTTTGCGTTGGTAACGTTGAATACCAGACGGGAATATTTAATTTTGACACGTAATTGACAAATTCCTTCGGTGGTGCCAACCCATATGAGTCAAAATAAACAACCTCTCGAGGATTAATCGCGTAGGCAACCCAATGAGTTCCAGGACCGGTACTTGAATCGAGATTTATTATTCCTGTCTCGTCAGGATTTGGTTTATCAGGTAGTTGATCTCGCATAAACACGCCTCTGAAAAATTTTATTTTTTTATTTTTTGCTTCGTTAGATAAATCTAAATTTGAGGAGGGCGTAATAATCTTAGACCGGATCCGTACCGGGGACGCCTTAGATAAAGGCCGCTTGCTCTCTTTTTTTTACCGTATCGTCCTCCCGTTACTTTTTCCATTATTTTACTACCTGCGTATCCAGCTGCACCTGATGCTAAGCCTTTTGCTATTATCGGAGCAACTGCGGCTATTAATCCAGGAATAGCAGCTAGCAAGGGAAGAAATCCACCGATTTTGATCATATCTTTGATGGCACCTAGACTAAGATTAACATGGACACCAGAATTTGTCGATTTGGCTTTGATAAAACGCCCATGTTGAGTCTTAGTTAGCGATAATTTGTTAGGCCCGCCATGAATTTGATCGTTTTTCAGAGTCAATTTTACACCATATTTTTTTGTCGTCGCTGATTGAGGCTTCTTTATCTGACCCGGGGTTAGAGTCACGATAATGTGTTCGTATGGCATATTATAATCGTTTTAATCTAAATTTTGGATTTTACATTTTTTCGACAGGTGCGTCGATGACTCTCATTCTGCCACTAATACCTTCAAGGATCATTGTTCTATCGCTGGGAATTACCGCGATTGCTCTAGCTGGTCCAGCTGTGTTAATCTGGGCCTTAAAATGAATATCAACGACAGATTGTTTTACCAAATCGAGATGCTCCAGAGAAAAGTAATAAATAGGATTAAGGTTGTTAAAATCTAATTGTGATATTTGCAAACCGGTATCGATATTTTGGTCACGACCCATGAAACTTAGTAAGCGATGATATGCACGAGCCGTAAAATTATTATCAAAATTAATCGATATTTCCTCGGATGGTTCTTGTTGCCCGTTTATTCTTAATGATACATTTGTTGCGGCAAATGTATCGAATATCATATGACTGTGCGTTTGATCGTATCTGTTTGCGTTTTGAAGAACTATAAAGATATGCCTGGGTGCAGAAACACCTTGTTGTGACGCAATACGCCAGGTAAATATTCCGTTGATATCAACGTCGATAGAATCGGTAGTCGTCGTTAACCACGACATGATTGATTTACCGCCTTGATTCATAAATGATAGTATTTTTTCTTCCTCAAGCATCGATGGGGTTATCGCTGGCATCCAGAGAGTGAATTTGGTTAATACTACCTTACCAGCATCACCGGCACCTGCACCTCTATCGCTATTGCCATCTCGAACAAAGGAAATCGTATGTTTTGCTCCGTAGATAATTTTTCTGAAATGTCTGCAAAATCCAAAAATGTGAGATAACGGAATTGCACAAGAAAATCTTCGATCATTACCTTTTAACATGGCTTTTCGCGTGGCAAATCCAAGATTATAATCATTATTAACATTGATAATCATATCCTCGATCGCAGCAGCAACAAGGGGAGCATCACGATTATTCGGTCGTCTGATAATATACGGATTATGATCAGCGTGATCAGAAATATCCTTGGTAAACATCATGCCAGGACCGGCTGATCTGGTAAAATCATCCGAGTATCTAGCTAGGCCTATAATTGTCGTTGCTATATCGACGTTATCTGTAATTGATTCGATTTCTCTTCCATCGATCATATACGTGGCGCTCTTAAATAGCGCCATAATACCGTTATTGACAAATCCTACTTTGAAATGTTCATTATAGGCGGTATTATCTAATTTCACAATTTCACCAGCAAATTCGATAAATGCCTCAGATGGAAGAAAATACCTTGTTGTATCGTGAACCTGAATTTCCACGCGATTAGGTTGATTTGGTGTTACTGTATCGTACGAATAATATTGAAAATCACGCACGGACGTGTCCCTGCCTACAGGCTCATCCATGTCGAATACTTCGTTTGACGCTTGTGCGAACATTTTATTATAAAGATTATCGTCTAAAACGAAGACTATTACGCTGATATAAAACTTGTATTTGTTATTCCTTCGGTTTCCTGATTTACTAACTCATTTATTTTTTTTATTTGCTGCGTCACTTTTTATTTTACTAACGTTGCTGGGCATTTCGTCGGTGCTAGGTAATTTGACCGGTTGTTTTTTATCTTTCTTGCGTGTTGTTAATTTTGCTATTTTGCCTTTAACAATATCAAAGCCTTTACTAGCCAAATTGCCAATACCAGAAATAACTGTCTCGCCAATCTTTCCCATTGCCTTTGATGCAATTTGCTTAGCTACAGGTCCGATTTTAGGAGCTATCCTTGTAACGAGACTTCAAACAATATCGCCAAATCCGTTGCCATGAACGTATTTGTATACAGGTAATCGAGAATTAACCACGTGAACCTGTACAGGTCTGCGTTGATATTTGTGAACGATCATTTATCTAATTTAGTATTATTTAATCGATGAGCTCGTCGATGAGTTCCTTGTAGATATAAGAGTCAATAATACCACCGCGGAATAATCGCTGGCAAATATCTGAGGCTTCGTTGATTATTTCAGGAGAGTTATTTCCGGCTCGTTTTCCTCCGATTAATATATCAAGGCGAGATACATCGTTGACAACGCTGTCGGGGCAAATGGTATAACCGCTACCTGTTTTTGTTGGTGATGTTTCTGGTGAGAAAAAAACTCTCTTCCTCAGGTTGTCGTTTTAACTCAGATACCTCATCAAGAAAATCTCTGTAATCAGGATCATCTAAGTCAATTGTTTTTTTCTTATGAGCAAAATATAAATAGGTTGGCCATTTATCTTCGCTCACATGATCGATATATTTATCCGCTAAATATTTATATCTCTGATCGTAATCGTATGCAGCAATCTCAGCTACTTTGGATCGGTTTCTTAATACCCTATTACGGGTATCTTCGATAAACATTTCAATTGGATTTCTTTCTACGTTTCTTCTTGTATTAAGATCCTTACTAAATTTTAAATAACCTGGGTCATTTCGATCAATTTTTCTTCTTAAGTTAGCAAAATATACCGCGGGAACCCAATTTTCAGGTATTAATTATTTAGTATAAGATTTATCTTTCAGATACTTTGTTTTTTTATTATAACCATGCATGGCAATATCGATTAATTTAGATTCATCTTTAAAATTCTCAAGCGCTTCCTCGGTAAAGATTACATGCGGTAGTAGAGGTTTATCTTTTTTTATTTCTTCAGATTGTCTTGGTATTTCTTGTGATTATGGTGTCATTTTTGTTTTTGCTAACTCATATCCCTGCATAAACGCTAAATAATATATATATATTTAGTTTCTATCCGAGAAATACCTAATCTAGCCTTGTATATATTATTAACAAATGTTTGGCGTGTATTAATATGGATATTAGGTTTTAAATAATTTCGTCTTCTTTGAAAGGCGTTATAGGCATGATAACCTAAATTTTTATAATCTTCCTCGTTATTGACCGGATAATTATTAATCATTATTAATCCCCATGGAGTAAAATCATCTTCATATTTTTTACCAGCTGGTTCTTCCTCAAATTCTCCTTCCTCAACCTGTTGAGATTCTTCCGCGGTAATAATTCGAGTCGGTTGTACACGAGTTTGCTCCTCGATACGTTTTAATGCAGGTAAAACCCCCTGTTTTTTATATCTGGATCTTTAATATCTATAAGTAATATCTTTTCGGTTGTTTCGGTAACGGGTCTTAATAAATCTGATGATAAATCGGTAAATCTCTGTTTTGCATCCTCGTATTCGCGTACCTTTTCTTGAATAATTCTCTCGCTGGAATGTATTTCCTTAATGCCGCTGATCGCTCTCGTCCCAATCTAGCAGAATGCGGTTCTCCAACACTAGTACCAGCATATGAGTTCATTTACTATTGATATATTTATTTTAATGCAACTTAAGTAAGAATCAGGCAGCGATATTTGCAAAACAAAAAAATCGAACAAACTAATATTCCATTTTCCTGCAAAATTTTGTCTATGGCGTTATGTTTTTATGACACACTAGAGGGGGGTCCCTGACGCAATGGGTCTGGTAGATACAAAAAATGACCCTCGTAGAAGGCCGTAAAAACGAAAACAGAGGTTTATACGAGAAAAATTTGCGTAGAAAGGTTTATTTGGTCTGGAAACTAAGGTCTGTTCGACTTCCCTTCGGTGAGAAAAATATTATTTTTGTCTGTGGCGTCATGCTTTTTGACACACTAGAGGGGGTTGCCTGATGCATCGGGTCTGAAAGATACAAAAATCAGCCTCCGTAGAAGGCTTTGTTTTTGAATTCTGAGGCTTCTACGAGAAAAGTTTGCGTAGAAAGGTTTATTTGGTCAGGAAACTAAGATCTGTTCGACTCCCATGCTGCTTTCAAAATGTGATTATGATCGGTAAATAGTGACGATGACATTCATATATATTTTCAATGTCAAATATAATAAATCATTTTTGTACACATCCAATATTATAAAAGTACCGAAAGGGTCATGATGTGTAATATGCAAGTGTAACGAACCTGTTTCAGCTGCAAACAGACTTGCAGGATATCAATACGTTACGATTATTTTTCCTGTTAAATATTGAGCTTTTTTGTTGACACACACATTATAAACCTTGCTTTCCTTACGCAAGATTCGTAATTTTAAAATTTCTACAAGATGGTAACATAGTGTACAGTACTTGCAGTTTCTACAAAGAATCTTGTATATATTCAAACCAAACGTGTTTTCCGTTAAACCCTAGGTGATGTAGGTGAAACAAGACAAAGATTTCATTAACATTAATCACGACTTTCCTTCTCTTTCTTTCTCTCTCTCTCTCTCTCTCTCTCTCTCTCTCTCTCTATCAATTTGCACCTACGTTCCATCAGACTGTTGGGCGTATAGTCATGACATTCTGTATATTCCCTTGGACCACAAAGTTAAGTCTTCCCTGGTAGGTGCATTTACATCATGTTGTTGTTGTTGTTGGGTTTAACGCAATTTTTCAGCACTCTATAGGCTATGCATGGTGGCAAATATTATTAGTGCAGGACGAACCCTGAAAAACCCCAGGAAGAACCACCGAGACACGAGAGGCTACTGGCAAGCTTTCTCACATACCCAAATTGGTCCAGTCCTGGACACGAAAACACACAGACAGAGGTGAGATGACAGTGATCCGTAACGGAGAGCGATTTAGACCTGTATGCTACTCGGGGCCTCTCATCTACATCATTAGCGTTTGCATAGTACGCAAAATAATTACAACGAATCATGTTCCATATTTTACTCGCGATCTCATCACTTTGATAAATCGTCATTCTTATCTCATCTGCAATTGCCGATCTTCCAGATAGTAACATACACTTTTGAGCCTATGGCACTATGTTTATCTCTATCCTTTATAGCATCATTTACTCAAAATTAACATGCTAATATCTACAGCACGCCATAATACATGAAGTAGCATCATTGATTCTCAATCAAAATGAAAAAGGTTGTGTTTCTACTAACTTCAATAAAATTCAGTCCATCCAGAAATGAATTTTCTTACTTTTGAATGATTCCTAATACTTCTTTATAACTCTTGTATTACGTTTCTATTTAATTTATTATCACAAACAATACGGAATAAAAATTAGTAGTACGATAAGCGTTGATGACAAAAGATACGTATCATTGAACTCTCTTCGCAAAATGAATATACCGATGACTTAATGGATATGCAAATAAATCAAGGGATATATATGAAGGTCAGCACGGAAGAACACGTTCATATTTTCAATTTGTATTCCGAACTGTCTTATGTAAACTTCGTCTTCAGCTCCTTTTGCCATTTGAAAGTCAGTTTTTCAATAGCATATTTCTATCCAATGAATGTAGCTATTGTACAGTACACATAATCTTGGAGAGCATGCTAGCTTACACTAACACATTGATTTTATCAAAGTGCGTCCTCATTCTTACTATCTCTATTTTGAACGTTGGACTTTTTATAAAGCAAGTGCAACTGGTTTCGGATATATCATTGTCATTATTCGCTCTCGCCCCCCTCCCCCCACTACCCACCTCGCTTTCTGGTAGTCTATTCGATATGTCCTCCTGTAGATATTGGAGACAATGTTGATGATGTCAGACGGCTTAAGATTAACAGTTTAGCAATAGCAATCATTTTTCTCTGCAGCATCGGGTGAAACGAATTTAGTATTTTATAATAATGTGCAACGACAAAAAACAAACAACAACATTCTCATGTAGTTTTCTACGACGAAAGAAATCTCATCCACACTTTTGATCAAATAAGAAACAATACTTATACACAATTTCGCATTACCATACTTCCTTTTTCAAAATAATATTATACACATATACAAATCATCGTTTCCAGTAAGTTAATCTTAATATACAACTTTGTTCACGTGTTGCTGATTCCAGAACATTCAAAACTGTATTGATCTCTTCAGATTCAACTACACACCGTACAAGTGGTAAGAACATTCGCTAGCACCATCCTTCTCAAAGATATTTTGTATTTATAAACCACCCTTCTCTCTCCTTCTTTTCCTCACCTTTGTCACATGCCCCGATATATGTAGCTTCATATCGATTAAGGACAAACCCTAACTATGTTGGGGAAGCACCACATAAATTATGAGTTATGTTGTTCAAACAGTTTTCCAGCATGATTTAGCTTCATTTGAGTCTACCTAACACAGGGATTAATTGTCAAATTATATATATATATATATATATATAAATATATATATATATATATATATATATATATATATATATATATATATATATATATATATATATATATATATATATATACATATATATATGGTTAGATAGATAGATAGAGAGATAAAACGATTTACATCTTCATTAAACTTTTATATCTATACAGATATGAATATATAGAAAGACAGATAGATAGATACAAGAATAGATAAACAGACAGAGGGATATTGTTAGATAGATATAGCTGGATGGATATACAGATTAATATTTAGATAGATAGAGAGAGAGACAGATAGGCAGTTAGAAAGATAGATAGATAGATGGATAGATATATAGATAGATAGATAGAAAGAAAGATAAGAAGATAGATAGAAAGATAGATAGATATATAAATGGAAAGATAGATAGAGAGACAGATAGATAGATAGAAAGATAGATAGATAGATAGACAGAAAGATAAGTAGATAGAAAGAAAGATAGATAGATAGACAAATATATAGATATGTAGATAGATACAAAGATAGATAGATAGACAGATAAATAGATAGATAGATATATAGATAGATATAAAATACAGTGATAGATAGAGACATTGTTTTAGAGTCTCTCTCTGTCTCTCTCTCTCTCTCTGTATACATACATATATATATATATATATATATATATATATATATATATATATATATATATATATCAGAATAGAAATAATACATTTCTAAGTCCTGTTTGTTGTCTTTTTCATATATGGGCACGTTGCATCCAAAATCAATTTCCATGAAAATAGATTTTGTTTAATATTTAACCTTGAGCAACTGCATCGACTACTTATGTCTTAAATAAATGTTTCGTTGAGTTGTTCATTTATACAAATTTAAACGATGCTACCCTTCTCCGTCTCCTCCCTTTCTCTCGATCTTCCAATCCCTTTCTTTCTATTTATAAGAATACATTTTCTAAAGCTGTCATTTTGTTGGCTACTACTCCATTATTCCTAGCACATGTTATGCAGGACATGTCATATTGACATTCTATGCTATATAAAAAGATGTCTTACGTCGTCCTTTACACAATGCAATGATGCAAGTTCGGTTCAAAATTTTCATTTTTGTACCAATTAAAAAACACATTGTATGCCTCTATCCAGGTTCCAGTGATGGCCATACAAGCGGTAAGAGTTTCGTTTGCACTCTAAGACATCGCACTGAAGTCTATCTTTCACTTTGTACCTCGCTCCATACCCAATTAATCAAAATACAAATTTAATTTATAAGACATTAGATGCAGTGTAAAGATGGAAAATCATCCGATATCTAAGTCGTATCTAATCCATGTAGGAGCTATATGTACACAAATAACATCAGAGAACATTGCAATGCTCATTGCAAACCCTTTATTAGACATCTCGGGAATTGATTGTAAAATTATCTATAGATAGGCATTTGTTTAATCCAAAAGAAAATCTTATTCAAAATGTGATTATGATCAGTAAATAGTGACGATGACATTCATATATATTTTCAATGTCAAATGCAATATATCATTTTTGTACACATCCAATATTATAAAAGTACCGAAAGGGTCATGATGTGTAATGTGCAAGTGTAACGAACCTGTTTCAGCTGCAAACAGACTTGCAGGATATCAATACGTTACGATTATTTTTTCCTGTTGAATATTGAGCTTTTTTGTTGACACACACATTATAAACCTTGCTTTCCTTACGCAAGATTCGTAATTTTAAAATTTCTACAAGATGGTAACATAGTGTACAGTACTTGCAGTTTCTACAAAGAATCTTGTATATATTCAAACCAAACGTGTTTTCCGTTAAACCCTAGGTGATGTAGGTGAAACAAGACAATGATTTCATTAACATTAATCAGGACTTTCCTTCTCTTTCTTTCTCTCTCTCTCTCTCTCTCTCTCTCTCTCTCTCTCTCTCTCTCTCTCTCTCTCTCTCTCTCAATTTGCACCTACGTTTCATCAGAATGTTGGGCGTATAGTCATGACATTCTGTATATTCCCTTGGACCACAAAGTTAAGTCTTCCCTGGTAGGTGCATTTACATCATGTTCTTGTTGTTGTTGGGTTTAACGCAATTTTTCAGCACTCTATAGACTATGCATGGTGGCAAATATTATTAGTGCAGGACGAACCCTGAAAAACCCCAGGATGAACCACCGAGACACGAGAGGCTACTGGCAAGCTTTCCCACATACCCAAATTGGTCCAATCCTAGACACGAAAACACACAGACAGAGGTGAGATGACAGTGATCCGTAACTGAGAGCGATTTAGACCTGTATGCTACTCGGGGCCTCTCATCTACATCATTAGCGTTTGCATAGTACGCAAAATAATTACAACGAATCATGTTCCATATTTTACTCGCGATCTCATCACTTTGAGAAATCGTCATTCTTATCTCATCTGCAATTGCCGATCTCCCAGACAGTAATATACACTTTTGAGCCTATGGCATTATGTTTATCTCTATCCTTTATAGCATCATTTACTCAAAATTAACATGCTAATATCTACAGCACGCCAGAATACATGAAGTAGCATCATTGATTCTCAATCAAAATGAATAAGATTGTGTTTCTACTAACTTCAATAAAATTCAGTCCATCCAGAAATGAATTTTCTTACTTTTGAATGATTCCTAATACTTCTTTATAACTCTTGTATTACGTTTCTAAATAATTTATTATCACAAACAATACGGAATAAAAATTAGTAGTACGATAAGCGTTGATGACAAAAGATACGTATCATTGAACTCTCTTCGCAAAATGGTTATACCGATGACTTAATGGATATGCAAATAAATCAAGGGATATATATGAAGGTCAGCACGGAAGAACACGTTCATATTTTCAATTTGTATTCCGAACTGTCTTATGTAAACTTCGTCTTCAGCTCCTTTTGCCATTTGAAAGTCAGTTTTTCAATAGCATATTTCTATCCAATGAATGTAGCTATTGTACAGTACACATAATCTTGGAGAGCATGCTAGCTTACACTAACACATTGATTTTATCAAAGTGCGTCCTCATTCTTACTATCTCTATTTTGAACGTTGGACTTTTTTTAAAGCAAGTGCAACTGGTTTCGGATATATCATTGTTATTATTCGCTCTCGCCCCCCTCCCCCCACTACCCACCTCGCTTTCTGGTAGTCTATTCGATATGTCCTCCTGTAGATATTGGAGACAATGTTGATGATGTCAGACGGCTTAAGATTAACAGTTTAGCAATAGCAATCATTTTTCTCTGCAGCATCGGGTTAAACGAATTTAGTATTTTATAATAATGTGCAACGACAAAAAAAAAACCAAACAACACTCTCATGTAGGTTTCCACGCCGAAAGAAATCCCATCCACACTTTTGATCAAATAAGAAACAATACTTATACACAATGTCGCATCACCATACTTCCTTTTTCAACATAATATTATACACATATATAAATCATCGTTTCCAGTAAGTTAATCTTATTATACAACTTTGTTCACGTGTTGCTGATTCCAAAACATTCAAAACTGTATTTATCTCTACAGATTCAACTACACACCGTACAAGTGGTAAGAACATTCGCTAGCACCATCCATCTCAAAGATATTTTGTATTTATAAACCACCCTTCTCTCTCATTCTTTTCCTCACCTTTGTCACATGCCCCGATATATGTAGTTTCATATCGATTAAGGACAAACCCTAACTATATTGGGGAAGCACACATAAATTATGAGTTATGTTGTTCAAACAGTTTTCCAGCATGCTTTAGCTTCATTTGAGTCTACCTAACACTGGGATTAATTGTCAAATTATATATATATATATTTAGATAGATAGATAGATAGATAAAACGATTTACATCTTCATTAAACTTTTATATCTATACAGATATGAATATATAGAAAGACAGAGAGATAGATAGAAGAATAGATAAACAGATATAGATATATTGTTAGATAGATATAGCTGGATGGATATACAGATTAATATTTAGATAGATAGAGAGAGAGACAGATAGACAGATAGAAAGATAGATAGATAGATGGATAGATATATAGATAGATAGATAGAAAGAAAGATAAGAAGATAGATAGAAAGATAGATAGATATATAAATGGAAAGATAGATAGAGAGACAGATAGATAGATAGAAAGATAGATAGATAGATAGACAGAAAGATAAGTAGATAGAAAGAAAGATAGATAGATAGATAGACAAATAGATAGATATGTAGATAGATAGAATGATAGATAGATAGACAGATAAATAGATAGATAGATATATAGATAGATATAAAATACAGTGATAGATAGAGACATTGTTTTAGAGTCTCTCTCTGTCTCTCTCTCTCTCTGTGTGTGTATATATATATATATATATATATATATATATATATATATATATATATATATATATCAGAATAGAAATAATACATTTCTAAGTCCTGTTTGTTGTCTTTTTTATATATGGACACGTTGCATCCAAAATCAATTTCCATGAAAATAGATTTTGTTTAATATTTAACCATGAGCAACTGCATCGACTACTTATGTCTTAAATAAATGTTTCGTTGAGTTGTTCATTTATACAACATTAAACGATGCTACCCTTCTCCGTCTCCTCCCTTTCTCTCGATCTTCCAATCCCTTTCTTTCTATTTATAAGAATACATTTTCTAAAGCTGTCATTTTGTTGGCTACTACTCCATTATTCCTAGCACATGTTATGCAGGACATGTCATATTGACATTCTATGCTATATAAAAAGATGTCTTACGTCGTCCTTTACACAATGCAATGATGCAAGTTAGGTTCAAAATTTTCATTTTTGTACCAATTAAAAAACACATTGTATGCCTCTATCCAGGTTCCAGTGATGGCCATACAAGCGGTAAGAGTTTCGTTTGCACTCTAAGACATCGCACTGAAGTCTATCTTTCACTTTGTACCTCGCTCCATACCCAATTAATCAAAATACAAATTTAATTTATAAGACATTAGATGCAGTGGAAAGATGGAAAATCATCCGATATCTAAGTCGTATCTAATCCATGTAGGAGCTATATGTACACAAATAACATCAGAGAATATTGCAATGCTCATTGCAAACCCTTTATTAGACATCTCGGGAATTGATTGTAAAATTATCTATAGATAGGCATTTGTTTAATCCAAAAGAAAATCTTATTCAAAATGTGATTATGATCAGTAAATAGTGACGATGACATTCATATATATTTTCAATGTCAAATGCAATATATCATTTTTGTACACATCCAATATTATAAAAGTACCGAAAGGGTCATGATGTGTAATGTGCAAGTGTAACGAACCTGTTTCAGCTGCAAACAGACTTGCAGGATATCAATACGTTACGATTATTTTTTCCTGTTAAATATTGAGCTTTTTTGTTGACACACACATTATAAACCTTGCTTTCCTTACGCCAGATTCGTAATTTTAAAATTTCTACAAGATGGTAACATAGTGTACAGTACTTGCAGTTTCTACAAAGAATCTTGTATATATTCAAACCAAACGTGTTTTCCGTTAAACCCTAGGTGATATAGGTGAAACAAGACAATGATTTCATTAACATTAATCAGGACTTTCCTTCTCTTTCTTTCTCTCTCTCTCTCTCTCTCCCACTCTCTCTCTCTCTCTCTCTCTCTCTCTCAATTTGCACCTACGTTCCATCAGACTGTTTTGCGTATAGTCATGACATTCTGTATATTCCCTTGGACCACAAAGTTAAGTCTTCCCTGGTAGGTGCATTTACATCATGTTGTTGTTGTTGTTGGGCTTAACGCAATTTTTCAGCCTTCTATAGACTATGCATGGTGGCAAATATTATTAGTGCAGGACGAACCCTGAAAAACCCCAGAATGAACCACCGAGACACGAGAGGCTACTGGCAAGCTTTCCCATATACCCAAATTGGTCCAATCCTAGACACGAAAACACACAGACAGAGGTGAGATGACAGTGATCCGTAACGGAGAGCGATTTAGACCTGTATGCTACTCGGGGCCCCTCATCTACATCATTAGCGTTTGCATAGTACGCAAAATAATTGCAACGAATCATGTTCCATATTTTACTCGCGATCTCATCACTTTGATAAATCGTCATTCTTATCTCATCTGCAATTGCCGATCTCCCAGACAGTAATATACACTTTTGAGCCTATGGCATTATGTTTATCTCTATCCTTTATAGCATCATTTACTCAAAATTAACATGCTAATATCTACAGCACGCCAGAATACATGAAGTAGCATCATTGATTCTCAATCAAAATGAATAAGATTGTGTTTCTACTAACTTCAATAAAATTCAGTCCATCCAGAAATGAATTTTCTTACTTTTGAATGATTCCTAATACTTCTTTATAAATCTTGTATTACGTTTCTAATTAATTTATTATCACAAACAATACGGAATAAAAATTAGTAGTACGATAAGCGTTGATGACAAAAGATACGTATCATTGAACTCTCTTCGCAAAATGATTATACCGATGACTTAATGGATATGCAAATAAATCAAGGGATATATATGAAGGTCAGCACGGAAGAACACGTTCATATTTTCAATTTGTATTCCGAACTGTCTTATGTAAACTTCGTCTTCAGCTCCTTTTGCCATTTGAAAGTCAGTTTTTCAATAGCATATTTCTATCCAATGAATGTAGCTATTGTACAGTACACATAATCTTGGAGAGCATGCTAGTTTACACTAACACATTGATTTTATCAAAGTGCGTCCTCATTCTTACTATCTCTATTTTGAACGTTGGACTTTTTTTAAAGCAAGTGCAACTGGTTTCGGATATATCATTGTTATTATTCGCTCTCGCCCCCCTGCCCCCTCTACCGATCTCGCTTTCTGGTAGTCTATTCGATATGTCCTCCTGTAGATATTGGAGACAATGTTGACGATGTCAGACGGCTTAAGATTAACAGTTTAGCAATAGCAATCATTTTTCTCTGCAGCATCGGGTGAAACGAATTTAGTATTTTATAATAATGTGCAACGACAAAAAAAAACCAAACAACACTCTCATGTAGTTTTCTACGTCGAAAGAAATCCCATCCACACTTTTGATCAAATAAGAAACAATACTTATACACAATGTCGCATCACCAAACTTCCTTTTTCAACATAATATTATACACATATATAAATCATCGTTTCCAGTAAGTTAATCTTATTATACAACTTTGTTCACGTGTTGCTGATTCCAAAACATTCAAAACTGTATTTATCCCTTCAGATTCAACTACACACCGTACAAGTGGTAAGAACATTCGCTAGCACCATCCATCTCAAAGATATTTTGTATTTATAAACCACCCTTCTCTCTCCTTCTTTTCCTCACCTTTGTCACATGCCTCGATATATGTAGCTTCATATCGATTAAGGACAAACCCTAACTATATTGGGGAAGCGCACATAAATTATGAGTTATGTTGTTCAAACAGTTTTCCAGCAGCTTTAGCTTCATTTGAGTCTACCTAACACTGGGATTAATTGTCAAATTATATATATATATAGATATATCTATATATATATATATATATATATATATATATATATATATATATATATATATATATATATATATATATATATATATATATATATATATATATATATATATATAGATAGATAGATAGATAGATGGAGAGATAGATTAAACGATTTACATCTTCATTAAACTTTTATATCTATACAGATATGAATATATAGAAAGACAGAGAGATAGATAAAAGAATAGATAAACAGATAGAGGGATATAGTTAGATAGATATAGCTGGATGGATATACATATTAATATTTAGATAGATAGATAGATAGAGAGAGAGAGACAGATAGATAGATAGAAAGATAGATAGATAGATATATAGATAGAGAGATAGAAAGAAAGATAAGAAGATAGATAGAAAGATAGATAGATATATAAATGGAAAGATAGATAGAGAGACAGATAGATAGAAAGATAGATAGATAGATAGATAGACAGAAAGATAAGTAGATAGAAAGAAAGATAGATAGATAGATGGACCAATAGATAGATATGTAGATAGATAGAAAGATAGATAGATAGATAGACAGATAAATATATAGATAGATATATGGATAGATATAAAATACAGTGATAGATAGAGTAATTGTTTTAGAGTGTCTCTCTCTCTCTTTCTCTCTCCCTCTCTCTCTCTCTCTCTCTCTCTGTCTTTATATTTATATATATATATATATATATATATATATATATATATATATATATATATATCAGGATAGAAATAATACATTTCTAAGTCCTGTTTGTTGTCTTTTTTATATATGGGCACGTTGCATCCAAAATCAATTTCCATGAAAATATATCTTGTTTAATATTTAACCATGAGCAACTGCATCGACTACTTATGTCTTAAATAAATGTTTCGTTCAGTTGTTCATTTACACAAATTTAAACGATGCTACCCTTCTCCGTCTCCTCCCTTTCTCTCGATCTTCCAATCCCTTTCTTTCTATTTATAAGAATACATTTTCTAAAGCTGTCATTTTGTTGGCTACTACTCCATTATTCCTAGCACATGTTATGCAGGACATGTCATATTGACATTCTATGCTATATAAAAAGATGTCTTACGTCGTCCTTTACACAATGCAATGATGCAAGTTAGGTTCGAAATTTTCATTTTTGTACCAATTAAAAAACACATTGTATGCCTCTATCCAGGTTCCAGTGATGGCCATACAAGCGGTAAGAGTTTCGTTTCCACTCTAAGACATCGCACTGAAGTCTATCTTTCACTTTGTACCTCGCTCCATACCCAATTAATCAAAATACAAATTTAATTTATAAGACATTAGATGCAGTGTAAAGATGGAAAATCATCCGATATCTAAGTCGTATCTAATCCATGTAGGAGCTATATGTACACAAATAACATCAGAGAACATTGCAATGCTCATTGCAAACCCTTTATTAGACATCTCGGGAATTGATTGTAAAATTATCTATAGATAGGCATTTGGTTAATCCAAAAGAAAATCTTATTCAAAATGTGATTATGATCAGTAAATAGTGACGATGACATTCATATATATTTTCAATGTCAAATGCAATATATCATTTTTGTACACATCCAATATTATAAAAGTACCGAAAGGGTCATGATGTGTAATGTGCAAGTGTAACGAACCTGTTTCAGCTGCAAACAGACTTGCAGGATATCAATACGTTACGATTATTTTTTCCTGTTAAATATTGAGCTTTTTTGTTGACACACACATTATAAACCTTGCTTTCCTTACGCAAGATTCGTAATTTTAAAATTTCTACAAGATGGTAACATAGTGTACAGTACTTGCAGTTTCTACAAAGAATCTTGTATATATTCAAACCAAACGTGTTTTCCGTTAAACCCTAGGTGATGTAGGTGAAACAAGACAATGATTTCATTAACATTAATCAGGACTTTCCTTCTCTTTCTTTCTCTCTCTCTCTCTCTCTCTCTCTCTCTCTCTCTCTCTCTCTCAATTTGCACCTACGTTTCATCAGAATGTTGGGCGTATAGTCATGACATTCTGTATATTCCCTTGGACCACAAAGTTAAGTCTTCCCTGGTAGGTGCATTTACATCATGTTCTTGTTGTTGTTGGGTTTAACGCAATTTTTCAGCACTCTATAGACTATGCATGGTGGCAAATATTATTAGTGCAGGACGAACCCTGAAAAACCCCAGGATGAACCACCGAGACACGAGAGGCTACTGGCAAGCTTTCCCACATACCCAAATTGGTCCAATCCTAGACACGAAAACACACAGACAGAGGTGAGATGACAGTGATCCGTAACGGAGAGCGATTTAGACCTGTATGCTACTCGGGGCCTCTCATCTACATCATTAGCGTTTGCATAGTACGCAAAATAATTACAACGAATCATGTTCCATATTTTACTCGCGATCTCATCACTTTGAGAAATCGTCATTCTTATCTCATCTGCAATTGCCGATCTCCCAGACAGTAATATACACTTTTGAGCCTATGGCATTATGTTTATCTCTATCCTTTATAGCATCATTTACTCAAAATTAACATGCTAATATCTACAGCACGCCAGAATACATGAAGTAGCATCATTGATTCTCAATCAAAATGAATAAGATTGTGTTTCTACTAACTTCAATAAAATTCAGTCCATCCAGAAATGAATTTTCTTACTTTTGAATGATTCCTAATACTTCTTGATAACTCTTGTATTACGTTTCTAAATAATTTATTATCACAAACAATACGGAATAAAAATTAGTAGTACGATAAGCGTTGATGACAAAAGATACGTATCATTGAACTCTCTTCGCAAAATGATTATACCGATGACTTAATGGATATGCAAATAAATCAAGGGATATATATGAAGGTCAGCACGGAAGAACACGTTCATATTTTCAATTTGTATTCCGAACTGTCTTATGTAAACTTCGTCTTCAGCTCCTTTTGCCATTTGAAAGTCAGTTTTTCAATAGCATATTTCTATCCAATGAATGTAGCTATTGTACAGTACACATAATCTTGGAGAGCATGCTAGCTTACACTAACACATTGATTTTATCAAAGTGCGTCCTCATTCTTACTATCTCTATTTTGAACGTTGGACTTTTTTTAAAGCAAGTGCAACTGGTTTCGGATATATCATTGTTATTATGCGCTCTCGCCCCCCTGCCCCCTCTACCGATCTCGCTTTCTGGTAGTCTATTCGATATGTCCTCCTGTAGATATTGGAGACAATGTTGACGATGTCAGACGGCTTAAGATTAACAGTTTAGCAATAGCAATCATTTTTCTCTGCAGCATCGGGTGAAACGAATTTAGTATTTTATAATAATGTGCAACGACAAAAAAAAACCAAACAACACTCTCATGTAGTTTTCTACGTCGAAAGAAATCCCATCCACACTTTTGATCAAATAAGAAACAATACTTATACACAATGTCGCATCACCATACTTCCTTTTTCAACATAATATTATACACATATATAAATCATCGTTTCCAGTAAGTTAATCTTATTATACAACTTTGTTCACGTGTTGCTGATTCCAAAACATTCAAAACTGTATTTATCTCTACAGATTCAACTACACACCGTACAAGTGGTAAGAACATTCGCTAGCACCATCCATCTCAAAGATATTTTGTATTTATAAACCACCCTTCTCTCTCATTCTTTTCCTCACCTTTGTCACATGCCCCGATATATGTAGTTTCATATCGATTAAGGACAAACCCTAACTATATTGGGGAAGCACACATAAATTATGAGTTATGTTGTTCAAACAGTTTTCCAGCATGCTTTAGCTTCATTTGAGTCTACCTAACACTGGGATTAATTGTCAAATTATATATATATATATTTAGATAGATAGATAGATAGATAAAACGATTTACATCTTCATTAAACTTTTATATCTATACAGATATGAATATATAGAAAGACAGAGAGATAGATAGAAGAATAGATAAACAGATATAGATATATTGTTAGATAGATATAGCTGGATGGATATACAGATTAATATTTAGATAGATAGAGAGAGAGACAGATAGACAGATAGAAAGATAGATAGATAGATGGATAGATATATAGATAGATAGATAGAAAGAAAGATAAGAAGATAGATAGAAAGATAGATAGATATATAAATGGAAAGATAGATAGAGAGACAGATAGATAGATAGAAAGATAGATAGATAGATAGACAGAAAGATAAGTAGATAGAAAGAAAGATAGATAGATAGATAGACAAATAGATAGATATGTAGATAGATAGAATGATAGATAGATAGACAGATAAATAGATAGATAGATATATAGATAGATATAAAATACAGTGATAGATAGAGACATTGTTTTAGAGTCTCTCTCTGTCTCTCTCTCTCTCTCTGTATATATATATATATATATATATATATATATATATATATATATATATATATATATATATATATATATATATCAGAATAGAAATAATACATTTCTAAGTCCTGTTTGTTGTCTTTTTTATATATGGGCACGTTGCATCCAAAATCAATTTCCATGAAAATAGATTTTGTTTAATATTTAACCATGAGCAACTGCATCGACTACTTATGTCTTAAATAAATGTTTCGTTGAGTTGTTCATTTATACAAATTTAAACGATGCTACCCTTCTCCGTCTCCTCCCTTTCTCTCGATCTTCCAATCCCTTTCTTTCTATTTATAAGAATACATTTTCTAAAGCTGTCATTTTGTTGGCTACTACTCCATTATTCCTAGCACATGTTATGCAGGACATGTCATATTGACATTCTATGCTATATAAAAAGATGTCTTACGTCGTCCTTTACACAATGCAATGATGCAAGTTAGGTTCAAAATTTTCATTTTTGTACCAATTAAAAAACACATTGTATGCCTCTATCCAGGTTCCAGTGATGGCCATACAAGCGGTAAGAGTTTCGTTTGCACTCTAAGACATCGCACTGAAGTCTATCTTTCACTTTGTACCTCGCTCCATACCCAATTAATCAAAATACAAATTTAATTTATAAGACATTAGATGCAGTGGAAAGATGGAAAATCATCCGATATCTAAGTCGTATCTAATCCATGTAGGAGCTATATGTACACAAATAACATCAGAGAATATTGCAATGCTCATTGCAAACCCTTTATTAGACATCTCGGGAATTGATTGTAAAATTATCTATAGATAGGCATTTGTTTAATCCAAAAGAAAATCTTATTCAAAATGTGATTATGATCAGTAAATAGTGACGATGACATTCATATATATTTTCAATGTCAAATGCAATATATCATTTTTGTACACATCCAATATTATAAAAGTACCGAAAGGGTCATGATGTGTAATGTGCAAGTGTAACGAACCTGTTTCAGCTGCAAACAGACTTGCAGGATATCAATACGTTACGATTATTTTTTCCTGTTAAATATTGAGCTTTTTTGTTGACACACACATTATAAACCTTGCTTTCCTTACGCAAGATTCGTAATTTTAAAATTTCTACAAGATGGTAACATAGTGTACAGTACTTGCAGTTTCTACAAAGAATCTTGTATATATTCAAACCAAACGTGTTTTCCGTTAAACCCTAGGTGATATAGGTGAAACAAGACAATGATTTCATTAACATTAATCAGGACTTTCCTTCTCTTTCTTTCTCTCTCTCTCTCTCTCTCTCTCTCTCTCTCTCTCTCTCTCTCTCTCTCTCTCTCAATTTGCACCTACGTTCCATCAGACTGTTTTGCGTATAGTCATGACATTCTGTATATTCCCTTGGACCACAAAGTTAAGTCTTCCCTGGTAGGTGCATTTACATCATGTTGTTGTTGTTGTTGGGCTTAACGCAATTTTTCAGCCTTCTATAGACTATGCATGGTGGCAAATATTATTAGTGCAGGACGAACCCTGAAAAACCCCAGAATGAACCACCGAGACACGAGAGGCTACTGGCAAGCTTTCCCATATACCCAAATTGGTCCAATCCTAGACACGAAAACACACAGACAGAGGTGAGATGACAGTGATCCGTAACGGAGAGCGATTTAGACCTGTATGCTACTCGGGGCCCCTCATCTACATCATTAGCGTTTGCATAGTACGCAAAATAATTGCAACGAATCATGTTCCATATTTTACTCGCGATCTCATCACTTTGATAAATCGTCATTCTTATCTCATCTGCAATTGCCGATCTCCCAGACAGTAATATACACTTTTGAGCCTATGGCATTATGTTTATCTCTATCCTTTATAGCATCATTTACTCAAAATTAACATGCTAATATCTACAGCACGCCAGAATACATGAAGTAGCATCATTGATTCTCAATCAAAATGAATAAGATTGTGTTTCTACTAACTTCAATAAAATTCAGTCCATCCAGAAATGAATTTTCTTACTTTTGAATGATTCCTAATACTTCTTTATAATCTTGTATTACGTTTCTAATTAATTTATTATCACAAACAATACGGAATAAAAATTAGTAGTACGATAAGCGTTGATGACAAAAGATACGTATCATTGAACTCTCTTCGCAAAATGATTATACCGATGACTTAATGGATATGCAAATAAATCAAGGGATATATATGAAGGTCAGCACGGAAGAACACGTTCATATTTTCAATTTGTATTCCGAACTGTCTTATGTAAACTTCGTCTTCAGCTCCTTTTGCCATTTGAAAGTCAGTTTTTCAATAGCATATTTCTATCCAATGAATGTAGCTATTGTACAGTACACATAATCTTGGAGAGCATGCTAGTTTACACTAACACATTGATTTTATCAAAGTGCGTCCTCATTCTTACTATCTCTATTTTGAACGTTGGACTTTTTTTAAAGCAAGTGCAACTGGTTTCGGATATATCATTGTTATTATGCGCTCTCGCCCCCCTGCCCCCTCTACCGATCTCGCTTTCTGGTAGTCTATTCGATATGTCCTCCTGTAGATATTGGAGACAATGTTGACGATGTCAGACGGCTTAAGATTAACAGTTTAGCAATAGCAATCATTTTTCTCTGCAGCATCGGGTGAAACGAATTTAGTATTTTATAATAATGTGCAACGACAAAAAAAAACCAAACAACACTCTCATGTAGTTTTCTACGTCGAAAGAAATCCCATCCACACTTTTGATCAAATAAGAAACAATACTTATACACAATGTCGCATCACCATACTTCCTTTTTCAACATAATATTATACACATATATAAATCATCGTTTCCAGTAAGTTAATCTTATTATACAACTTTGTTCACGTGTTGCTGATTCCAAAACATTCAAAACTGTATTTATCTCTTCAGATTCAACTACACACCGTACAAGTGGTAAGAACATTCGCTAGCACCATCCATCTCAAAGATATTTTGTATTTATAAACCACCCTTCTCTCTCCTTCTTTCCTCACCTTTGTCACATGCCTCGATATATGTAGCTTCATATCGATTAAGGACAAACCCTAACTATATTGGGGAAGCACACATAAATTATGAGTTATGTTGTTCAAACAGTTTTCCAGCAGCTTTAGCTTCATTTGAGTCTACCTAACACTGGGATTAATTGTCAAATTATATATCTATATATATATATATATATATATATATATATATATATATAGATAGATAGATAGATAGATAGATGGAGAGATAGATTAAACGATTTACATCTTCATTAAACTTTTATATCTATACAGATATGAATATATAGAAAGACAGAGAGATAGATAAAATAATAGATAAACAGATAGAGGGATATAGTTAGATAGATATAGCTGGATGGATATACATATTAATATTTAGATAGATAGATAGATAGAGAGAGAGAGACAGATAGATATATAGAAAGATAGATAGATATATAGATAGAGAGATAGAAAGAAAGATAAGAAGATAGATAGAAAGATAGATAGATATATAAATGGAAAGATAGATAGAGAGACAGATAGATAGATAGAAAGATAGATAGATAGATAGATAGACAGAAAGATAAGTAGATAGAAAGAAAGATAGATAGATAGATGGACCAATAGATAGATATGTAGATAGATAGAAAGATAGATAGATAGATAGACAGATAAATATATAGATAGATATATGGATAGATATAAAATACAGTGATAGATAGAGTAATTGTTTAAGGGTGTCTCTCTCTCTCTTTCTCTCTCCCTCTCTCTCTCTCTCTCTCTCTCTCTTTATATATATATATATATATATATATATATATATATATATATATCAGGATAGAAATAATACATTTCTAAGTCCTGTTTGTTGTCCTTTTTATATATGGGCACGTTGCATCCAAAATCAATTTCCATGAAAATATATCTTGTTTAATACTTAACCATGAGCAACTGCATCGACTACTTATGTCTTAAATAAATGTTTCGTTCAGTTGTTCATTTACACAAATTTAAACGATGCTACCCTTCTCCGTCTCCTCCCTTTCTCTCGATCTTCCAATCCCTTTCTTTCTATTTATAAGAATACATTTTCTAAAGCTGTCATTTTGTTGGCTACTACTCCATTATTCCTAGCACATGTTATGCAGGACATGTCATATTGACATTCTATGCTATATAAAAAGATGTCTTACGTCGTCCTTTACACAATGCAATGATGCAAGTTAGGTTCGAAATTTTCATTTTTGTACCAATTAAAAAACACATTGTATGCCTCTATCCAGGTTCCAGTGATGGCCATACAAGCGGTAAGAGTTTCGTTTCCACTCTAAGACATCGCACTGAAGTCTATCTTTCACTTTGTACCTCGCTCCATACCCAATTAATCAAAATACAAATTTAATTTATAAGACATTAGATGCAGTGTAAAGATGGAAAATCATCCGATATCTAAGTCGTATCTAATCCATGTAGGAGCTATATGTACACAAATAACATCAGAGAACATTGCAATGCTCATTGCAAACCCTTTATTAGACATCTCGGGAATTGATTGTAAAATTATCTATAGATAGGCATTTGTTTAATCCAAAAGAAAATCTTATTCAAAATGTGATTATGATCAGTAAATAGTGACGATGACATTCATATATATTTTCAATGTCAAATGCAATATATCATTTTTGTACACATCCAATATTATAAAAGTACCGAAAGGGTCATGATGTGCAATGTGCAAGTGTAACGAACCTGTTTCAGCTGCAAACAGACTTGCAGGATATCAATACGTTACGATTATTTTTTCCTGTTAAATATTGAGCTTTTTTGTTGACACACACATTATAAACCTTGCTTTCCTTACGCAAGATTCGTAATTTTAAAATTTCTACAAGATGGTAACATAGTGTACAGTACTTGCAGTTTCTACAAAGAATCTTGTATATATTCAAACCAAACGTGTTTTCCGTTAAACCCTAGGTGATGTAGGTGAAACAAGACAATGATTTCATTAACATTAATCAGGACTTTCCTTCTCTTTCTTTCTCTCTCTCTCTCTCTCTCTCTCTCTCTCTCTCAATTTGCACCTACGTTTCATCAGAATGTTGGGCGTATAGTCATGACATTCTGTATATTCCCTTGGACCACAAAGTTAAGTCTTCCCTGGTAGGTGCATTTACATCATGTTCTTGTTGTTGTTGGGTTTAACGCAATTTTTCAGCACTCTATAGACTATGCATGGTGGCAAATATTATTAGTGCAGGACGAACCCTGAAAAACCCCAGGATGAACCACCGAGACACGAGAGGCTACTGGCAAGCTTTCCCACATACCCAAATTGGTCCAATCCTAGACACGAAAACACACAGACAGAGGTGAGATGACAGTGATCCGTAACGGAGAGCGATTTAGACCTGTATGCTACTCGGGGCCTCTCATCTACATCATTAGCGTTTGCATAGTACGCAAAATAATTACAACGAATCATGTTCCATATTTTACTCGCGATCTCATCACTTTGAGAAATCGTCATTCTTATCTCATCTGCAATTGCCGATCTCCCAGACAGTAATATACACTTTTGAGCCTATGGCATTATGTTTATCTCTATCCTTTATAGCATCATTTACTCAAAATTAACATGCTAATATCTACAGCACGCCAGAATACATGAAGTAGCATCATTGATTCTCAATCAAAATGAATAAGATTGTGTTTCTACTAACTTCAATAAAATTCAGTCCATCCAGAAATGAATTTTCTTACTTTTGAATGATTCCTAATACTTCTTTATAACTCTTGTATTACGTTTCTAAATAATTTATTATCACAAACAATACGGAATAAAAATTAGTAGTACGATAAGCGTTGATGACAAAAGATACGTATCATTGAACTCTCTTCGCAAAATGATTATACCGATGACTTAATGGATATGCAAATAAATCAAGGGATATATATGAAGGTCAGCACGGAAGAACACGTTCATATTTTCAATTTGTATTCCGAACTGTCTTATGTAAACTTCGTCTTCAGCTCCTTTTGCCATTTGAAAGTCAGTTTTTCAATAGCATATTTCTATCCAATGAATGTAGCTATTGTACAGTACACATAATCTTGGAGAGCATGCTAGTTTACACTAACACATTGATTTTATCAAAGTGCGTCCTCATTCTTACTATCTCTATTTTGAACGTTGGACTTTTTTTAAAGCAAGTGCAACTGGTTTCGGATATATCATTGTTATTATTCGCTCTCGCCCCCCTCCCCCCACTACCCACCTCGCTTTCTGGTAGTCTATTCGATATGTCCTCCTGTAGATATTGGAGACAATGTTGATGATGTCAGACGGCTTAAGATTAACAGTTTAGCAATAGCAATCATTTTTCTCTGCAGCATCGGGTGAAACGAATTTAGTATTTTATAATAATGTGCAACGACAAAAAAAAAACCAAACAACACTCTCATGTAGGTTTCCACGCCGAAAGAAATCCCATCCACACTTTTGATCAAATAAGAAACAATACTTATACACAATGTCGCATCACCATACTTCCTTTTTCAACATAATATTATACACATATATAAATCATCGTTTCCAGTAAGTTAATCTTATTATACAACTTTGTTCACGTGTTGCTGATTCCAAAACATTCAAAACTGTATTTATCTCTACAGATTCAACTACACACCGTACAAGTGGTAAGAACATTCGCTAGCACCATCCATCTCAAAGATATTTTGTATTTATAAACCACCCTTCTCTCTCATTCTTTTCCTCACCTTTGTCACATGCCCCGATATATGTAGTTTCATATCGATTAAGGACAAACCCTAACTATATTGGGGAAGCACACATAAATTATGAGTTATGTTGTTCAAACAGTTTTCCAGCATGCTTTAGCTTCATTTGAGTCTACCTAACACTGGGATTAATTGTCAAATTATATATATATATATTTAGATAGATAGATAGATAGATAAAACGATTTACATCTTCATTAAACTTTTATATCTATACAGATATGAATATATAGAAAGACAGAGAGATAGATAGAAGAATAGATAAACAGATATAGATATATTGTTAGATAGATATAGCTGGATGGATATACAGATTAATATTTAGATAGATAGAGAGAGAGACAGATAGACAGATAGAAAGATAGATAGATAGATGGATAGATATATAGATAGATAGATAGAAAGAAAGATAAGAAGATAGATAGAAAGATAGATAGATATATAAATGGAAAGATAGATAGAGAGACAGATAGATAGATAGAAAGATAGATAGATAGATAGACAGAAAGATAAGTAGATAGAAAGAAAGATAGATAGATAGATAGACAAATAGATAGATATGTAGATAGATAGAATGATAGATAGATAGACAGATAAATAGATAGATAGATATATAGATAGATATAAAATACAGTGATAGATAGAGACATTGTTTTAGAGTCTCTCTCTGTCTCTCTCTCTCTCTCTGTATATATATATATATATATATATATATATATATATATATATATATATATATATATATATATATATATATATATATATCAGAATAGAAATAATACATTTCTAAGTCCTGCTTGGTGTCTTTTTTATATATGGGCACGTTGCATCCAAAATCAATTTCCATGAAAATAGATTTTGTTTAATATTTAACTATGAGCAACTGCATCGACTACTTATGTCTTAAATAAATGTTTCGTTGAGTTGTTCATTTATACAAATTTAAACGATGCTACCCTTCTCCGTCTCCTCCCTTTCTCTCCATCTTCCAATCCCTTTCTTTCTATTTATAAGAATACATTTTCTAAAGCTGTCATTTTGTTGGCTACTACTCCATTATTCCTAGCACATGTTATGCAGGACATGTCATATTGACATTCTATGCTATATAAAAAGATGTCTTACGTCGTCCTTTACACAATGCAATGATGCAAGTTAGGTTCAAAATTTTCATTTTTGTACCAATTAAAAAACACATTGTATGCCTCTATCCAGGTTCCAGTGATGGCCATACAAGCGGTAAGAGTTTCGTTTGCACTCTAAGACATCGCACTGAAGTCTATCTTTCACTTTGTACCTCGCTCCATACCCAATTAATCAAAATACAAATTTAATTTATAAGACATTAGATGCAGTGTAAAGATGGAAAATCATCCGATATCTAAGTCGTATCTAATCCATGTAGGAGCTATATGTACACAAATAACATCAGAGAATATTGCAATGCTCATTGCAAACTCTTTATTAGACATCTCGGGAATTGATTGTAAAATTATCTATAGATAGGCATTTGTTTAATCCAAAAGAAAATCTTATTCAAAATGTGATTATGATCAGTAAATAGTGACGATGACATTCATATATATTTTCAATGTCAAATGCAATATATCATTTTTGTACACATCCAATATTATAAAAGTACCGAAAGGGTCATGATGTGTAATGTGCAAGTGTAACGAACCTGTTTCAGCTGCAAACAGACTTGCAGGATATCAATACGTTACGATTATTTTTTCCTGTTAAATATTGAGCTTTTTTGTTGACACACACATTATAAACCTTGCTTTCCTTACGCAAGATTCGTAATTTTAAAATTTCTACAAGATGGTAACATAGTGTACAGTACTTGCAGTTTCTACAAAGAATCTTGTATATATTCAAACCAAACGTGTTTTCCGTTAAACCCTAGGTGATGTAGGTGAAACAAGACAATGATTTCATTAACATTAATCAGGACTTTCCTTCTCTTTCTTTCTCTCTCTCTCTCTCTCTCTCTCTCTCTCTCTCTCAATTTGCACCTACGTTTCATCAGAATGTTGGGCGTATAGTCATGACATTCTGTATATTCCCTTGGACCACAAAGTTAAGTCTTCCCTGGTAGGTGCATTTACATCATGTTCTTGTTGTTGTTGGGTTTAACGCAATTTTTCAGCACTCTATAGACTATGCATGGTGGCAAATATTATTAGTGCAGGACGAACCCTGAAAAACCCCAGGATGAACCACCGAGACACGAGAGGCTACTGGCAAGCTTTCCCACATACCCAAATTGGTCCAATCCTAGACACGAAAACACACAGACAGAGGTGAGATGACAGTGATCCGTAACGGAGAGCGATTTAGACCTGTATGCTACTCGGGGCCTCTCATCTACATCATTAGCGTTTGCATAGTACGCAAAATAATTACAACGAATCATGTTCCATATTTTACTCGCGATCTCATCACTTTGAGAAATCGTCATTCTTATCTCATCTGCAATTGCCGATCTCCCAGACAGTAATATACACTTTTGAGCCTATGGCATTATGTTTATCTCTATCCTTTATAGCATCATTTACTCAAAATTAACATGCTAATATCTACAGCACGCCAGAATACATGAAGTAGCATCATTGATTCTCAATCAAAATGAATAAGATTGTGTTTCTACTAACTTCAATAAAATTCAGTCCATCCAGAAATGAATTTTCTTACTTTTGAATGATTCCTAATACTTCTTTATAACTCTTGTATTACGTTTCTAAATAATTTATTATCACAAACAATACGGAATAAAAATTAGTAGTACGATAAGCGTTGATGACAAAAGATACGTATCATTGAACTCTCTTCGCAAAATGATTATACCGATGACTTAATGGATATGCAAATAAATCAAGGGATATATATGAAGGTCAGCACGGAAGAACACGTTCATATTTTCAATTTGTATTCCGAACTGTCTTATGTAAACTTCGTCTTCAGCTCCTTTTGCCATTTGAAAGTCAGTTTTTCAATAGCATATTTCTATCCAATGAATGTAGCTATTGTACAGTACACATAATCTTGGAGAGCATGCTAGCTTACACTAACACATTGATTTTATCAAAGTGCGTCCTCATTCTTACTATCTCTATTTTGAACGTTGGACTTTTTTTAAAGCAAGTGCAACTGGTTTCGGATATATCATTGTTATTATTCGCTCTCGCCCCCCTCCCCCCACTACCCACCTCGCTTTCTGGTAGTCTATTCGATATGTCCTCCTGTAGATATTGGAGACAATGTTGATGATGTCAGACGGCTTAAGATTAACAGTTTAGCAATAGCAATCATTTTTCTCTGCAGCATCGGGTGAAACGAATTTAGTATTTTATAATAATGTGCAACGACAAAAAAAAACCCAAACAACACTCTCATGTAGGTTTCCACGCCGAAAGAAATCCCATCCACACTTTTGATCAAATAAGAAACAATACTTATACACAATGTCGCATCACCATACTTCCTTTTTCAACATAATATTATACACATATATAAATCATCGTTTCCAGTAAGTTAATCTTATTATACAACTTTGTTCACGTGTTGCTGATTCCAAAACATTCAAAACTGTATTTATCTCTACAGATTCAACTACACACCGTACAAGTGGTAAGAACATTCGCTAGCACCATCCATCTCAAAGATATTTTGTATTTATAAACCACCCTTCTCTCTCATTCTTTTCCTCACCTTTGTCACATGCCCCGATATATGTAGTTTCATATCGATTAAGGACAAACCCTAACTATATTGGGGAAGCACACATAAATTATGAGTTATGTTGTTCAAACAGTTTTCCAGCATGCTTTAGCTTCATTTGAGTCTACCTAACACTGGGATTAATTGTCAAATTATATATATATATATTTAGATAGATAGATAGATAGATAAAACGATTTACATCTTCATTAAACTTTTATATCTATACAGATATGAATATATAGAAAGACAGAGAGATAGATAGAAGAATAGATAAACAGATATAGATATATTGTTAGATAGATATAGCTGGATGGATATACAGATTAATATTTAGATAGATAGAGAGAGAGACAGATAGACAGATAGAAAGATAGATAGATAGATGGATAGATATATAGATAGATAGATAGAAAGAAAGATAAGAAGATAGATAGAAAGATAGATAGATATATAAATGGAAAGATAGATAGAGAGACAGATAGATAGATAGAAAGATAGATAGATAGATAGACAGAAAGATAAGTAGATAGAAAGAAAGATAGATAGATAGATAGACAAATAGATAGATATGTAGATAGATAGAATGATAGATAGATAGACAGATAAATAGATAGATAGATATATAGATAGATATAAAATACAGTGATAGATAGAGACATTGTTTTAGAGTCTCTCTCTGTCTCTCTCTCTCTGTATATATATATATATATATATATATATATATATATATATATATATATATATATATATATATATATATATCAGAATAGAAATAATACATTTCTAAGTCCTGTTTGTTGTCTTTTTTATATATGGGCACGTTGCATCCAAAATCAATTTCCATGAAAATAGATTTTGTTTAATATTTAACCATGAGCAACTGCATCGACTACTTATGTCTTAAATAAATGTTTCGTTGAGTTGTTCATTTATACAAATTTAAACGATGCTACCCTTCTCCGTCTCCTCCCTTTCTCTCGATCTTCCAATCCCTTTCTTTCTATTTATAAGAATACATTTTCTAAAGCTGTCATTTTGTTGGCTACTACTCCATTATTCCTAGCACATGTTATGCAGGACATGTCATATTGACATTCTATGCTATATAAAAAGATGTCTTACGTCGTCCTTTACACAATGCAATGATGCAAGTTAGGTTCAAAATTTTCATTTTTGTACCAATTAAAAAACACATTGTATGCCTCTCTCCAGGTTCCAGTGATGGCCATACAAGCGGTAAGAGTTTCGTTTGCACTCTAAGACATCGCACTGAAGTCTATCTTTCACTTTGTACCTCGCTCCATACCCAATTAATCAAAATACAAATTTAATTTATAAGACATTAGATGCAGTGTAAAGATGGAAAATCATCCGATATCTAAGTCGTATCTAATCCATGTAGGAGCTATATGTACACAAATAACATCAGAGAATATTGCAATGCTCATTGCAAACCCTTTATTAGACATCTCGGGAATTGATTGTAAAATTATCTATAGATAGGCATTTGTTTAATCCAAAAGAAAATCTTATTCAAAATGTGATTATGATCAGTAAATAGTGACGATGACATTCATATATATTTTCAATGTCAAATGCAATATATCATTTTTGTACACATCCAATATTATAAAAGTACCGAAAGGGTCATGATGTGTAATGTGCAAGTGTAACGAACCTGTTTCAGCTGCAAACAGACTTGCAGGATATCAATACGTTACGATTATTTTTTCCTGTTAAATATTGAGCTTTTTTGTTGACACACACATTATAAACCTTGCTTTCCTTACGCAAGATTCGTAATTTTAAAATTTCTACAAGATGGTAACATAGTGTACAGTACTTGCAGTTTCTACAAAGAATCTTGTATATATTCAAACCAAACGTGTTTTCCGTTAAACCCTAGGTGATATAGGTGAAACAAGACAATGATTTCATTAACATTAATCAGGACTTTCCTTCTCTTTCTTTCTCTCTCTCTCTCTCTCTCTCTCTCTCTCTCTCTCTCTCTCTCTCTCTCTCTCTCTCTCTCTCTCTCTCTCTCTCTCTCAATTTGCACCTACGTTCCATCAGACTGTTTTGCGTATAGTCATGACATTCTGTATATTCCCTTGGACCACAAAGTTAAGTCTTCCCTGGTAGGTGCATTTACATCATGTTGTTGTTGTTGTTGGGCTTAACGCAATTTTTCAGCCTTCTATAGACTATGCATGGTGGCAAATATTATTAGTGCAGGACGAACCCTGAAAAACCCCAGAATGAACCACCGAGACACGAGAGGCTACTGGCAAGCTTTCCCATATACCCAAATTGGTCCAATCCTAGACACGAAAACACACAGACAGAGGTGAGATGACAGTGATCCGTAACGGAGAGCGATTTAGACCTGTATGCTACTCGGGGCCCCTCATCTACATCATTAGCGTTTGCATAGTACGCAAAATAATTACAACGAATCATGTTCCATATTTTACTCGCGATCTCATCACTTTGATAAATCGTCATTCTTATCTCATCTGCAATTGCCGATCTCCCAGACAGTAATATACACTTTTGAGCCTATGGCATTATGTTTATCTCTATCCTTTATAGCATCATTTACTCAAAATTAACATGCTAATATCTACAGCACGCCAGAATACATGAAGTAGCATCATTGATTCTCAATCAAAATGAATAAGATTGTGTTTCTACTAACTTCAATAAAATTCAGTCCATCCAGAAATGAATTTTCTTACTTTTGAATGATTCCTAATACTTCTTTATAAATCTTGTATTACGTTTCTAATTAATTTATTATCACAAACAATACGGAATAAAAATTAGTAGTACGATAAGCGTTGATGACAAAAGATACGTATCATTGAACTCTCTTCGCAAAATGATTATACCGATGACTTAATGGATATGCAAATAAATCAAGGGATATATATGAAGGTCAGCACGGAAGAACACGTTCATATTTTCAATTTGTATTCCGAACTGTCTTATGTAAACTTCGTCTTCAGCTCCTTTTGCCATTTGAAAGTCAGTTTTTCAATAGCATATTTCTATCCAATGAATGTAGCTATTGTACAGTACACATAATCTTGGAGAGCATGCTAGTTTACACTAACACATTGATTTTATCAAAGTGCGTCCTCATTCTTACTATCTCTATTTTGAACGTTGGACTTTTTTTAAAGCAAGTGCAACTGGTTTCGGATATATCATTGTTATTATTCGCTCTCGCCCCCCTGCCCCCTCTACCCATCTCGCTTTCTGGTAGTCTATTCGATATGTCCTCCTGTAGATATTGGAGACAATGTTGACGATGTCAGACGGCTTAAGATTAACAGTTTAGCAATAGCAATCATTTTTCTCTGCAGCATCGGGTGAAACGAATTTAGTATTTTATAATAATGTGCAACGACAAAAAAAAACCAAACAACACTCTCATGTAGTTTTCTACGTCGAAAGAAATCCCATCCACACTTTTGATCAAATAAGAAACAATACTTATACACAATGTCGCATCACCATACTTCCTTTTTCAACATAATATTATACACATATATAAATCATCGTTTCCAGTAAGTTAATCTTATTATACAACTTTGTTCACGTGTTGCTGATTCCAAAACATTCAAAATTGTATTTATCTCTTCAGATTCAACTACACACCGTACAAGTGGTAAGAACATTCGCTAGCACCATCCATCTCAAAGATATTTTGTATTTATAAACCACCCTTCTCTCTCCTTCTTTTCCTCACCTTTGTCACATGCCTCGATATATGTAGCTTCATATCGATTAAGGACAAAACCCTAACTATATTGGGGAAGCACACATAAATTATGAGTTATGTTGTTCAAACAGTTTTCCAGCAGCTTTAGCTTCATTTGAGTCTACCTAACACTGGGATTAATTGTCAAATTATATATCTATATATATATATATATATATATATATATATATATATATATATATATATATATATATATATATATATATATATATATATATAGATAGATAGATAGATAGATAGATAGATGGAGAGATAGATTAAACGATTTACATCTTCATTAAACTTTTATATCTATACAGATATGAATATATAGAAAGACAGAGAGATAGATAAAAGAATAGATAAACAGATAGAGGGATATAGTTAGATAGATATAGCTGGATGGATATACATATTAATATTTAGATAGATAGATAGATAGAGAGAGAGAGACAGATAGATAGATAGAAAGATAGATAGATATATAGATAGAGAGATAGAAAGAAAGATAAGAAGATAGATAGAAAGATAGATAGATATATAAATGGAAAGATAGATAGAGAGACAGATAGATAGATAGAAAGATAGATAGATAGATAGATAGACAGAAAGATAAGTAGATAGAAAGAAAGATAGATAGATAGATGGACCAATAGATAGATATGTAGATAGATAGAAAGATAGATAGATAGATAGACAGATAAATATATAGATAGATATATGGATAGATATAAAATACAGTGATAGATAGAGTAATTGTTTTAGGGTGTCTCTATCTCTCTTTCTCTCTCCCTCTCTCTCTCTCTCTCTCTCTCTCTTTATATTTATATATATATATATATATATATATATATATATATATATATATATATATATATATATATATCAGGATAGAAATAATACATTTCTAAGTCCTGTTTGTTGTCTTTTTTATATATGGGCACGTTGCATCCAAAATCAATTTCCATGAAAATATATCTTGTTTAATATTTAACCATGAGCAACTGCATCGACTACTTATGTCTTAAATAAATGTTTCGTTCAGTTGTTCATTTACACAAATTTAAACGATGCTACCCTTCTCCGTCTCCTCCCTTTCTCTCGATCTTCCAATCCCTTTCTTTCTATTTATAAGAATACATTTTCTAAAGCTGTCATTTTGTTGGCTACTACTCCATTATTCCTAGCACATGTTATGCAGGACATGTCATATTGACATTCTATGCTATATAAAAAGATGTCTTACGTCGTCCTTTACACAATGCAATGATGCAAGTTAGGTTCGAAATTTTCATTTTTGTACCAATTAAAAAACACATTGTATGCCTCTATCCAGGTTCCAGTGATGGCCATACAAGCGGTAAGAGTTTCGTTTGCACTCTAAGACATCGCACTGAAGTCTATCTTTCACTTTGTACCTCGCTCCATACCCAATTAATCAAAATACAAATTTAATTTATAAGACATTAGATGCAGTGTAAAGATGGAAAATCATCCGATATCTAAGTCGTATCTAATCCATGTAGGAGCTATATGTACACAAATAACATCAGAGAACATTGCAATGCTCATTGCAAACCCTTTATTAGACATCTCGGGAATTGATTGTAAAATTATCTATAGATAGGCATTTGTTTAATCCAAAAGAAAATCTTATTCAAAATGTGATTATGATCAGTAAATAGTGACGATGACATTCATATATATTTTCAATGTCAAATGCAATATATCATTTTTGTACACATCCAATATTATAAAAGTACCGAAAGGGTCATGATGTGTAATGTGCAAGTGTAACGAACCTGTTTCAGCTGCAAACAGACTTGCAGGATATCAATACGTTACGATTATTTTTTCCTGTTAAATATTGAGCTTTTTTGTTGACACACACATTATAAACCTTGCTTTCCTTACGCAAGATTCGTAATTTTAAAATTTCTACAAGATGGTAACATAGTGTACAGTACTTGCAGTTTCTACAAAGAATCTTGTATATATTCAAACCAAACGTGTTTTCCGTTAAACCCTAGGTGATGTAGGTGAAACAAGACAATGATTTCATTAACATTAATCAGGACTTTCCTTCTCTTTCTTTCTCTCTCTCTCTCTCTCTCTCTCTCTCTCTCTCTCAATTTGCACCTACGTTTCATCAGAATGTTGGGCGTATAGTCATGACATTCTGTATATTCCCTTGGACCACAAAGTTAAGTCTTCCCTGGTAGGTGCATTTACATCATGTTCTTGTTGTTGTTGGGTTTAACGCAATTTTTCAGCACTCTATAGACTATGCATGGTGGCAAATATTATTAGTGCAGGACGAACCCTGAAAAACCCCAGGATGAACCACCGAGACACGAGAGGCTACTGGCAAGCTTTCCCACATACCCAAATTGGTCCAATCCTAGACACGAAAACACACAGACAGAGGTGAGATGACAGTGATCCGTAACGGAGAGCGATTTAGACCTGTATGCTACTCGGGGCCTCTCATCTACATCATTAGCGTTTGCATAGTACGCAAAATAATTGCAACGAATCATGTTCCATATTTTACTCGCGATCTCATCACTTTGATAAATCGTCATTCTTATCTCATCTGCAATTGCCGATCTCCCAGACAGTAATATACACTTTTGAGCCTATGGCATTATGTTTATCTCTATCCTTTATAGCATCATTTACTCAAAATTAACATGCTAATATCTACAGCACGCCAGAATACATGAAGTAGCATCATTGATTCTCAATCAAAATGAATAAGATTGTGTTTCTACTAACTTCAATAAAATTCAGTCCATCCAGAAATGAATTTTCTTACTTTTGAATGATTCCTAATACTTCTTTATAAATCTTGTATTACGTTTCTAATTAATTTATTATCACAAACAATACGGAATAAAAATTAGTAGTACGATAAGCGTTGATGACAAAAGATACGTATCATTGAACTCTCTTCGCAAAATGATTATACCGATGACTTAATGGATATGCAAATAAATCAAGGGATATATATGAAGGTCAGCACGGAAGAACACGTTCATATTTTCAATTTGTATTCCGAACTGTCTTATGTAAACTTCGTCTTCAGCTCCTTTTGCCATTTGAAAGTCAGTTTTTCAATAGCATATTTCTATCCAATGAATGTAGCTATTGTACAGTACACATAATCTTGGAGAGCATGCTAGTTTACACTAACACATTGATTTTATCAAAGTGCGTCCTCATTCTTACTATCTCTATTTTGAACGTTGGACTTTTTTTAAAGCAAGTGCAACTGGTTTCGGATATATCATTGTTATTATTCGCTCTCGCCCCCCTGCCCCCTCTACCCATCTCGCTTTCTGGTAGTCTATTCGATATGTCCTCCTGTAGATATTGGAGACAATGTTGACGATGTCAGACGGCTTAAGATTAACAGTTTAGCAATAGCAATCATTTTTCTCTGCAGCATCGGGTGAAACGAATTTAGTATTTTATAATAATGTGCAACGACAAAAAAAAACCAAACAACACTCTCATGTAGTTTTCTACGTCGAAAGAAATCCCATCCACACTTTTGATCAAATAAGAAACAATACTTATACACAATGTCGCATCACCATACTTCCTTTTTCAACATAATATTATACACATATATAAATCATCGTTTCCAGTAAGTTAATCTTATTATACAACTTTGTTCACGTGTTGCTGATTCCAAAACATTCAAAATTGTATTTATCTCTTCAGATTCAACTACACACCGTACAAGTGGTAAGAACATTCGCTAGCACCATCCATCTCAAAGATATTTTGTATTTATAAACCACCCTTCTCTCTCCTTCTTTTCCTCACCTTTGTCACATGCCTCGATATATGTAGCTTCATATCGATTAAGGACAAAACCCTAACTATATTGGGGAAGCACACATAAATTATGAGTTATGTTGTTCAAACAGTTTTCCAGCAGCTTTAGCTTCATTTGAGTCTACCTAACACTGGGATTAATTGTCAAATTATATATCTATATATATATATATATATATATATATATATATATATATATATATATATATATATATATATATATATATATATATATATATATAGATAGATAGATAGATAGATAGATGGAGAGATAGATTAAACGATTTACATCTTCATTAAACTTTTATATCTATACAGATATGAATATATAGAAAGACAGAGAGATAGATAAAAGAATAGATAAACAGATAGAGGGATATAGTTAGATAGATATAGCTGGATGGATATACATATTAATATTTAGATAGATAGATAGATAGAGAGAGAGAGACAGATAGATAGATAGAAAGATAGATAGATATATAGATAGAGAGATAGAAAGAAAGATAAGAAGATAGATAGAAAGATAGATAGATATATAAATGGAAAGATAGATAGAGAGACAGATAGATAGATAGAAAGATAGATAGATAGATAGATAGACAGAAAGATAAGTAGATAGAAAGAAAGATAGATAGATAGATGGACCAATAGATAGATATGTAGATAGATAGAAAGATAGATAGATAGATAGACAGATAAATATATAGATAGATATATGGATAGATATAAAATACAGTGATAGATAGAGTAATTGTTTTAGGGTGTCTCTCTCTCTCTTTCTCTCTCCCTCTCTCTCTCTCTCTCTCTCTCTCTCTCTTTATATTTATATATATATATATATATATATATATATATATATATATATATCAGGATAGAAATAATACATTTCTAAGTCCTGTTTGTTGTCCTTTTTATATATGGGCACGTTGCATCCAAAATCAATTTCCATGAAAATATATCTTGTTTAATATTTAACCATGAGCAACTGCATCGACTACTTATGTCTTAAATAAATGTTTCGTTCAGTTGTTCATTTACACAAATTTAAACGATGCTACCCTTCTCCGTCTCCTCCCTTTCTCTCGATCTTCCAATCCCTTTCTTTCTATTTATAAGAATACATTTTCTAAAGCTGTCATTTTGTTGGCTACTACTCCATTATTCCTAGCACATGTTATGCAGGACATGTCATATTGACATTCTATGCTATATAAAAAGATGTCTTACGTCGTCCTTTACACAATGCAATGATGCAAGTTAGGTTCGAAATTTTCATTTTTGTACCAATTAAAAAACACATTGTATGCCTCTATCCAGGTTCCAGTGATGGCCATACAAGCGGTAAGAGTTTCGTTTGCACTCTAAGACATCGCACTGAAGTCTATCTTTCACTTTGTACCTCGCTCCATACCCAATTAATCAAAATACAAATTTAATTTATAAGACATTAGATGCAGTGTAAAGATGGAAAATCATCCGATATCTAAGTCGTATCTAATCCATGTAGGAGCTATATGTACACAAATAACATCAGAGAACATTGCAATGCTCATTGCAAACCCTTTATTAGACATCTCGGGAATTGATTGTAAAATTATCTATAGATAGGCATTTGTTTAATCCAAAAGAAAATCTTATTCAAAATGTGATTATGATCAGTAAATAGTGACGATGACATTCATATATATTTTCAATGTCAAATGCAATATATCATTTTTGTACACATCCAATATTATAAAAGTACCGAAAGGGTCATGATGTGTAATGTGCAAGTGTAACGAACCTGTTTCAGCTGCAAACAGACTTGCAGGATATCAATACGTTACGATTATTTTTTCCTGTTAAATATTGAGCTTTTTTGTTGACACACACATTATAAACCTTGCTTTCCTTACGCAAGATTCGTAATTTTAAAATTTCTACAAGATGGTAACATAGTGTACAGTACTTGCAGTTTCTACAAAGAATCTTGTATATATTCAAACCAAACGTGTTTTCCGTTAAACCCTAGGTGATGTAGGTGAAACAAGACAATGATTTCATTAACATTAATCAGGACTTTCCTTCTCTTTCTTTCTCTCTCTCTCTCTCTCTCTCTCTCTCTCTCAATTTGCACCTACGTTTCATCAGAATGTTGGGCGTATAGTCATGACATTCTGTATATTCCCTTGGACCACAAAGTTAAGTCTTCCCTGGTAGGTGCATTTACATCATGTTCTTGTTGTTGTTGGGTTTAACGCAATTTTTCAGCACTCTATAGACTATGCATGGTGGCAAATATTATTAGTGCAGGACGAACCCTGAAAAACCCCAGGATGAACCACCGAGACACGAGAGGCTACTGGCAAGCTTTCCCACATACCCAAATTGGTCCAATCCTAGACACGAAAACACACAGACAGAGGTGAGATGACAGTGATCCGTAACGGAGAGCGATTTAGACCTGTATGCTACTCGGGGCCTCTCATCTACATCATTAGCGTTTGCATAGTACGCAAAATAATTACAACGAATCATGTTCCATATTTTACTCGCGATCTCATCACTTTGAGAAATCGTCATTCTTATCTCATCTGCAATTGCCGATCTCCCAGACAGTAATATACACTTTTGAGCCTATGGCATTATGTTTATCTCTATCCTTTATAGCATCATTTACTCAAAATTAACATGCTAATATCTACAGCACGCCAGAATACATGAAGTAGCATCATTGATTCTCAATCAAAATGAATAAGATTGTGTTTCTACTAACTTCAATAAAATTCAGCCCATCCAGAAATGAATTTTCTTACTTTTGAATGATTCCTAATACTTCTTTATAACTCTTGTATTACGTTTCTAAATAATTTATTATCACAAACAATACGGAATAAAAATTAGTAGTACGATAAGCGTTGATGACAAAAGATACGTATCATTGAACTCTCTTCGCAAAATGATTATACCGATGACTTAATGGATATGCAAATAAATCAAGGGATATATATGAAGGTCAGCACGGAAGAACACGTTCATATTTTCAATTTGTATTCCGAACTGTCTTATGTAAACTTCGTCTTCAGCTCCTTTTGCCATTTGAAAGTCAGTTTTTCAATAGCATATTTCTATCCAATGAATGTAGCTATTGTACAGTACACATAATCTTGGAGAGCATGCTAGCTTACACTAACACATTGATTTTATCAAAGTGCGTCCTCATTCTTACTATCTCTATTTTGAACGTTGGACTTTTTTTAAAGCAAGTGCAACTGGTTTCGGATATATCATTGTTATTATTCGCTCTCGCCCCCCTCCCCCCACTACCCACCTCGCTTTCTGGTAGTCTATTCGATATGTCCTCCTGTAGATATTGGAGACAATGTTGATGATGTCAGACGGCTTAAGATTAACAGTTTAGCAATAGCAATCATTTTTCTCTGCAGCATCGGGTGAAACGAATTTAGTATTTTATAATAATGTGCAACGACAAAAAAAAAACCAAACAACACTCTCATGTAGGTTTCCACGCCGAAAGAAATCCCATCCACACTTTTGATCAAATAAGAAACAATACTTATACACAATGTCGCATCACCATACTTCCTTTTTCAACATAATATTATACACATATATAAATCATCGTTTCCAGTAAGTTAATCTTATTATACAACTTTGTTCACGTGTTGCTGATTCCAAAACATTCAAAACTGTATTTATCTCTACAGATTCAACTACACACCGTACAAGTGGTAAGAACATTCGCTAGCACCATCCATCTCAAAGATATTTTGTATTTATAAACCACCCTTCTCTCTCATTCTTTTCCTCACCTTTGTCACATGCCCCGATATATGTAGTTTCATATCGATTAAGGACAAACCCTAACTATATTGGGGAAGCACACATAAATTATGAGTTATGTTGTTCAAACAGTTTTCCAGCATGCTTTAGCTTCATTTGAGTCTACCTAACACTGGGATTAATTGTCAAATTATATATATATATATTTAGATAGATAGATAGATAGATAAAACGATTTACATCTTCATTAAACTTTTATATCTATACAGATATGAATATATAGAAAGACAGAGAGATAGATAGAAGAATAGATAAACAGATATAGATATATTGTTAGATAGATATAGCTGGATGGATATACATTATTAATATTTAGATAGATAGAGAGAGAGACAGATAGACAGATAGAAAGATAGATAGATAGATGGATAGATATATAGATAGATAGATAGAAAGAAAGATAAGAAGATAGATAGAAAGATAGATAGATATATAAATGGAAAGATAGATAGAGAGACAGATAGATAGATAGAAAGATAGATAGATAGATAGACAGAAAGATAAGTAGATAGAAAGAAAGATAGATAGATAGATAGACAAATAGATAGATATGTAGATAGATAGAATGATAGATAGATAGACAGATAAATAGATAGATAGATATATAGATAGATATAAAATACAGTGATAGATAGAGACATTGTTTTAGAGTCTCTCTCTGTCTCTCTCTCTCTCTCTCTCTGTATATATATATATATATATATATATATATATATATATATATATATATATATATATATATATATATATATATATATCAGAATAGAAATAATACATTTCTAAGTCCTGTTTGTTGTCTTTTTTATATATGGGCACGTTGCATCCAAAATCAATTTCCATGAAAATAGATTTTGTTTAATATTTAACCATGAGCAACTGCATCGACTACTTATGTCTTAAATAAATGTTTCGTTGAGTTGTTCATTTATACAAATTTAAACGATGCTACCCTTCTCCGTCTCCTCCCTTTCTCTCGATCTTCCAATCCCTTTCTTTCTATTTATAAGAATACATTTTCTAAAGCTGTCATTTTGTTGGCTACTACTCCATTATTCCTAGCACATGTTATGCAGGACATGTCATATTGACATTCTATGCTATATAAAAAGATGTCTTACGTCGTCCTTTACACAATGCAATGATGCAAGTTAGGTTCAAAATTTTCATTTTTGTACCAATTAAAAAACACATTGTATGCCTCTATCCAGGTTCCAGTGATGGCCATACAAGCGGTAAGAGTTTCGTTTGCACTCTAAGACATCGCACTGAAGTCTATCTTTCACTTTGTACCTCGCTCCATACCCAATTAATCAAAATACAAATTTAATTTATAAGACATTAGATGCAGTGTAAAGATGGAAAATCATCCGATATCTAAGTCGTATCTAATCCATGTAGGAGCTATATGTACACAAATAACATCAGAGAATATTGCAATGCTCATTGCAAACCCTTTATTAGACATCTCGGGAATTGATTGTAAAATTATCTATAGATAGGCATTTGTTTAATCCAAAAGAAAATCTTATTCAAAATGTGATTATGATCAGTAAATAGTGACGATGACATTCATATATATTTTCAATGTCAAATGCAATATATCATTTTTGTACACATCCAATATTATAAAAGTACCGAAAGGGTCATGATGTGTAATGTGCAAGTGTAACGAACCTGTTTCAGCTGCAAACAGACTTGCAGGATATCAATACGTTACGATTATTTTTTCCTGTTAAATATTGAGCTTTTTTGTTGACACACACATTATAAACCTTGCTTTCCTTACGCAAGATTCGTAATTTTAAAATTTCTACAAGATGGTAACATAGTGTACAGTACTTGCAGTTTCTACAAAGAATCTTGTATATATTCAAACCAAACGTGTTTTCCGTTAAACCCTAGGTGATATAGGTGAAACAAGACAATGATTTCATTAACATTAATCAGGACTTTCCTTCTCTTTCTTTCTCTCTCTCTCTCTCTCTCTCTCTCTCTCTCTCTCTCTCTCTCAATTTGCACCTACGTTCCATCAGACTGTTTTGCGTATAGTCATGACATTCTGTATATTCCCTTGGACCACAAAGTTAAGTCTTCCCTGGTAGGTGCATTTACATCATGTTGTTGTTGTTGTTGGGCTTAACGCAATTTTTCAGCCTTCTATAGACTATGCATGGTGGCAAATATTATTAGTGCAGGACGAACCCTGAAAAACCCCAGAATGAACCACCGAGACACGAGAGGCTACTGGCAAGCTTTCCCATATACCCAAATTGGTCCAATCCTAGACACGAAAACACACAGACAGAGGTGAGATGACAGTGATCCGTAACGGAGAGCGATTTAGACCTGTATGCTACTCGGGGCCCCTCATCTACATCATTAGCGTTTGCATAGTACGCAAAATAATTGCAACGAATCATGTTCCATATTTTACTCGCGATCTCATCACTTTGATAAATCGTCATTCTTATCTCATCTGCAATTGCCGATCTCCCAGACAGTAATATACACTTTTGAGCCTATGGCATTATGTTTATCTCTATCCTTTATAGCATCATTTACTCAAAATTAACATGCTAATATCTACAGCACGCCAGAATACATGAAGTAGCATCATTGATTCTCAATCAAAATGAATAAGATTGTGTTTCTACTAACTTCAATAAAATTCAGTCCATCCAGAAATGAATTTTCTTACTTTTGAATGATTCCTAATACTTCTTTATAAATCTTGTATTACGTTTCTAAATAATTTATTATCACAAACAATACGGAATAAAAATTAGTAGTACGATAAGCGTTGATGACAAAAGATACGTATCATTGAACTCTCTTCGCAAAATGATTATACCGATGACTTAATGGATATGCAAATAAATCAAGGGATATATATGAAGGTCAGCACGGAAGAACACGTTCATATTTTCAATTTGTATTCCGAACTGTCTTATGTAAACTTCGTCTTCAGCTCCTTTTGCCATTTGAAAGTCAGTTTTTCAATAGCATATTTCTATCCAATGAATGTAGCTATTGTACAGTACACATAATCTTGGAGAGCATGCTAGTTTACACTAACACATTGATTTTATCAAAGTGCGTCCTCATTCTTACTATCTCTATTTTGAACGTTGGACTTTTTTTAAAGCAAGTGCAACTGGTTTCGGATATATCATTGTTATTATGCGCTCTCGCCCCCCTGCCCCCTCTACCGATCTCGCTTTCTGGTAGTCTATTCGATATGTCCTCCTGTAGATATTGGAGACAATGTTGACGATGTCAGACGGCTTAAGATTAACAGTTTAGCAATAGCAATCATTTTTCTCTGCAGCATCGGGTGAAACGAATTTAGTATTTTATAATAATGTGCAACGACAAAAAAAAACCAAACAACACTCTCATGTAGTTTTCTACGTCGAAAGAAATCCCATCCACACTTTTGATCAAATAAGAAACAATACTTATACACAATGTCGCATCACCATACTTCCTTTTTCAACATAATATTATACACATATATAAATCATCGTTTCCAGTAAGTTAATCTTATTATACAACTTTGTTCACGTGTTGCTGATTCCAAAACATTCAAAACTGTATTTATCTCTTCAGATTCAACTACACACCGTACAAGTGGTAAGAACATTCGCTAGCACCATCCATCTCAAAGATATTTTGTATTTATAAACCACCCTTCTCTCTCCTTCTTTTCCTCACCTTTGTCACATGCCTCGATATATGTAGCTTCATATCGAATAAGGACAAACCCTAACTATATTGGGGAAGCACACATAAATTATGAGTTATGTTGTTCAAACAGTTTTCCAGCGGCGTTAGCTTCATTTGAGTCTACCTAACACTGGGATTAATTGTCAAATTATATATCTATATATATATATATATATATATATATATATATATATATATATATATATATATATATATATATATATATATATATATATATATATATATAGATAGATAGATAGATAGATAGATAGATAGATGGAGAGATAGATTAAACGATTTACATCTTCATTAAACTTTTATATCTATACAGATATGAATATATAGAAAGACAGAGAGATAGATAAAAGAATAGATAAACAGATAGAGGGATATAGTTAGATAGATATAGCTGGATGGATATACATATTAATATTTAGATAGATAGATAGATAGAGAGAGAGAGACAGATAGATAGATAGAAAGATAGATAGATATATAGATAGAGAGATAGAAAGAAAGATAAGAAGATAGATAGAAAGATAGATAGATATATAAATGGAAAGATAGATAGAGAGACAGATAGATAGATAGAAAGATAGATAGATAGATAGATAGACAGAAAGATAAGTAGATAGAAAGAAAGATAGATAGATAGATGGACCAATAGATAGATATGTAGATAGATAGAAAGATAGATAGATATATAGACAGATAAATATATAGATAGATATATGGATAGATATAAAATACAGTGATAGATAGAGTAATTGTTTTAGGGTGTCTCTCTCTCTCTTTCTCTCTCCCTCTCTCTCTCTCTCTCTCTCTCTCTCTCTCCCTTTATATATATATATATATATATATATATATATATATATATATATATATATATATATATCAGGATAGAAATAATACATTTCTAAGTCCTGTTTGTTGTCTTTTTTATATATGGGCACGTTGCATCCAAAATCAATTTCCATGAAAATATATCTTGTTTAATATTTAACCATGAGCAACTGCATCGACTACTTATGTCTTAAATAAATGTTTCGTTCAGTTGTTCATTTACACAAATTTAAACGATGCTACCCTTCTCCGTCTCCTCCCTTTCTCTCGATCTTCCAATCCCTTTCTTTCTATTTATAAGAATACATTTTCTAAAGCTGTCATTTTGTTGGCTACTACTCCATTATTCCTAGCACATGTTATGCAGGACATGTCATATTGACATTCTATGCTATATAAAAAGATGTCTTACGTCGTCCTTTACACAATGCAATGATGCAAGTTAGGTTCGAAATTTTCATTTTTGTACCAATTAAAAAACACATTGTATGCCTCTATCCAGGTTCCAGTGATGGCCATACAAGCGGTAAGAGTTTCGTTTGCACTCTAAGACATCGCACTGAAGTCTATCTTTCACTTTGTACCTCGCTCCATACCCAATTAATCAAAATACAAATTTAATTTATAAGACATTAGATGCAGTGTAAAGATGGAAAATCATCCGATATCTAAGTCGTATCTAATCCATGTAGGAGCTATATGTACACAAATAACATCAGAGAACATTGCAATGCTCATTGCAAACCCTTTATTAGACATCTCGGGAATTGATTGTAAAATTATCTATAGATAGGCATTTGTTTAATCCAAAAGAAAATCTTATTCAAAATGTGATTATGATCAGTAAATAGTGACGATGACATTCATATATATTTTCAATGTCAAATGCAATATATCATTTTTGTACACATCCAATATTATAAAAGTACCGAAAGGGTCATGATGTGCAATGTGCAAGTGTAACGAACCTGTTTCAGCTGCAAACAGACTTGCAGGATATCAATACGTTACGATTATTTTTTCCTGTTAAATATTGAGCTTTTTTGTTGACACACACATTATAAACCTTGCTTTCCTTACGCAAGATTCGTAATTTTAAAATTTCTACAAGATGGTAACATAGTGTACAGTACTTGCAGTTTCTACAAAGAATCTTGTATATATTCAAACCAAACGTGTTTTCCGTTAAACCCTAGGTGATGTAGGTGAAACAAGACAATGATTTCATTAACATTAATCAGGACTTTCCTTCTCTTTCTTTCTCTCTCTCTCTCTCTCTCTCTCTCTCTCTCTCTCTCAATTTGCACCTACGTTTCATCAGAATGTTGGGCGTATAGTCATGACATTCTGTATATTCCCTTGGACCACAAAGTTAAGTCTTCCCTGGTAGGTGCATTTACATCATGTTCTTGTTGTTGTTGGGTTTAACGCAATTTTTCAGCACTCTATAGACTATGCATGGTGGCAAATATTATTAGTGCAGGACGAACCCTGAAAAACCCCAGGATGAACCACCGAGACACGAGAGGCTACTGGCAAGCTTTCCCACATACCCAAATTGGTCCAATCCTAGACACGAAAACACACAGACAGAGGTGAGATGACAGTGATCCGTAACGGAGAGCGATTTAGACCTGTATGCTACTCGGGGCCTCTCATCTACATCATTAGCGTTTGCATAGTACGCAAAATAATTACAACGAATCATGTTCCATATTTTACTCGCGATCTCATCACTTTGAGAAATCGTCATTCTTATCTCATCTGCAATTGCCGATCTCCCAGACAGTAATATACACTTTTGAGCCTATGGCATTATGTTTATCTCTATCCTTTATAGCATCATTTACTCAAAATTAACATGCTAATATCTACAGCACGCCAGAATACATGAAGTAGCATCATTGATTCTCAATCAAAATGAATAAGATTGTGTTTCTACTAACTTCAATAAAATTCAGTCCATCCAGAAATGAATTTTCTTACTTTTGAATGATTCCTAATACTTCTTTATAACTCTTGTATTACGTTTCTAAATAATTTATTATCACAAACAATACGGAATAAAAATTAGTAGTACGATAAGCGTTGATGACAAAAGATACGTATCATTGAACTCTCTTCGCAAAATGATTATACCGATGACTTAATGGATATGCAAATAAATCAAGGGATATATATGAAGGTCAGCACGGAAGAACACGTTCATATTTTCAATTTGTATTCCGAACTGTCTTATGTAAACTTCGTCTTCAGCTCCTTTTGCCATTTGAAAGTCAGTTTTTCAATAGCATATTTCTATCCAATGAATGTAGCTATTGTACAGTACACATAATCTTGGAGAGCATGCTAGCTTACACTAACACATTGATTTTATCAAAGTGCGTCCTCATTCTTACTATCTCTATTTTGAACGTTGGACTTTTTTTAAAGCAAGTGCAACTGGTTTCGGATATATCATTGTTATTATTCGCTCTCGCCCCCCTCCCCCCACTACCCACCTCGCTTTCTGGTAGTCTATTCGATATGTCCTCCTGTAGATATTGGAGACAATGTTGATGATGTCAGACGGCTTAAGATTAACAGTTTAGCAATAGCAATCATTTTTCTCTGCAGCATCGGGTGAAACGAATTTAGTATTTTATAATAATGTGCAACGACAAAAAAAAAACCAAACAACACTCTCATGTAGGTTTCCACGCCGAAAGAAATCCCATCCACACTTTTGATCAAATAAGAAACAATACTTATACACAATGTCGCATCACCATACTTCCTTTTTCAACATAATATTATACACATATATAAATCATCGTTTCCAGTAAGTTAATCTTATTATACAACTTTGTTCACGTGTTGCTGATTCCAAAACATTCAAAACTGTATTTATCTCTACAGATTCAACTACACACCGTACAAGTGGTAAGAACATTCGCTAGCACCATCCATCTCAAAGATATTTTGTATTTATAAACCACCCTTCTCTCTCATTCTTTTCCTCACCTTTGTCACATGCCCCGATATATGTAGTTTCATATCGATTAAGGACAAACCCTAACTATATTGGGGAAGCACACATAAATTATGAGTTATGTTGTTCAAACAGTTTTCCAGCATGCTTTAGCTTCATTTGAGTCTACCTAACACTGGGATTAATTGTCAAATTATATATATATATATATTTAGATAGATAGATAGATAGATAAAATGATTTACATCTTCATTAAACTTTTATATCTATACAGATATGAATATATAGAAAGACAGAGAGATAGATAGAAGAATAGATAAACAGATATAGATATATTGTTAGATAGATATAGCTGGATGGATATACAGATTAATATTTAGATAGATAGAGAGAGAGACAGATAGACAGATAGAAAGATAGATAGATAGATGGATAGATATATAGATAGATAGATAGAAAGAAAGATAAGAAGATAGATAGAAAGATAGATAGATATATAAATGGAAAGATAGATAGAGAGACAGATAGATAGATAGAAAGATAGATAGATAGATAGACAGAAAGATAAGTAGATAGAAAGAAAGATAGATAGATAGATAGACAAATAGATATGTAGATAGATAGAATGATAGATAGATAGACAGATAAATAGATATATAGATAGATATAAAATACAGTGATAGATAGAGACATTGTTTTAGAGTCTCTCTCTGTCTCTCTCTCTCTCTCTGTATATATATATATATATATATATATATATATATATATATATGTATATATATATATATATATATATATATATATATATATATATATATATATATATATATATATCAGAATAGAAATAATACATTTCTAAGTCCTGTTTGTTGTCTTTTTTATATATGGGCACGTTGCATCCAAAATCAATTTCCATGAAAATAGATTTTGTTTAATATTTAACCATGAGCAACTGCATGGACTACTTATGTCTTAAATAAATGTTTCGTTGAGTTGTTCATTTATACAAATTTAAACGATGCTACCCTTCTCCGTCTCCTCCCTTTCTCTCGATCTTCCAATCCCTTTCTTTTTATTTATAAGAATACATTTTCTAAAGCTGTCATTTTGTTGGCTACTACTCCATTATTCCTAGCACATGTTATGCAGGACATGTCATATTGACATTCTATGCTATATAAAAAGATGTCTTACGTCGTCCTTTACACAATGCAATGATGCAAGTTAGGTTCAAAATTTTCATTTTTGTACCAATTAAAAAAACACATTGTATGCCTCTATCCAGGTTCCAGTGATGGCCATACAAGCGGTAAGAGTTTCGTTTGCACTCTAAGACATCGCACTGAAGTCTATCTTTCACTTTGTACCTCGCTCCATACCCAATTAATCAAAATACAAATTTAATTTATAAGACATTAGATGCAGTGTAAAGATGGAAAATCATCCGATATCTAAGTCGTATCTAATCCATGTAGGAGCTATATGTACACAAATAACATCAGAGAATATTGCAATGCTCATTGCAAACCCTTTATTAGACATCTCGGGAATTGATTGTAAAATTATCTATAGATAGGCATTTGTTTAATCCAAAAGAAAATCTTATTCAAAATGTGATTATGATCAGTAAATAGTGACGATGACATTCATATATATTTTCAATGTCAAATGCAATATATCATTTTTGTACACATCCAATATTATAAAAGTACCGAAAGGGTCATGATGTGTAATGTGCAAGTGTAACGAACCTGTTTCAGCTGCAAACAGACTTGCAGGATATCAATACGTTACGATTATTTTTTCCTGTTAAATATTGAGCTTTTTTGTTGACACACACATTATAAACCTTGCTTTCCTTACGCAAGATTCGTAATTTTAAAATTTCTACAAGATGGTAACATAGTGTACAGTACTTGCAGTTTCTACAAAGAATCTTGTATATATTCAAACCAAACGTGTTTTCCGTTAAACCCTAGGTGATGTAGGTGAAACAAGACAATGATTTCATTAACATTAATCAGGACTTTCCTTCTCTTTCTTTCTCTCTCTCTCTCTCTCTCTCTCTCTCTCTCTCTCAATTTGCACCTACGTTTCATCAGAATGTTGGGCGTATAGTCATGACATTCTGTATATTCCCTTGGACCACAAAGTTAAGTCTTCCCTGGTAGGTGCATTTACATCATGTTCTTGTTGTTGTTGGGTTTAACGCAATTTTTCAGCACTCTATAGACTATGCATGGTGGCAAATATTATTAGTGCAGGACGAACCCTGAAAAACCCCAGGATGAACCACCGAGACACGAGAGGCTACTGGCAAGCTTTCCCACATACCCAAATTGGTCCAATCCTAGACACGAAAACACACAGACAGAGGTGAGATGACAGTGATCCGTAACGGAGAGCGATTTAGACCTGTATGCTACTCGGGGCCTCTCATCTACATCATTAGCGTTTGCATAGTACGCAAAATAATTACAACGAATCATGTTCCATATTTTACTCGCGATCTCATCACTTTGAGAAATCGTCATTCTTATCTCATCTGCAATTGCCGATCTCCCAGACAGTAATATACACTTTTGAGCCTATGGCATTATGTTTATCTCTATCCTTTATAGCATCATTTACTCAAAATTAACATGCTAATATCTACAGCACGCCAGAATACATGAAGTAGCATCATTGATTCTCAATCAAAATGAATAAGATTGTGTTTCTACTAACTTCAATAAAATTCAGTCCATCCAGAAATGAATTTTCTTACTTTTGAATGATTCCTAATACTTCTTTATAACTCTTGTATTACGTTTCTAAATAATTTATTATCACAAACAATACGGAATAAAAATTAGTAGTACGATAAGCGTTGATGACAAAAGATACGTATCATTGAACTCTCTTCGCAAAATGATTATACCGATGACTTAATGGATATGCAAATAAATCAAGGGATATATATGAAGGTCAGCACGGAAGAACACGTTCATATTTTCAATTTGTATTCCGAACTGTCTTATGTAAACTTCGTCTTCAGCTCCTTTTGCCATTTGAAAGTCAGTTTTTCAATAGCATATTTCTATCCAATGAATGTAGCTATTGTACAGTACACATAATCTTGGAGAGCATGCTAGCTTACACTAACACATTGATTTTATCAAAGTGCGTCCTCATTCTTACTATCTCTATTTTGAACGTTGGACTTTTTTTAAAGCAAGTGCAACTGGTTTCGGATATATCATTGTTATTATTCGCTCTCGCCCCCCTCCCCCCACTACCCACCTCGCTTTCTGGTAGTCTATTCGATATGTCCTCCTGTAGATATTGGAGACAATGTTGATGATGTCAGACGGCTTAAGATTAACAGTTTAGCAATAGCAATCATTTTTCTCTGCAGCATCGGGTGAAACGAATTTAGTATTTTATAATAATGTGCAACGACAAAAAAAAACCCAAACAACACTCTCATGTAGGTTTCCACGCCGAAAGAAATCCCATCCACACTTTTGATCAAATAAGAAACAATACTTATACACAATGTCGCATCACCATACTTCCTTTTTCAACATAATATTATACACATATATAAATCATCGTTTCCAGTAAGTTAATCTTATTATACAACTTTGTTCACGTGTTGCTGATTCCAAAACATTCAAAACTGTATTTATCTCTACAGATTCAACTACACACCGTACAAGTGGTAAGAACATTCGCTAGCACCATCCATCTCAAAGATATTTTGTATTTATAAACCACCCTTCTCTCTCCTTCTTTTCCTCACCTTTGTCACATGCCCCGATATATGTAGTTTCATATCGATTAAGGACAAACCCTAACTATATTGGGGAAGCACACATAAATTATGAGTTATGTTGTTCAAACAGTTTTCCAGCATGCTTTAGCTTCATTTGAGTCTACCTAACACTGGGATTAATTGTCAAATTATATATATATATATTTAGATAGATAGATAGATAGATAAAACGATTTACATCTTCATTAAACTTTTATATCTATACAGATATGAATATATAGAAAGACAGAGAGATAGATAGAAGAATAGATAAACAGATATAGATATATTGTTAGATAGATATAGCTGGATGGATATACAGATTAATATTTAGATAGATAGAGAGAGAGACAGATAGACAGATAGAAAGATAGATAGATAGATGGATAGATATATAGATAGATAGATAGAAAGAAAGATAAGAAGATAGATAGAAAGATAGATAGATATATAAATGGAAAGATAGATAGAGAGACAGATAGATAGATAGAAAGATAGATAGATAGATAGACAGAAAGATAAGTAGATAGAAAGAAAGATAGATAGATAGATAGACAAATAGATAGATATGTAGATAGATAGAATGATAGATAGATAGACAGATAAATAGATAGATAGATATATAGATAGATATAAAATACAGTGATAGATAGAGACATTGTTTTAGAGTCTCTCTCTGTCTCTCTCTCTCTCTCTGTATATATATATATATATATATATATATATATATATATATATATATATATCAGAATAGAAATAATACATTTCTAAGTCCTGTTTGTTGTCTTTTTTATATATGGGCACGTTGCATCCAAAATCAATTTCCATGAAAATAGATTTTGTTTAATATTTAACCATGAGCAACTGCATCGACTACTTATGTCTTAAATAAATGTTTCGTTCAGTTGTTCATTTACACAAATTTAAACGATGCTACCCTTCTCCGTCTCCTCCTTTTCTCTCGATCTTCCAATCCCTTTCTTTCTATTTATAAGAATACATTTTCTAAAGCTGTCATTTTGTTGGCTACTACTCCATTATTCCTAGCACATGTTATGCAGGACATGTCATATTGACATTCTATGCTATATAAAAAGATGTCTTACGTCGTCCTTTACACAATGCAATGATGCAAGTTAGGTTCAAAATTTTCATTTTTGTACCAATTAAAAAACACATTGTATGCCTCTATCCAGGTTCCAGTGATGGCCATACAAGCGGTAAGAGTTTCGTTTGCACTCTAAGACATCGCACTGAAGTCTATCTTTCACTTTGTACCTCGCTCCATACCCAATTAATCAAAATACAAATTTAATTTATAAGACATTAGATGCAGTGTAAAGATGGAAAATCATCCGATATCTAAGTCGTATCTAATCCATGTAGGAGCTATATGTACACAAATAACATCAGAGAATATTGCAATGCTCATTGCAAACCCTTTATTAGACATCTCGGGAATTGATTGTAAAATTATCTATAGATAGGCATTTGTTTAATCCAAAAGAAAATCTTATTCAAAATGTGATTATGATCAGTAAATAGTGACGATGACATTCATATATATTTTCAATGTCAAATGCAATATATCATTTTTGTACACATCCAATATTATAAAAGTACCGAAAGGGTCATGATGTGTAATGTGCAAGTGTAACGAACCTGTTTCAGCTGCAAACAGACTTGCAGGATATCAATACGTTACGATTATTTTTTCCTGTTAAATATTGAGCTTTTTTGTTGACACACACATTATAAACCTTGCTTTCCTTACGCAAGATTCGTAATTTTAAAATTTCTACAAGATGGTAACATAGTGTACAGTACTTGCAGTTTCTACAAAGAATCTTGTATATATTCAAACCAAACGTGTTTTCCGTTAAACCCTAGGTGATATAGGTGAAACAAGACAATGATTTCATTAACATTAATCAGGACTTTCCTTCTCTTTCTTTCTCTCTCTCTCTCTCTCCCTCTCTCTCTCTCTCTCTCTCTCTCTCTCTCTCTCTCTCTCTCAATTTGCACCTACGTTCCATCAGACTGTTTTGCGTATAGTCATGACATTCTGTATATTCCCTTGGACCACAAAGTTAAGTCTTCCCTGGTAGGTGCATTTACATCATGTTCTTGTTGTTGTTGGGCTTAACGCAATTTTTCAGCCTTCTATAGACTATGCATGGTGGCAAATATTATTAGTGCAGGACGAACCCTGAAAAACCCCAGAATGAACCACCGAGACACGAGAGGCTACTGGCAAGCTTTCCCATATACCCAAATTGGTCCAATCCTAGACACGAAAACACACAGACAGAGGTGAGATGACAGTGATCCGTAACGGAGAGCGATTTAGACCTGTATGCTACTCGGGGCCCCTCATCTACATCATTAGCGTTTGCATAGTACGCAAAATAATTGCAACGAATCATGTTCCATATTTTACTCGCGATCTCATCACTTTGATAAATCGTCATTCTTATCTCATCTGCAATTGCCGATCTCCCAGACAGTAATATACACTTTTGAGCCTATGGCATTATGTTTATCTCTATCCTTTATAGCATCATTTACTCAAAATTAACATGCTAATATCTACAGCACGCCAGAATACATGAAGTAGCATCATTGATTCTCAATCAAAATGAATAAGATTGTGTTTCTACTAACTTCAATAAAATTCAGTCCATCCAGAAATGAATTTTCTTACTTTTGAATGATTCCTAATACTTCTTTATAAATCTTGTATTACGTTTCTAATTAATTTATTATCACAAACAATACGGAATAAAAATTAGTAGTACGATAAGCGTTGATGACAAAAGATACGTATCATTGAACTCTCTTCGCAAAATGATTATACCGATGACTTAATGGATATGCAAATAAATCAAGGGATATATATGAAGGTCAGCACGGAAGAACACGTTCATATTTTCAATTTGTATTCCGAACTGTCTTATGTAAACTTCGTCTTCAGCTCCTTTTGCCATTTGAAAGTCAGTTTTTCAATAGCATATTTCTATCCAATGAATGTAGCTATTGTACAGTACACATAATCTTGGAGAGCATGCTAGTTTACACTAACACATTGATTTTATCAAAGTGCGTCCTCATTCTTACTATCTCTATTTTGAACGTTGGACTTTTTTTAAAGCAAGTGCAACTGGTTTCGGATATATCATTGTTATTATTCGCTCTCGCCCCCCTGCCCCCTCTACCCATCTCGCTTTCTGGTAGTCTATTCGATATGTCCTCCTGTAGATATTGGAGACAATGTTGACGATGTCAGACGGCTTAAGATTAACAGTTTAGCAATAGCAATCATTTTTCTCTGCAGCATCGGGTGAAACGAATTTAGTATTTTATAATAATGTGCAACGACAAAAAAAAAACCAAACAACACTCTCATGTAGTTTTCTACGTCGAAAGAAATCCCATCCACACTTTTGATCAAATAAGAAACAATACTTATACACAATGTCGCATCACCATACTTCCTTTTTCAACATAATATTATACACATATATAAATCATCGTTTCCAGTAAGTTAATCTTATTATACAACTTTGTTCACGTGTTGCTGATTCCAAAACATTCAAAACTGTATTTATCTCTTCAGATTCAAGTACACACCGTACAAGTGGTAAGAACATTCGCTAGCACCATCCATCTCAAAGATATTTTGTATTTATAAACCACCCTTCTCTCTCCTTCTTTTCCTCACCTTTGTCACATGCCTCGATATATGTAGCTTCATATTGATTAAGGACAAACCCTAACTATATTGGGGAAGCACACATAAATTATGAGTTATGTTGTTCAAACAGTTTTCCAGCAGCTTTAGCTTCATTTGAGTCTACCTAACACTGGGATTAATTGTCAAATTATATATCTATATATATATATATATATATATATATATATATATATATATATATATATATATATATATATATATATAGATAGATAGATAGATAGATAGATGGAGAGATAGATTAAACGATTTACATCTTCATTAAACTTTTATATCTATACAGATATGAATATATAGAAAGACAGAGAGATAGATAAAAGAATAGATAAACAGATAGAGGGATATAGTTAGATAGATATAGCTGGATGGATATGCATATTAATATTTAGATAGATAGATAGATAGAGAGAGAGAGACAGATAGATAGATAGAAAGATAGATAGATATATAGATAGAGAGATAGAAAGAAAGATAAGAAGATAGATAGAAAGATAGATAGATATATAAATGGAAAGATAGATAGAGAGACAGATAGATAGATAGAAAGATAGATAGATAGATAGATAGACAGAAAGATAAGTAGATAGAAAGAAAGATAGATAGATAGATGGACCAATAGATAGATATGTAGATAGATAGAAAGATAGATAGATAGATAGACAGATAAATATATAGATAGATATATGGATAGATATAAAATACAGTGATAGATAGAGTAATTGTTTTAGGGTGTCTCTCTCTCTCTTTCTCTCTCCCTCTCTCTCTCTCTCTCTCTCTCTCTCTCTTTATATTTATATATATATATATATATATATATATATATATATATATATATATATATATATATATATATATATATCAGGATAGAAATAATACATTTCTAAGTCCTGTTTGTTGTCTTTTTTATATATGGGCACGTTGCATGCAAAATCAATTTCCATGAAAATATATCTTGTTTAATATTTAACCATGAGCAACTGCATCGACTACTTATGTCTTAAATAAATGTTTCGTTCAGTTGTTCATTTACACAAATTTAAACGATGCTACCCTTCTCCGTCTCCTCCCTTTCTCTCGATCTTCCAATCCCTTTCTTTCTATTTATAAGAATACATTTTCTAAAGCTGTCATTTTGTTGGCTACTACTCCATTATTCCTAGCACATGTTATGCAGGACATGTCATATTGACATTCTATGCTATATAAAAAGATGTCTTACGTCGTCCTTTACACAATGCAATGATGCAAGTTAGGTTCGAAATTTTCATTTTTGTACCAATTAAAAAACACATTGTATGCCTCTATCCAGGTTCCAGTGATGGCCATACAAGCGGTAAGAGTTTCGTTTCCACTCTAAGACATCGCACTGAAGTCTATCTTTCACTTTGTACCTCGCTCCATACCCAATTAATCAAAATACAAATTTAATTTATAAGACATTAGATGCAGTGTAAAGATGGAAAATCATCCGATATCTAAGTCGTATCTAATCCATGTAGGAGCTATATGTACACAAATAACATCAGAGAACATTGCAATGCTCATTGCAAACCCTTTATTAGACATCTCGGGAATTGATTGTAAAATTATCTATAGATAGGCATTTGTTTAATCCAAAAGAAAATCTTATTCAAAATGTGATTATGATCGGTAAATAGTGACGATGACATTCATATATATTTTCAATGTCAAATGCAATATATCATTTTTGTACACATCCAATATTATAAAAGTACCGAAAGGGTCATGATGTGTAATGTGCAAGTGTAACGAACCTGTTTCAGCTGCAAACAGACTTGCAGGATATCAATACGTTTCGATTATTTTTTCCTGTTAAATATTGAGCTTTTTTGTTGACACACACATTATAAACCTTGCTTTCCTTACGCAAGATTCGTAATTTTAAAATTTCTACAAGATGGTAACATAGTGTACAGTACTTGCAGTTTCTACAAAGAATTTTGTATATATTCAAACCAAACGTGTTTTCCGTTAAACCCTAGGTGATGTAGGTGAAACAAGACAATGATTTCATTAACATTAATCAGGACTTTCCTTCTCTTTCTTTCTCTCTCTCTCTCTCTCTCTCTCTCTCTCTCAATTTGCACCTACGTTTCATCAGAATGTTGGGCGTATAGTCATGACATTCTGTATATTCCCTTGGACCACAAAGTTAAGTCTTCCCTGGTAGGTGCATTTACATCATGTTCTTGTTGTTGTTGGGTTTAACGCAATTTTTCAGCACTCTATAGACTATGCATGGTGGCAAATATTATTAGTGCAGGACGAACCCTGAAAAACCCCAGGATGAACCACCGAGACACGAGAGGCTACTGGCAAGCTTTCCCACATACCCAAATTGGTCCAATCCTAGACACGAAAACACACAGACAGAGGTGAGATGACAGTGATCCGTAACGGAGAGCGATTTAGACCTGTATGCTACTCGGGGCCTCTCATCTACATCATTAGCGTTTGCATAGTACGCAAAATAATTACAACGAATCATGTTCCATATTTTACTCGCGATCTCATCACTTTGATAAATCGTCATTCTTATCTCATCTGCAATTGCCGATCTCCCAGACAGTAATATACACTTTTGAGCCTATGGCATTATGTTTATCTCTATCCTTTATAGCATCATTTACTCAAAATTAACATGCTAATATCTACAGCACGCCAGAATACATGAAGTAGCATCATTGATTCTCAATCAAAATGAATAAGATTGTGTTTCTACTAACTTCAATAAAATTCAGTCCATCCAGAAATGAATTTTCTTACTTTTGAATGATTCCTAATACTTCTTTATAAATCTTGTATTACGTTTCTAATTAATTTATTATCACAAACAATACGGAATAAAAATTAGTAGTACGATAAGCGTTGATGACAAAAGATACGTATCATTGAACTCTCTTCGCAAAATGATTATACCGATGACTTAATGGATATGCAAATAAATCAAGGGATATATATGAAGGTCAGCACGGAAGAACACGTTCATATTTTCAATTTGTATTCCGAACTGTCTTATGTAAACTTCGTCTTCAGCTCCTTTTGCCATTTGGAAGTCAGTTTTTCAATAGCATATTTCTATCCAATGAATGTAGCTATTGTACAGTATACATAATCTTGGAGAGCATGCTAGCTTACACTAACACATTGATTTTATCAAAGTGCGTCCTCATTCTTACTATCTCTATTTTGAACGTTGGACTTTTTTTAAAGCAAGTGCAACTGGTTTCGGATATATCATTGTTATTATTCGCTCTCGCCCCCCTCCCCCCACTACCCACCTCGCTTTCTGGTAGTCTATTCGATATGTCCTCCTGTAGATATTGGAGACAATGTTGATGATGTCAGACGGCTTAAGATTAACAGTTTAGCAATAGCAATCATTTTTCTCTGCAGCATCGGGTGAAACGAATTTAGTATTTTATAATAATGTGCAACGACAAAAAAAAAACCAAACAACACTCTCATGTAGGTTTCCACGCCGAAAGAAATCCCATCCACACTTTTGATCAAATAAGAAACAATACTTATACACAATGTCGCATCACCATACTTCCTTTTTCAACATAATATTATACACATATATAAATCATCGTTTCCAGTAAGTTAATCTTATTATACAACTTTGTTCACGTGTTGCTGATTCCAAAACATTCAAAACTGTATTTATCTCTACAGATTCAACTACACACCGTACAAGTGGTAAGAACATTCGCTAGCACCATCCATCTCAAAGATATTTTGTATTTATAAACCACCCTTCTCTCTCATTCTTTTCCTCACCTTTGTCACATGCCTCGATATATGTAGTTTCATATCGATTAAGGACAAACCCTAACTATATTGGGGAAGCACACATAAATTATGAGTTATGTTGTTCAAACAGTTTTCCAGCATGCTTTAGCTTCATTTGAGTCTACCTAACACTGGGATTAATTGTCAAATTATATATATATATATTTAGATAGATAGATAGATAGATAAAACGATTTACATCTTCATTAAACTTTTATATCTATACAGATATGAATATATAGAAAGACAGAGAGATAGATAGAAGAATAGATAAACAGATATAGATATATTGTTAGATAGATATAGCTGGATGGATATACAGATTAATATTTAGATAGATAGAGAGAGAGACAGATAGACAGATAGAAAGATAGATAGATAGATGGATAGATATATAGATAGATAGATAGAAAGAAAGATAAGAAGATAGATAGAAAGATAGATATATAAATGGAAAGATAGATAGAGAGACAGATAGATAGATAGAAAGATAGATAGATAGATAGACAGAAAGATAAGTAGACAGAAAGAAAGATAGATAGATAGACAAATAGATAGATATGTAGATAGATAGAATGATAGATAGATAGACAGATAAATAGATAGATAGATATATAGATAGATATAAAATACAGTGATAGATAGAGACATTGTTTTAGAGTCTCTCTCTGTCTCTCTCTCTCTCTCTGTATATATATATATATATATATATATATATATATATATATATATATATATATATATATATATATATATATATATATATATATATATATATATATATATATCAGAATAGAAATAATACATTTCTAAGTCCTGTTTGTTGTCTTTTTTATATATGGGCACGTTGCATCCAAAATCAATTTCCATGAAAATAGATTTTGTTTAATATTTAACCATGAGCAACTGCATCGACTACTTATGTCTTAAATAAATGTTTCGTTGAGTTGTTCATTTATACAAATTTAAACGATGCTACCCTTCTCCGTCTCCTCCCTTTCTCTCGATCTTCCAATCCCTTTCTTTCTATTTATAAGAATACATTTTCTAAAGCTGTCATTTTGTTGGCTACTACTCCATTATTCCTAGCACATGTTATGCAGGACATGTCATATTGACATTCTATGCTATATAAAAAGATGTCTTACGTCGTCCTTTACACAATGCAATGATGCAAGTTAGGTTCAAAATTTTCATTTTTGTACCAATTAAAAAACACATTGTATGCCTCTATCCAGGTTCCAGTGATGGCCATACAAGCGGTAAGAGTTTCGTTTGCACTCTAAGACATCGCACTGAAGTCTATCTTTCACTTTGTACCTCGCTCCATACCCAATTAATCAAAATACAAATTTAATTTATAAGACATTAGATGCAGTGTAAAGATGGAAAATCATCCGATATCTAAGTCGTATCTAATCCATGTAGGAGCTATATGTACACAAATAACATCAGAGAATATTGCAATGCTCATTGCAAACCCTTTATTAGACATCTCGGGAATTGATTGTAAAATTATCTATAGATAGGCATTTGTTTAATCCAAAAGAAAATCTTATTCAAAATGTGATTATGATCAGTAAATAGTGACGATGACATTCATATATATTTTCAATGTCAAATGCAATATATCATTTTTGTACACATCCAATATTATAAAAGTACCGAAAGGGTCATGATGTGTAATGTGCAAGTGTAACGAACCTGTTTCAGCTGCAAACAGACTTGCAGGATATCAATACGTTACGATTATTTTTTCCTGTTAAATATTGAGCTTTTTTGTTGACACACACATTATAAACCTTGCTTTCCTTACGCAAGATTCGTAATTTTAAAATTTCTACAAGATGGTAACATAGTGTACAGTACTTGCAGTTTCTACAAAGAATCTTGTATATATTCAAACCAAACGTGTTTTCCGTTAAACCCTAGGTGATATAGATGAAACAAGACAATGATTTCATTAACATTAATCAGGACTTTCCTTCTCTTTCTTTCTCTCTCTCTCTCTCTCCCTCTCTCTCTCTCTCTCTCTCTCTCTCTCTCTCTCTCTCTCTCTCTCTCTCTCTCTCAATTTGCACCTACGTTCCATCAGACTGTTTTGCGTATAGTCATGACATTCTGTATATTCCCTTGGACCACAAAGTTAAGTCTTCCCTGGTAGGTGCATTTACATCATGTTCTTGTTGTTGTTGGGCTTAACGCAATTTTTCAGCCTTCTATAGACTATGCATGGTGGCAAATATTATTAGTGCAGGACGAACCCTGAAAAACCCCAGAATGAACCACCGAGACACGAGAGGCTACTGGCAAGCTTTCCCATATACCCAAATTGGTCCAATCCTAGACACGAAAACACACAGACAGAGGTGAGATGACAGTGATCCGTAACGGAGAGCGATTTAGACCTGTATGCTACTCGGGGCCCCTCATCTACATCATTAGCGTTTGCATAGTACGCAAAATAATTGCAACGAATCATGTTCCATATTTTACTCGCGATCTCATCACTTTGATAAATCGTCATTCTTATCTCATCTGCAATTGCCGATCTCCCAGACAGTAATATACACTTTTGAGCCTATGGCATTATGTTTATCTCTATCCTTTATAGCATCATTTACTCAAAATTAACATGCTAATATCTACAGCACGCCAGAATACATGAAGTAGCATCATTGATTCTCAATCAAAATGAATAAGATTGTGTTTCTACTAACTTCAATAAAATTCAGTCCATCCAGAAATGAATTTTCTTACTTTTGAATGATTCCTAATACTTCTTTATAAATCTTGTATTACGTTTCTAAATAATTTATTATCACAAACAATACGGAATAAAAATTAGTAGTACGATAAGCGTTGATGACAAAAGATACGTATCATTGAACTCTCTTCGCAAAATGATTATACCGATGACTTAATGGATATGCAAATAAATCAAGGGATATATATGAAGGTCAGCACGGAAGAACACGTTCATATTTTCAATTTGTATTCCGAACTGTCTTATGTAAACTTCGTCTTCAGCTCCTTTTGCCATTTGAAAGTCAGTTTTTCAATAGCATATTTCTATCCAATGAATGTAGCTATTGTACAGTACACATAATCTTGGAGAGCATGCTAGTTTACACTAACACATTGATTTTATCAAAGTGCGTCCTCATTCTTACTATCTCTATTTTGAACGTTGGACTTTTTTTAAAGCAAGTGCAACTGGTTTCGGATATATCATTGTTATTATTCGCTCTCGCCCCCCTGCCCCCTCTACCCATCTCGCTTTCTGGTAGTCTATTCGATATGTCCTCCTGTAGATATTGGAGACAATGTTGACGATGTCAGACGGCTTAAGATTAACAGTTTAGCAATAGCAATCATTTTTCTCTGCAGCATCGGGTGAAACGAATTTAGTATTTTATAATAATGTGCAACGACAAAAAAAAACCAAACAACACTCTCATGTAGTTTTCTACGTCGAAAGAAATCCCATCCACACTTTTGATCAAATAAGAAACAATACTTATACACAATGTCGCATCACCATACTTCCTTTTTCAACATAATATTATACACATATATAAATCATCGTTTCCAGTAAGTTAATCTTATTATACAACTTTGTTCACGTGTTGCTGATTCCAAAACATTCAAAACTGTATTTATCTCTTCAGATTCAACTACACACCGTACAAGTGGTAAGAACATTCGCTAGCACCATCCATCTCAAAGATATTTTGTATTTATAAACCACCCTTCTCTCTCCTTCTTTTCCTCACCTTTGTCACATGCCTCGATATATGTAGCTTCATATTGATTAAGGACAAACCCTAACTATATTGGGGAAGCACACATAAATTATGAGTTATGTTGTTCAAACAGTTTTCCAGCAGCTTTAGCTTCATTTGAGTCTACCTAACACTGGGATTAATTGTCAAATTATATATCTATATATATATATATATATATATATATAGATATATATATATATATATATATATATAGATAGATAGATAGATAGATAGATAGATGGAGAGATAGATTAAACGATTTACATCTTCATTAAACTTTTATATCTATACAGATATGAATATATAGAAAGACAGAGAGATAGATAAAAGAATAGATAAACAGATAGAGGGATATAGTTAGATAGATATAGCTGGATGGATATACATATTAATATTTAGATAGATAGATAGATAGAGAGAGAGAGACAGATAGATAGATAGAAAGATAGATAGATATATAGATAGAGAGATAGAAAGAAAGATAAGAAGATAGATAGAAAGATAGATAGATATATAAATGGAAAGATAGATAGAGAGACAGATAGATAGATAGAAAGATAGATAGATAGATAGATAGACAGAAAGATAAGTAGATAGAAAGAAAGATAGATAGATAGATGGACCAATAGATATATATGTAGATAGATAGAAAGATAGATAGATAGATAGACAGATAAATATATAGATAGATATATGGATAGATATAAAATACAGTGATAGATAGAGTAATTGTTTTAGGGTGTCTCTCTCTCTCTTTCTCTCTCCCTCTCTCTCTCTCTCTCTCTCTCTCTCTCTCTCTTTATATTTATATATATATATATATATATATATATATATATATATATATATATATATATATATATATATATATATCAGGATAGAAATAATACATTTCTAAGTCCTGTTTGTTGTCTTTTTTATATATGGGCACGTTGCATGCAAAATCAATTTCCATGAAAATATATCTTGTTTAATATTTAACCATGAGCAACTGCATCGACTACTTATGTCTTAAATAAATGTTTCGTTCAGTTGTTCATTTACACAAATTTAAACGATGCTACCCTTCTCCGTCTCCTCCCTTTCTCTCGATCTTCCAATCCCTTTCTTTCTATTTATAAGAATACATTTTCTAAAGCTGTCATTTTGTTGGCTACTACTCCATTATTCCTAGCACATGTTATGCAGGACATGTCATATTGACATTCTATGCTATATAAAAAGATGTCTTACGTCGTCCTTTACACAATGCAATGATGCAAGTTAGGTTCGAAATTTTCATTTTTGTACCAATTAAAAAACACATTGTATGCCTCTATCCAGGTTCCAGTGATGGCCATACAAGCGGTAAGAGTTTCGTTTCCACTCTAAGACATCGCACTGAAGTCTATCTTTCACTTTGTACCTCGCTCCATACCCAATTAATCAAAATACAAATTTAATTTATAAGACATTAGATGCAGTGTAAAGATGGAAAATCATCCGATATCTAAGTCGTATCTAATCCATGTAGGAGCTATATGTACACAAATAACATCAGAGAACATTGCAATGCTCATTGCAAACCCTTTATTAGACATCTCGGGAATTGATTGTAAAATTATCTATAGATAGGCATTTGTTTAATCCAAAAGAAAATCTTATTCAAAATGTGATTATGATCAGTAAATAGTGACGATGACATTCATATATATTTTCAATGTCAAATGCAATATATCATTTTTGTACACATCCAATATTATAAAAGTACCGAAAGGGTCATGATGTGTAATGTGCAAGTGTAACGAACCTGTTTCAGCTGCAAACAGACTTGCAGGATATCAATACGTTACGATTATTTTTTCCTGTTAAATATTGAGCTTTTTTGTTGACACACACATTATAAACCTTGCTTTCCTTACGCAAGATTCGTAATTTTAAAATTTCTACAAGATGGTAACATAGTGTACAGTACTTGCAGTTTCTACAAAGAATCTTGTATATATTCAAACCAAACGTGTTTTCCGTTAAACCCTAGGTGATGTAGGTGAAACAAGACAATGATTTCATTAACATTAATCAGGACTTTCCTTCTCTTTCTTTCTCTCTCTCTCTCTCTCTCTCTCTCTCTCTCTCTCTCTCTCTCTCAATTTGCACCTACGTTTCATCAGAATGTTGGGCGTATAGTCATGACATTCTGTATATTCCCTTGGACCACAAAGTTAAGTCTTCCCTGGTAGGTGCATTTACATCATGTTCTTGTTGTTGTTGGGTTTAACGCAATTTTTCAGCACTCTATAGACTATGCATGGTGGCAAATATTATTAGTGCAGGACGAACCCTGAAAAACCCCAGGATGAACCACCGAGACACGAGAGGCTACTGGCAAGCTTTCCCACATACCCAAATTGGTCCAATCCTAGACACGAAAACACACAGACAGAGGTGAGATGACAGTGATCCGTAACGGAGAGCGATTTAGACCTGTATGCTACTCGGGGCCTCTCATCTACATCATTAGCGTTTGCATAGTACGCAAAATAATTACAACGAATCATGTTCCATATTTTACTCGCGATCTCATCACTTTGAGAAATCGTCATTCTTATCTCATCTGCAATTGCCGATCTCCCAGACAGTAATATACACTTTTGAGCCTATGGCATTATGTTTATCTCTATCCTTTATAGCATCATTTACTCAAAATTAACATGCTAATATCTACAGCACGCCAGAATACATGAAGTAGCATCATTGATTCTCAATCAAAATGAATAAGATTGTGTTTCTACTAACTTCAATAAAATTCAGTCCATCCAGAAATGAATTTTCTTACTTTTGAATGATTCCTAATACTTCTTTATAACTCTTGTATTACGTTTCTAAATAATTTATTATCACAAACAATACGGAATAAAAATTAGTAGTACGATAAGCGTTGATGACAAAAGATACGTATCATTGAACTCTCTTCGCAAAATGATTATACCGATGACTTAATGGATATGCAAATAAATCAAGGGATCTATATGAAGGTCAGCACGGAAGAACACGTTCATATTTTCAATTTGTATTCCGAACTGTCTTATGTAAACTTCGTCTTCAGCTCCTTTTGCCATTTGAAAGTCAGTTTTTCAATAGTATATTTCTATCCAATGAATGTAGCTATTGTACTGTATACATAATCTTGGAGAGCATGCTAGCTTACACTAACACATTGATTTTATCAAAGTGCGTCCTCATTCTTACTATCTCTATTTTGAACGTTGGACTTTTTTTAAAGCAAGTGCAACTGGTTTCGGATATATCATTGTTATTATTCGCTCTCGCCCCCCTCCCCCCACTACCCACCTCGCTTTCTGGTAGTCTATTCGATATGTCCTCCTGTAGATATTGGAGACAATGTTGATGATGTCAGACGGCTTAAGATTAACAGTTTAGCAATAGCAATCATTTTTCTCTGCAGCATCGGGTGAAACGAATTTAGTATTTTATAATAATGTGCAACGACAAAAAAAAAAAACCAAACAACACTCTCATGTAGGTTTCCACGCCGAAAGAAATCCCATCCACACTTTTGATCAAATAAGAAACAATACTTATACACAATGTCGCATCACCATACTTCCTTTTTCAACATAATATTATACACATATATAAATCATCGTTTCCAGTAAGTTAATCTTATTATACAACTTTGTTCACGTGTTGCTGATTCCAAAACATTCAAAACTGTATTTATCTCTACAGATTCAACTACACACCGTACAAGTGGTAAGAACATTCGCTAGCACCATCCATCTCAAAGATATTTTGTATTTATAAACCACCCTTCTCTCTCATTCTTTTCCTCACCTTTGTCACATGCCCCGATATATGTAGTTTCATATCGATTAAGGACAAACCCTAACTATATTGGGGAAGCACACATAAATTATGAGTTATGTTGTTCAAACAGTTTTCCAGCATGCTTTAGCTTCATTTGAGTCTACCTAACACTGGGATTAATTGTCAAATTATATATATATATATTTAGATAGATAGATAGATAGATAAAACGATTTACATCTTCATTAAACTTTTATATCTATACAGATATGAATATATAGAAAGACAGAGAGATAGATAGAAGAATAGATAAACAGATATAGATATATTGTTAGATAGATATAGCTGGATGGATATACAGATTAATATTTAGATAGATAGAGAGAGAGACAGATAGACAGATAGAAAGATAGATAGATAGATGGATAGATATATAGATAGATAGATAGAAAGAAAGATAAGAAGATAGATAGAAAGATAGACATATAAATGGAAAGATAGATAGAGAGACAGATAGATAGATAGAAAGATAGATAGATAGATAGACAGAAAGATAAGTAGACAGAAAGAAAGATAGATAGATAGATAGACAAATAGATATGTAGATAGATAGAATGATAGATAGATAGACAGATAAATAGATAGATAGATATATAGATAGATATAAAATACAGTGATAGATAAAGACATTGTTTTAGAGTCTCTCTCTGTCTCTCTCTCTCTCTCTGTATATATATATATATATATATATATATATATATATATATATATATATATATATATATATATATATATATCAGAATAGAAATAATACATTTCTAAGTCCTGTTTGTTGTCTTTTTTATATATGGGCACGTTGCATCCAAAATCAATTTCCATGAAAATAGATTTTGTTTAATATTTAACCATGAGCAACTGCATCGACTACTTATGTCTTAAATAAATGTTTCGTTGAGTTGTTCATTTATACAAATTTAAACGATGCTACCCTTCTCCGTCTCCTCCCTTTCTCTCGATCTTCCAATCCCTTTCTTTCTATTTATAAGAATACATTTTCTAAAGCTGTCATTTTGTTGGCTACTACTCCATTATTCCTAGCACATGTTATGCAGGACATGTCATATTGACATTCGATGCTATATAAAAAGATGTCTTACGTCGTCCTTTACACAATGCAATGATGCAAGTTAGGTTCAAAATTTTCATTTTTGTACCAATTAAAAAACACATTGTATGCCTCTATCCAGGTTCCAGTGATGGCCATACAAGCGGTAAGAGTTTCGTTTCCACTCTAAGACATCGCACTGAAGTCTATCTTTCACTTTGTACCTCGCTCCATACCCAATTAATCAAAATACAAATTTAATTTATAAGACATTAGATGCAGTGGAAAGATGGAAAATCATCCGATATCTAAGTCGTATCTAATCCATGTAGGAGCTATATGTACACAAATAACATCAGAGAATATTGCAATGCTCATTGCAAACCCTTTATTAGACATCTCGGGAATTGATTGTAAAATTATCTATAGATAGGCATTTGTTTAATCCAAAAGAAAATCTTATTCAAAATGTGATTATGATCAGTAAATAGTGACGATGACATTCATATATATTTTCAATGTCAAATGCAATATATCATTTTTGTACACATCCAATATTATAAAAGTACCGAAAGGGTCATGATGTGTAATGTGCAAGTGTAACGAACCTGTTTCAGCTGCAAACAGACTTGCAGGATATCAATACGTTACGATTATTTTTTCCTGTTAAATATTGAGCTTTTTTGTTGACACACACATTATAAACCTTGCTTTCCTTACGCTAGATTCGTAATTTTAAAATTTCTACAAGATGGTAACATAGTGCACAGTACTTGCAGTTTCTACAAAGAATCTTGTATATATTCAAACCAAACGTGTTTTCCGTTAAACCCTAGGTGATATAGGTGAAACAAGACAATGATTTCATTAACATTAATCAGGACTTTCCTTCTCTTTCTTTCTCTCTCTCTCTCTCTCTCTCTCTCTCTCTCTCTCTCTCTCTCTCTCTCTCTCTCAATTTGCACCTACGTTCCATCAGACTGTTTTGCGTATAGTCATGACATTCTGTATATTCCCTTGGAACACAAAGTTAAGTCTTCCCTGGTAGGTGCATTTACATCATGTTGTTGTTGTTGTTGGGCTTAACGCAATTTTTCAGCCTTCTATAGACTATGCATGGTGGCAAATATTATTAGTGCAGGACGAACCCTGAAAAACCCCAGAATGAACCACCGAGACACGAGAGGCTACTGGCAAGCTTTCCCATATACCCAAATTGGTCCAATCCTAGACACGAAAACACACAGACAGAGGTGAGATGACAGTGATCCGTAACGGAGAGCGATTTAGACCTGTATGCTACTCGGGGCCCCTCATCTACATCATTAGCGTTTGCACAGTACGCAAAATAATTGCAACGAATCATGTTCCATATTTTACTCGCGATCTCATCACTTTGACAAATCGTCATTCTTATCTCATCTGCAATTGCCGATCTCCCAGACAGTAATATACACTTTTGAGCCTATGGCATTATGTTTATCTCTATCCTTTATAGCATCATTTACTCAAAATTAAATTGATTCTCAATCAAAATGAAAAAGATTGTGTTTCTACTAACTTCAATAAAATTCAGTCCATCCAGAAATGAATTTTCTTACTTTTGAATGATTCCTAATACTTCTTTATAAATCTTGTATTACGTTTCTAAATAATTTATTATCACAAACAATACGGAATAAAAATTAGTAGTACGATAAGCGTTGATGACAAAAGATACGTATCATTGAACTCTCTTCGCAAAATGATTATACCGATGACTTAATGGATATGCAAATAAATCAAGGGATATATATGAAGGTCAGCACGGAAGAACACGTTCATATTTTCAATTTGTATTCCGAACTGTCTTATGTAAACTTCGTCTTCAGCTCCTTTTGCCATTTGAAAGTCAGTTTTTCAATAGCATATTTCTATCCAATGAATGTAGCTATTGTACAGTACACATAATCTTGGAGAGCATGCTAGTTTACACTAACACATTGATTTTATCAAAGTGCGTCCTCATTCTTACTATCTCTATTTTGAACGTTGGACTTTTTTTAAAGCAAGTGCAACTCGTTTCGGATATATCATTGTTATTATTCGCTCTCGCCCCCCTGCCCCCTCTACCCATCTCGCTTTCTGGTAGTCTATTAGATATGTCCTCCTGTAGATATTGGAGACAATGTTGATGATGTCAGACGGCTTAAGATTAACAGTTTAGCAATAGCAATCATTTTTCTCTGCAGCATCGGGTGAAACGAATTTAGTATTTTATAATAATGTGCAACGACAAAAAAAACCCAAACAACACTCTCATGTAGTTTTCTACGTCGAAAGAAATCCCATCCACACTTTTGATCAAATAAGAAACAATACTTATACACAATGTCGCATCACCATACTTCCTTTTTCAACATAATATTATACACATATATAAATCATCGTTTCCAGTAAGTTAATCTTATTATACAACTTTGTTCACGTGTTGCTGATTCCAAAACATTCAAAACTGTATTTATCTCTTCAGATTCAACTACACACCGTACAAGTGGTAAGAACATTCGCTAGCACCATCCATCTCAAAGATATTTTGTATTTATAAACCACCCTTCTCTCTCCTTCTTTTCCTCACCTTTGTCACATGCCTCGATATATGTAGCTTCATATCGATTAAGGACAAACCCTAACTATATTGGGGAAGCACACATAAATTATGAGTTATGTTGTTCAAACAGTTTTCCAGCAGCTTTAGCTTCATTTGAGTCTACCTAACACTGGGATTAATTGTCAAATTATATATATATATATCTATCTATATATATATATATATATATATATATCTATATATATATATATATATATATATATATATATATATATATATATATATATATATATATATATAGATATAGATAGATAGATAGATAGATAGATGGAGAGATAGATTAAACGATTTACATCTTCATTAAACTTTTATATCTATACAGATATGAATATATAGAAAGACAGAGAGATAGATAAAAGAATAGATAAACAGATAGAGGGATATAGTTAGATAGATATAGCTGGATGGATATACATATTAATATTTAGATAGATAGATAGATAGAGAGAGAGAGACAGATAGATAGATAGAAAGATAGATAGATAGATATATAGATAGAGAGATAGAAAGAAGGATAAGAAGATAGATAGAAAGATAGATAGATATATAAATGGAAAGATAGATAGAGAGACAGATAGATAGATAGAAAGATAGATAGATAGATAGACAGAAAGATAAGTAGATAGAAAGAAAGATAGATAGATAGATGGACCAATAGATAGATATGTAGATAGATAGAAAGATAGATAGATAGATAGACAGATAAATATATAGATAGATATATGGATAGATATAAAATACAGTGATAGATAGAGTAACAGTTTTAGAGTGTCTCTCTCTCTCTTTCTCTCTCCCTCTCTCTCTCTCTCTCTCTCTTTATATTTATATATATATATATATATATATATATATATATATATATATATATATATATATATATATATATCAGGATAGAAATAATACATTTCTAAGTCCTGTTTGTTGTCTTTTTTATATATGGGCACGTTGCATCCAAAATCAATTTCCATGAAAATATATCTTGTTTAATATTTAACCATGAGCAACTGCATCGACTACTTATGTCTTAAATAAATGTTTCGTTCAGTTGTTCATTTACACAAATTTAAACGATGCTACCCTTCTCCGTCTCCTCCCTTTCTCTCGATCTTCCAATCCCTTTCTTTCTATTTATAAGAATACATTTTCTAAAGCTGTCATTTTGTTGGCTACTACTCCATTATTCCTAGCACATGTTATGCAGGACATGTCATATTGACATTCTATGCTATATAAAAAGATGTCTTACGTCGTCCTTTACACAATGCAATGATGCAAGTTAGGTTCGAAATTTTCATTTTTGTACCAATTAAAAAACACATTGTATGCCTCTATCCAGGTTCCAGTGATGGCCATACAAGCGGTAAGAGTTTCGTTTGCACTCTAAGACATCGCACTGAAGTCTATCTTTCACTTTGTACCTCGCTCCATACCCAATTAATCAAAATACAAATTTAATTTATAAGACATTAGATGCAGTGTAAAGATGGAAAATCATCCGATATCTAAGTCGTATCTAATCCATGTAGGAGCTATATGTACACAAATAACATCAGAGAACATTGCAATGCTCATTGCAAACCCTTTATTAGACATCTCGGGAATTGATTGTAAAATTATCTATAGATAGGCATTTGTTTAATCCAAAAGAAAATCTTATTCAAAATGTGATTATGATCAGTAAATAGTGACGATGACATTCATATATATTTTCAATGTCAAATGCAATATATCATTTTTGTACACATCCAATATTATAAAAGTACCGAAAGGGTCATGATGTGTAATGTGCAAGTGTAACGAACCTGTTTCAGCTGCAAACAGACTTGCAGGATATCAATACGTTAGGATTATTTTTTCCTGTTAAATATTGAGCTTTTTTGTTGACACACACATTATAAACCTTGCTTTCCTTACGCAAGATTCGTAATTTTAAAATTTCTACAAGATGGTAACATAGTGTACAGTACTTGCAGTTTCTACAAAGAATCTTGTATATATTCAAACCAAACGTGTTTTCCGTTAAACCCTAGGTGATATAGGTGAAACAAGACAATGATTTCATTAACATTAATCAGGACTTTCCTTCTCTTTCTTTCTCTCTCTCTCTCTCTCCCTCTCTCTCTCTCTCTCTCTCTCTCTCTCTCTCTCAATTTGCACCTACGTTCCATCAGACTGTTTTGCGTATAGTCATGACATTCTGTATATTCCCTTGGACCACAAAGTTAAGTCTTCCCTGGTAGGTGCATTTACATCATGTTGTTGTTGTTGTTGGGCTTAACGCAATTTTTGAGCCTTCTATAGACTATGCATGGTGGCAAATATTATTAGTGCAGGACGAACCCTGAAAAACCCCAGAATGAACCACCGAGACACGAGAGGCTACTGGCAAGCTTTCCCATATACCCAAATTGGTCCAATCCTAGACACGAAAACACACAGACAGAGGTGAGATGACAGTGATCCGTAACGGAGAGCGATTTAGACCTGTATGCTACTCGGGGCCCCTCATCTACATCATTAGCGTTTGCACAGTACGCAAAATAATTGCAACGAATCATGTTCCATATTTTACTCGCGATCTCATCACTTTGATAAATCGTCATTCTTATCTCATCTGCAATTGCCGATCTCCCAGACAGTAATATACACTTTTGAGCCTATGGCATTATGTTTATCTCTATCCTTTATAGCATCATTTACTCAAAATTAACATGCTAATATCTACAGCACGCCAGAATACATGCAGTAGCATCATTGATTCTCAATCAAAATGAAAAAGATTGTGTTTCTACTAACTTCAATAAAATTCAGTCCATCCAGAAATGAATTTTCTTACTTTTGAATGATTCCTAATACTTCTTTATAAATCTTGTATTACGTTTCTAATTAATTTATTATCACAAACAATACGGAATAAAAATTAGTAGTACGATAAGCGTTGATGACAAAAGATACGTATCATTGAACTCTCTTCGCAAAATGATTATACCGATGACTTAATGGATATGCAAATAAATCAAGGGATATATATGAAGGTCAGCACGGAAGAACACGTTCATATTTTCAATTTGTATTCCGAACTGTCTTATGTAAACTTCGTCTTCAGCTCCTTTTGCCATTTGAAAGTCAGTTTTTCAATAGCATATTTCTATCCAATGAATGTAGCTATTGTACAGTACACATAATCTTGGAGAGCATGCTAGCTTACACTAACACATTGATTTTATCAAAGTGCGTCCTCATTCTTACTATCTCTATTTTGAACGTTGGACTTTTTTTAAAGCAAGTGCAACTGGTTTCGGATATATCATTGTTATTATTCGCTCTCGCCCCCCTCCCCCCACTACCCACCTCGCTTTCTGGTAGTCTATTCGATATGTCCTCCTGTAGATATTGGAGACAATGTTGATGATGTCAGACGGCTTAAGATTAACAGTTTAGCAATAGCAATCATTTTTCTCTGCAGCATCGGGTGAAACGAATTTAGTATTTTATAATAATGTGCAACGACAAAAAAAAAACCAAACAACACTCTCATGTAGGTTTCCACGCCGAAAGAAATCCCATCCACACTTTTGATCAAATAAGAAACAATACTTATACACAATGTCGCATCACCATACTTCCTTTTTCAACATAATATTATACACATATATAAATCATCGTTTCCAGTAAGTTAATCTTATTATACAACTTTGTTCACGTGTTGCTGATTCCAAAACATTCAAAACTGTATTTATCTCTACAGATTCAACTACACACCGTACAAGTGGTAAGAACATTCGCTAGCACCATCCATCTCAAAGATATTTTGTATTTATAAACCACCCTTCTCTCTCATTCTTTTCCTCACCTTTGTCACATGCCCCGATATATGTAGTTTCATATCGATTAAGGACAAACCCTAACTATATTGGGGAAGCACACATAAATTATGAGTTATGTTGTTCAAACAGTTTTCCAGCATGCTTTAGCTTCATTTGAGTCTACCTAACACTGGGATTAATTGTCAAATTATATATATATATTTAGATAGATAGATAGATAGATAAAACGATTTACATCTTCATTAAACTTTTATATCTATACAGATATGAATATATAGAAAGACAGAGAGATAGATAGAAGAATAGATAAACAGATATAGATATATTGTTAGATAGATATAGCTGGATGGATATACAGATTAATATTTAGATAGATAGAGAGAGAGACAGATAGACAGATAGAAAGATAGATAGATAGATGGATAGATATATAGATAGATAGATAGAAAGAAAGATAAGAAGATAGATAGAAAGATAGATATATAAATGGAAAGATACATAGAGAGACAGATAGATAGATAGAAAGATAGATAGATAGATAGACAGAAAGATAAGTAGACAGAAAGAAAGATAGATAGATAGATAGACAAATAGATATGTAGATAGATAGAATGATAGATAGACAGATAAATAGATAGATAGATATATAGATAGATATAAAATACAGTGATAGATAGAGACATTGTTTTAGAGTCTCTCTCTGTCTCTCTCTCTCTCTCTCTCTGTATATATATATCAGAATAGAAATAATACATTTCTAAGTCCTGTTTGTTGTCTTTTTTATATATGGGCACGTTGCATCCAAAATCAATTTCCATGAAAATAGATTTTGTTTAATATTTAACCATGAGCAACTGCATCGACTACTTATGTCTTAAATAAATGTTTCGTTGAGTTGTTCATTTATACAAATTTAAACGATGCTACCCTTCTCCGTCTCCTCCCTTTCTCTCGATCTTCCAATCCCTTTCTTTCTATTTATAAGAATACATTTTCTAAAGCTGTCATTTTGTTGGCTACTACTCCATTATTCCTAGCACATGTTATGCAGGACATGTCATATTGACATTCTATGCTATATAAAAAGATGTCTTACGTCGTCCTTTACACAATGCAATGATGCAAGTTAGGTTCAAAATTTTCATTTTTGTACCAATTAAAAAACACATTGTATGCCTCTATCCAGGTTCCAGTGATGGCCATACAAGCGGTAAGAGTTTCGTTTCCACTCTAAGACATCGCACTGAAGTCTATCTTTCACTTTGTACCTCGCTCCATACCCAATTAATCAAAATACAAATTTAATTTATAAGACATTAGATGCAGTGTAAAGATGGAAAATCATCCGATATCTAAGTCGTATCTAATCCATGTAGGAGCTATATGTACACAAATAACATCAGAGAATATTGCAATGCTCATTGCAAACCCTTTATTAGACATCTCGGGAATTGATTGTAAAATTATCTATAGATAGGCATTTGTTTAATCCAAAAGAAAATCTTATTCACAATGTGATTATGATCAGTAAATAGTGACGATGACATTCATATATATTTTCAATGTCAAATGCAATATATCATTTTTGTACACATCCAATATTAAAAAAGTACCGAGAGGGTCATGATGTGTAATATGCAAGTGTAACGAACCTGTTTCAGCTGCAAACAGACTTGCAGGATATCAATACGTTACGATTATTTTTCCTGTTAAATATTGAGCTTTTTTGTTGACACACACATTATAAACCTTGCTTTCCTTACGCAAGATTCGTAATTTTAAAATTTCTACACCATGGTAACATAGTGTACAGTACTTGCAGTTTCTACAAAGAATCTTGTATATATTGAAACCAAACGTGTTTTCCGTTAAACCCTAGGTGATGTAGGTGAAACAAGACAAAGATTTCATTAACATTAATCAGGACTTTCCTTCTCTCTCTCTCTCTCTCTCTCCCTCTCTCTCTCTCTCTCAATTTGCACCTACGTTCCATCAGACTGTTTTGCGTATAGTCATGACATTCTGTATATTCCCTTGGACCACAAAGTTAAGTCTTCCCTGGTAGGTGCATTTACATCATGTTCTTGTTGTTGTTGGGCTTAACGCAATTTTTCAGCACTCTATAGACTATGCATGGTGGCAAATATTATTAGTGCAGGACGAACCATGAAAAACCCCAGGATGAACCACCGAGACACGAGAGGCTACTGGCAAGCTTTCCCATATACCCAAATTGGTCCAATCCTAGACACGAAAACACACAGACAGAGGTGAGATGACAGTGATCCGTAACGGAGAGCGATTTAGACCTGTATGCTACTCGGGGCCCCTCATCTACATCATTAGCGTTTGCATAGTACGCAAAATAATTACAACGAATCATGTTCCATATTTTACTCGCGATCTCATCACTTTGATAAATCGTCATTCTTATCTCATCTGCAATTGCCGATCTCCCAGACAGTAATATACACTTTTGAGCCTATGGCATTATGTTTATCTCTATCCTTTATAGCATCATTTACTCAAAATTAACATGCTAATATCTACAGCACGCCAGAATACATGAAGTAGCATCATTGATTCTCAATCAAAATGAATAAGATTGTGTTTCTACTAACTTCAATAAAATTCAGTCCATCCAGAAATGAATTTTCTTACTTTTGAATGATTCCTAATATTTCTTTATAACTCTTGTATTACGTTTCTAATTAATTAATTATCACAAACAATACGGAATAAAAATTAGTAGTACGATAAGCGTTGATGACAAAAGATACGTATCATTGAACTCTCTTCGCAAAATGATTATACTGATGACTTAATGGATATGCAAATAAATCAAGGGATATATATGAAGGTCAGCACGGAAGAACACGTTCATATTTTCAATTTGTATTCCGAACTGTCTTATGTAAACTTCGTCTTCAGCTCCTTTTGCCATTTGAAAGTCAGTTTTTCAATAGCATATTTCTATCCAATGAATGTAGCTATTGTACAGTACACATAATCTTGGAGAGCATGCTAGTTTACACTAACACATTGATTTTATCAAAGTGCGTCCTCATTCTTACTATCTCTATTTTGAACGTTGGACTTTTTTCAAAGCAAGTGCAACTGGTTTCGGATATATCATTGTTATTATTCGCTCTCGCCCCCCTCCCCCCACTACCCACCTCGCTTTCTGGTAGTCTATTCGATATGTCCTCCTGTAGATATTGGAGACAATGTTGATGATGTCAGACGGCTTAAGATTAACAGTTTAGCAATAGCAATCATTTTTCTCTGCAGCATCGGGTGAAACGAATTTAGTATTTTATAATAATGTGCAACGACGAAAAACAAACAACAACATTCTCATGTAGTTTTCTACAACGAAAGAAATCTCATCCACACTTTTGATCAAATAAGAAACAATACTTATACACAATTTCGCATTACCATACTTCCTTTTTCAACATAATATTATACACATATACAAATCATCGTTTCCAGTAAGTTAATCTTATTATACAACTTTGTTGACGTGTTGCTGATTCCAGAACATTTAAAACTGTATTTATCTCTTCAGATTCAACTACACACCGTACAAGTGGTAAGAACATTCGCTAGCACCATCCTTCTCAAAGATATTTTGTATTTAGATAGATATAATAATAGATAAACAGATAGAGGTATATAGTTAGATAGATATAGCTGGATGGATATACAGATTAATATTTAGATAGATAGATAGATAGAGAGAGAGAGACAGATAGATATATAGAAAGATAGATAGATAGATAGATGTATAGATAGACAGATAGAAAGAAAGATAAGAAGATAGATAGAAAGATAGATAGATATATAAATGGAAAGATAGATAGAGAGACAGATAGATATATAGAAAGGGAGATAGATAGATAGACAGAAAGATAAGTAGATAGAAAGAAAGATAGATAGATAGATAGACAAATATATAGATATGTAGATAGATGGAAAGATAGATAGATTGATAGACAGATAAATAGATAGATAGATATATAGAATTCCATGAAAATAGATTTTGTTTAATATTTAACCATGAGCAACTGCATCGACTTCTTATGTCTTAAACAAATGTTTCGTTGAGTTGTTCATTTATACAAATTTAAACGATGCTACCCTTCTCCGTATCCTCCCTTTCTCTCGATCTTCCAATCCCTTTCTTTCTATTTATAAGAATACATTTTCTAAAGCTGTCATTTTGTTGGCTACTACTCCATTATTCCTAGCACATGTTATGCAGGACATGTCATATTGACATTCTATGCTATATAAAAAGATGTCTTACGTCGTCCTTTACACAATGCAATGATGCAAGTTAGGTTCGAAATTTTCATTTTTGTACCAATTAAAAAACACATTGTATGCCTCTATCCAGGTTCCAGTGATGGCCATACAAGCGGTAAGAGTTTCGTTTGCACTCTAAGACATCGCACTGAAGTCTATCTTTCACTTTGTACCTCGCTCCATACCCAATTAATCAAAATACAAAGTCGTATCTAATCCATGTAGGAGCTATATGTACACAAATAACATCAGAGAATATTGCAATGCTCATTGCAAACCCTTTATTAGACATCTCGGGAATTGATTGTGAAATTATCTATAGATAGGCATTTGTTTAATCCAAAAGAAAATCTTATTCAAAAAGCAGCAGGTGGAGTCGAACAGACCTTAGTTTCCAGACCAAATAAACCTTTCTACGCAAACTTTTCTCGTAGAAGCCTCAGAATTCAAAAGCAAAGCCTTCTACGGAGGCTGATTTTTGTATCTTTCAGACCCGATGCATCAGGCGCCCCCCTCTAGTGTGTCATAAAAACATGACGCCACAGACAAAAATAATATTTTTCTCACCGAAGGGAAGTCGAACAGACCTTAGTTTCCAGACCAAATAAACCTTTCTACGCAAACTTTTCTCGTAGAAGCCTCAGAATTCAAAAACAAAGCCTTCTACGGAGGTTGATTTTTGTATCTTTCAGACCCGATGCATCAGGCACCCCCCTCTAGTGTGTCATAAAAACATGACGCCACAGACAAAAATAATATTTTTCTCACCGAAGGGAAGTCGAACAGACCTTAGTTTCCAGACCAAATAAACTTTTCTACGCAAATTTTTCTCGTGGAAACCTCTATTTTCGTTTTTACGGCCTTCTACGGAGGCTATTTTTTGTGTCCACCAGACCCGATGCATCAGGCACCCCCCTCTAGTGTGTCATATAAACATAACGCCATAGACAAAATTTTGCAGGAAAATGGAATATTAGTTTGTTCGATTTTTTTGTTTTGCAAATATCGCTGCCCTTTCACCGGTAAATCTGATCAAGACCGACACGATATCGACCACGAGGTTCATGTAAATTTATCGTGATAAAACCATGCGGCGTTGACTGAGCGCGGCTAAATAAATTTTTAAACTTATTTATATCCATGTCGCCGTTACACCAAGTTTGGTGGATATTTCTCAGCGTGTGCGTGTCTACGCCATTAAACACAGATAAAATATTACAATTATCCCTGATTACCTTGGGAATCTGCGTGTATCTCTGTGTGATGTAAATTACATCGGTATTCTTGTGTCTGCCACGCGAAAATATCCTTGCTGGATTCGTTCGTTTATCGAGCATAACGTCGTCGTAAACAACTAAGTTATTAATATCACCATTAATACTTTCCACGGAAGGGGCCTCATTGATATCTGTGATAAACTCAATCACGCCTTCACCGATATTGTCGCTGAAATCTTTTGAAACCTGATAACAATGCTGATCGTCAACGGATGGTGCAACCAAATACAGTTTTTCCCATTTTAGCCATCGCATGATCAAATTCAATAATAGCTGCGTTTTTCCTGACCCTGATGGGCCGATTATTATCATTCTGACCGAATTTGGTAAAGCCGCGTGATATTTTACCTGTTCGCGTTTTTTTCGTGGCTGAAAAATCAATTACATTCATGATATTAATTATTATGGATCTATATTGTGTTAAGTTTCGCACGCACACAGCTACGATAAATCCAACCGAAATCATCACACGCAATAACAGAAACGCAATCGCAGGAGAATGCGAAATTTGCAACACACGCAAGTTTAAATTTATCAAAAAAGAACTAAACACGGAGGAGACATCGCAGCCTCCTTAACATATTTACCTGGCCTTCCTTGGGCAAAATATCTCGGAGAAAAACATCTACCTGGATATAATTATTGTGGACCTGAAACGAGACTCGATATCAGACTCGACAAAAACAATCGACCAAAACCAGACGAGAATCCAATAAACGCTATCGATCACGCTTGTTACATTCACGATCTCGCGTATCGCAGCGGAGATTTATAACAAAGGCATCTTGCTGATATAAATTTAATTCACGCGTTAAACGCAATTCCTGATAAATCTTTCAAAGAAAAATTAGGAACGTTATTAATCAAAGGCGCGATGAAAGGTAAATTAGTATTCGGCGCAGGTAAATAATAATGGAAGAGATATATTATTCTCCACGAGGATTCTGGCGAGGAAAATCAGCGATTACCAAACTTGCCAAGGCTGCTAAAGTAAAAACATCCGTGGCTGCATCGTGGTTATCAAAACAAGCAATTTGGCAGATATATCTTCCACCGCCTAAAAAAATCCCATACGCGAGTTTCACGGTTAGTGTTCCCAATGAAGTTCATCAGGCAGATCTAATGTTTCTTCCTCACGATACCGTTAACGGCGTTACTTACAAATACGTTTTAACCGTCGTTGATATCGCTAGCAGATACAAAGAAGCAGCGCCATTATCAAATAAAACATCGACGGAAATCGCTAACGCATTCAGCGATATTTACTCGCGATCGCCATTAACATGGCCGAAGCTTCTCCAGGTTGATCCAGGAAGGGAATTCCTCGGCGCGGTTACTTCGCTGATGAAAAAAAATAACGTTAAAATCCGACGCGGTCACGTGGGAATTCATCGCGATCAAGCGATTGTTGAACGTTTTAACAAAACGCTTGCAGAACGATTATTCGGATACCAATATGCGCGTGAATTCATTCAAGATAAACGATCCCACGAATGGGTATCAAGATTGCCTCAGGTAATTAACGCGTTAAATAACGAACCAACTCGAGCAATATCAATGAAACCAGCAATCGCTATTACAAAATCGAATATACCAATAAAGCGAGATTCTACGATGCAACCTGTGTTAGGTAATATCACCGTCAGGTATTTGTATAAGGAAGGTGAAGCTGAAGGAGGAAGAAAAAGAGCAACCGATCCAATCTGGAGCGTCACCACGCACAAAATATCTGCCGTAACAAGGTCATCAGGAAGACCGGCGATCTATATACTAGATTCGCTAGCTCCACAACGGGGATTTACCAGAGAAGAGTTACAGGTAATTCCCGAAGATACTCAATTACCACCGGCGTCACTGAGATAATTTTCCAGACGAATTCGTCCCAAGTGATTTATTTTTCTGACTCTAGATACAGCTAAATAAACCAAATTTGACCAAGTGATTCTATCATCGACGATCCAAACTTTACCATCGACGGTTAATCCCTGAGACGAATGTATCGTTGTTGCGTAACCTAATTTCCACGGGGATTTTTCTGCGTTTAACGCGTCATTGACAAGGTTAATATCAACGAAAATAATATCATTCAAAACTAAATTTTTCTTCTCGCCGCATGGCAAAGTAACATCGATATTTTGTCGCCTAGTATCGGCAGGTCTGTAACACAGCGGCACTTGCAACGTTGGAAATTTCTCACAATGCAGCTTAAATAATCTTTCCTGAATAATATCACGAACTACCTTTCTGCTAGCGACGATCAAATGATCAGGACGCCATATATTTCGAAAATCGCTCATCGATGTTTCGCTGATTATTTTTCTCATAACGTCACATTGAATTTTATCTGGCTGTAGTCGAATTAAATTGTTAAACTCAATCAACAATCTATATGTCGATCTATAATCGACATCGATTTCCTCGTAATAATCAACAAAATTCCTAAGCCAATCATGAGGCGATTCACGATCAATCGGATTAGGTTGACCATGATCCCCGCACATTATCACGGCGGTATTTTTCTCTGACAACCAAGCTAAGAACGATTTTAATATATTTAAATTTACTGTGCAAATTTCATCGAAAATTATAATCTTGTTAATATATTTATAGCTGAATCCCATGATCCACCGCTGTATTTGAAATAGCTGTGTGTTGGCGTTAATACGATCATATCGGTGTTTGCAAATAGATTTATCACTCGCGTTGTTTTACCGCTACCGCCATGCCCATTCAGGTATACAAATTTACGACGCGAAATTGGATCAAACGCAGATGCGGCTACGGACGTTTCTTCGAATCTACCTCGGTGAAATTCATCACGATCTTCAACGTCAGCGTCTTCGCAATATCCTAGAATATTCTCATTTTTTATTCTCCAGGTTCCCCATGAACTACCATCCGTGATCAAATTCTCCAATCTATCTAGGTATTTTTTATCGATATAAAACGAATCTGTCGCGACTCGCACTGCGATATCAGAAAATTTATTTATCATGGAAAGTAAATTTATGCTCACATAAGCAAGCATCGACGATCTTAGATGGGTATACTGCGCCGATTCTCCATCAAGATAGCTAACCACGGTGCCTAACTTTGTTCCGTCAACGATGATATTTTCTCTATTACAGAATATTCCTCGTGACGCTGTATCGGCGATTATAAAATCTAACTCAGCATCGTTGATAAATAATCTGTCATGTCGGTGTTTATGATCAACAGAGCCACCCTGGGTAAATTTACCTATTATTTTTCTTCCGATATCTTTGGCGTTATCACAATCCGTTGGCAGCCATACGTCGGTTTGTTTTTTATACGAAATAATTGCCTCACTTACCGTCAACGACACTAACATTGACGAATCTAGCATATACCTCAACAACACCGTAGGAACCCAACGACGTTGAGAGAAATGCCTGCCGAACCAAAAATAACAAATCCTATGCAAATCTTCAGCAAATTCGAATGATATTACACGAGCGAATCCGGTCATAACAAAATCTGGTAACGGTCTGTTAATCGCAACTCTTGTCATTTCGCTGGTTGGATGACCGAATTTAGCGAAATATTCAGCACAATCGCCATATCCAAGAAAACTACCAGGATAACACGCCGACATATCAACGGAAATCATATTTTCATAATCGTATTTGGTATTCCACAATCCGCCATGGCCATATTCGATACAACTATGTTGAATATCAGCGAGAAATTCGGATCGTGTTGGTTTCCACGAATTTCGTTCTCTAGCGTTCTCTAGCGGCGCGATCGGCAACGGTTGGGATAGCAAAACAGTTAGTTAATAATTGATCGGGGTTTGACGAATATCTCACCGCGATTTCTCTCATTGACTCATGCAGCGATTTATCTCTGTAAATATCGCCGCGTGGTAGAAGAAATTGATCGTATTTTTCTTCGCTGGAAAATAACCAAACCGATATCGGATCTGATTTACTTAATTCTCCGATAAATCTAAACATGGCCATGGAATTATTCTCCGCAGCTTCCACGGGATAAAAGTTAACCACACGATCTCGTGGGAATATCATTACCGAATGCGACCACGCGTGAGAATTGTGATCGATAATTTCGATTGGCGCTCCTCGTGATTTGTTGTTGTTGTTGTTGTTGTTGTTGTAGGGTTTAACGCCATTTTTTCAGCACATGATAGGCTATACATGGCGGCCAGTATTAATGGTGGAGGAAGAACCCGGGAAAACCCCAGAAAGAACCACCGACCCACGATAAGCTACTGGCAAGCTTTCTCACATACCCACATTGGCTGAATCCGAGACTCGAACCCACGCAGACAGAGGTGAGATGGGAGTGATCCGTAACGGACAGCGCTTTAGACCACTCGGCCACTCGGGGCCCCTCCTCGTGATTTGTACGGCGACGAGTATAATATTTCTCCCGATAACGTTTTTACCGAGATTGGAAATTTTAATTTTTTACTCAGCACAGCTACGTCATCGATAGATGCACCATCGATAACTGTCTCCGCCCATGCATTAATCTTTTCCAGCCTTAACTGAGTTAAACCAGATCCGCGTTTTGCATTTTTCATGTGCTCGATTACGCGTTCAGCTACTCAATTTATCACCGAGGATTTTTTCATCACAGGTAGATTCCTGATATCCGGATTATTATTTAGCCGATAAATCCCATAAACAACCGCGCTAACCGGATACGCTTTAGCGTAATAAGGACCATCGATACCTAATAATAATCCTGGTCGTGAATTTTTATCAAGAATAACATTTTTTTTACCGCCGCGAATAGGATCTCGTTTATCGCGAATAATCCAGGTTTCGTCAGGCATTTGTGCAATAAACTTAATTCCGAAAATAAATCTCTCTTCGGAGTGTTCTATTTTTATATCATCGATTATTTTTTTTAGCTCGTTCCTGATTTATCGTAGCATCGATGGAATTTGTTCTCCAGGTTGACCAAGTGTGAACGGCTCCATCGTCGAAGAAATCTTTCTTAGCTCGATCAACGTCAGGAATCTCATATTCTGCCTCATCTAGGTCAAATACATCCATTATTATGTTTTAGACAAATATCTAAATAATAATGAACCATTGCAAATGGCTATTGATCGGTTCGATAAATTTCTGTGATAAACCATGCAGAAAAAATTTTTGTGGAGCTCATATACAAGCGATTCGACAAGGTAGCAAAGGACCACAGCGATGTTTAGTTTGTCAAGTTGGCATACAAGGGAAAACTCGATTGTGTTTGAAATGTGGCGGAAAAAATTATCGAGAGTTAAAACGATATTACGAAAAAAAACCACTCGTCGGTTATAACATGCGAAAGGATTATATTAATCGATTTCGAGCAAATAACGATTTAAACAAATAGAATATTGTATATGACTCCGAAATCAATGAACCCAGAAACAATAATTCCAGAATCAGCGATTCCTGAATTCAAAACCCATCCAACGATTAGCGGATATGAGGCATCGTCCGATGGTGTTGTTAGGCATATTAAAACAAAGAGTCAAGTTGGTAGCCTTTGTAATTCGGGTTATCTGATATTTAGTTTCGGTACGAGGGAAAGAAGAAGAGCATATTTCAATCACACATTTATATTCAAGTGTTTTAACGGACCTATCAAAAATAAATTGGTAATTGACCATATCGACGAAATAAGCTTAATAATAGATTATCCAATCTTCGAGCAATAACGCAGAGTAAAAATTTGAAATCTGGTAATGGCGGTGGATATAGAATATCCAAGGCAGTTAAATCAATAAATAAAGATACTAACGAAGAAATAGTATTCACATCGATGAGCGCCGCTGCAAAATATTTTGGTATTAATTCATCATCGGTTCGTCCTGTTGCAGAAAAAATAACCAACGCGACATTCTCTTATAAATTTGGCGTATGGATTGAGTTTTATTATGTTCCAATAATATCCAATTCAGAAAAAATAATACTAGAAAATTATAAATTTTGAGATTTTTACAAAAATTTACATTTGAAGATAAAAATATAATATAATGAACGAGGAAAATATAAATAATATCATCGAAGCCATCGAAGATTTAAAAGATAAAAATATAAATTTATCTTCGGATTTGGACACCGATAAAATCCAATCTGAGTTTGAAACAATCGTTCAAGGTAAACTCGAACACAGATACACGCTACCGTCTGAATATAAATTTATAAAGAAAATCCAATCTGCGATGTATCAATCACTATCGCTTGTCGATGATGATCAAATTAAGGATTTTGTTGCGTTATCGGCGTTGGTAGAAAAAATAAGATCGAGTTTATCTAGCGAATACGAATCAAGAAAAATTACTAGCTCACGCATCAGACAATTAAGAAAATTAATCGAGGAGAATAAGAATAATTCGATTTAAAATCTGCAGAAAGAAAAGGAAATTTGAATTTTACTAGTTTGATTTATTTTTTACCGATTTTTATCTATTTTTTGTCATTTTTTTACCATAGACAGGGTTAAAAATCAAGAATTAAAAATCAAAGATTTTCAGGATTTCACCAGCAGATTAATGCTTAACGTTTCTCCGCGTATATCAAGCAAATTTCCACGCTGATCCGTCAATTTGAAATTTATCCTCGACAATAATCGATTATGACATCGCAGATAAAACGGATTAACAGGCTCTTTTATAATTAAATACCCCGGAGAAACACTCGGAGCAAACGAATAAAGAATAAAACCTTGTTGAGCTTGTTCTGATATTGATGTATCTGCGCTATAACTACCATCGACGATATCCGCGTGAAGATTAACCGCGATAACATCCGTTATATTAACGATACCCGGTGAGATATGCCGTCCCTGCCAGGCTGGACTATTATCGTGTCTAAGTATCGACGCTGGTGGTAGTTTTCTGACCCATGCGGCGTGTAACTGTGGAAAATATTCATCGACGATTTCGTTGGCAACTTTTTTTATTTTATCAACGTTAATAAAGAAGGGAAATTTATAATTTGGCAATGTTCCTTAGGCTAGCCCGTATTCGGTAATAAATTTTTGTTTATTAATTTCATCCGAGTTAATAATTATTTGTATCAAATTACCCTGAATAGATTCAAGGTCGAACGCAATTTGATTTATCATCTCCATAATTTTGATAATCTCATCGCATGCGCTTGATATGTTTATTACACACTCTTGAAAATTTTTTCTAGTTGCAATAATAAATCTTTATATTTGTCTTTGATATTTGATAAAAATAATTTAATTTGACATAACTCGAATCTTTTTTGATGTTTTTCAGAGAACCAAGTTATATCATCTTTTTCTTTGAAAATAAATCGATAGTCATCAACGAGAAATAAATCAGATAAAAACCTGATTAGATGATGGTAGTTTTTATTATCGGTGATATAATTATTTTTATAGGTTCCGGTGACGCTGGTGGTTCTGGAGGTTCTTTCTCAGGCCAACCTAACACGGACCTAATCGATGATTGATAAATATCGACGATATATGGTGATTTTACCTCAATCATCGATGATAATGTTGGTTCGTGCACAGATATTTTTATACCTGGATCAGCATCGCCGGTTATATTTGATATTCTATGAACGAGTTCATCATTTATTTGTTCAATTTCGTAGCTGCCTGTTGGTATACCAACAATGATCCAATCTGGGGTTCCATCGGGGCGGTTTTTATTAGCAAAAACGAAAGAATTGTTCGATGGTAAACCGCCGAATGATTTTGCTCTAATATTAAGCCAACTATTATAAACGCGTAATTGTGATAGCACAATTTCGTTGACGCTAATTGGCATTGGAAAATTAATACTAAACTCGGGTTTGGTTGAGCTTGCTGATATCATCGTTGTTACCGACGGCGTTGTGTTTGTCACAATCTGAGCTAACTCCGACATTATTAATATTTATTTGTTCAATCTCAGAGTAAATTTTTATCATCAGAGAGAATTCGCAATCAGAAATAACACCGTCGTTGAGACTCTCAGAGAGTAACGATGATAATTTCGAATACGCTTCTGTAACTAGGGATAATTTGTTCGTGTACAAGGATAATTTTGCATTCGCGCACGAGGATACTTTTTTGCGATGATATTGAGAACGCCTGCGATTGTCGTTGTCGATGAGACGATTATCGTTGCAGCGACCGGTGCGATCATTGTTACCGCGGATAATATTACCCCTGCACCAGCGATGATTGCGCTTGCTGCTTATACGGCAGCGTCGATGGTAATTAATCTACGTTGATACTTTATTACTTTCGCTTGATACTCGTCAAGTAATTTTTTTAACGATTCTTGCCATGAACGCGCCTGATTATATCGATATTCCGACGCGGTCATTATTAATTTGTTGTCCAACTAAATAATGATGGTACTTTGGTGATAAACTCAATACAAGCGAAATACTCGGTCGCTGCTGTTGTGGATCTTTCTGGCGGTTCTAACTCGAATGTTTCTTCGATGTTTTTATTTAGTAATATGTTTAAGAACCCAGAAAATCTATAGGTGGAATGGCGCCATTTATATAATTTAGATATTATTCTCAATCTTATTTTGGAAAAAACGTATACCCGATATACACCATTAATTGGCGCCGTGTACCTGAAGGAGTTATTTTCAGGTGTCCATGTGCCTCCTAATTCTGATGATACTACAAATGGCATATTTAAAATAAAATCTGATGGTACATTTGACGGAAACCTAATAGATTCTGTTTTAATAATAATATCCGGTAATTTTGTGTTTATTTCTTTAATTTTGCTGCTAATTATACTATTTTGACGTGTTATGATATCGATTGCAGCAGCATTAGCATCGATTTTGGTATTAATATCGCTGATTGATTTTATATGTTCGTCAATTTTCGCGCTGAGATCATCGTGTGATGTTATATCAGCCTTTTGACGCGCTAAGATATGCGTGGCAGAAATATCATCATTAACTTTAGTAATATCATCGTTGATTTTTTTTTATATTTTCGATAATATCGTTAATTTTTGCGCTGAGATCATCGTGTGATGTTATATCAGCTTTTTGTAGCGCTAGGTTATACGTGGCAGTAATATCGGTATTAATTTTAGCAATAGCATCGTTGATTGTTTTTATATTTTCGATGATTGTTTTTATATGATCGCTAATTTGGGTATTTTTTCCGCTAAGATCATCATATAGTGTTTTATCAGCTTTTTGATGAACTAAGGTGTTTATCGCAGTAATATCGGAAGAAACTTTAGCGATAGCATCGTTGATTGTTTTTATATGATCGTTAATTTCGGTATTTTTCTTGCTGAGATCATCATATAATGTTTTATCGACTTTTTGATGGACTAAGGTGTTTGTTTCCGTAATATCGGTGGAAACTTTGGCAATATTTGTACTATTTGTTTCTACATTTTCAAGAATTGTTTTTAAATCTTCGTCAATTACTTTAATAATATTATTTATTTCCTCGGTATCTTTTTTATCAACTTTCGATGATAATTTTGTTGAAAATTCATTAATATCATCGTTGATTTTGCTCGTTAATTCTGTCAAGCGATTAATATTACCCACGTGAATATTATGTTCATCTCGGGTGATTATATCGGATATTTTGATATTACTTGTCGATAGTTTTCCTTCTTTATCTTGAAAAATAGCAACATCGTTAGATTCTATTCCTGCCAGCGATACAAGATTGTTAATGTCATTTTTGGTTACATATTTTGATAGATCGATATCGGTTGTTTTTTTTTTCTCTTTATATAAAGATCTTCCATAAATGTCAACCATATTTATTTATCGCATATTCAAATACGATTTTATGATACGGACCGGATGATTTTGAAATCGCGTCAAGAGCGTTAATCGATTCAGGACCGCATATCGGTGGATCTGTTAATGTTTGCGTTGGTAACGTTGAATACCAGAGGGGAATATTTAATTTTGACACGTAATTGACAAATTCCTTCGGTGGTGCCAACCCATATGAGTCAAAATAAACAACCTCGCGAGGATTAGTCGCGTAGGCAACCCAATGAGTTCCAGGACCGGTACTTGAATCGAGATTTATTATTCCTGTCTCGTCAGGATTTGGTTTATCAGGTAGTTGATCTCGCATAAACACGCCTCTGAAAAAATTTATTTTTTTATTTTTTGCTTCGTTAGATAAATCTAAATTTGAGGAGGGCGTAATAATCTTAGACCGGATCCGTACCGGGGACGCCTTAGATAAAGGCCGCTTGCTCTTTTTTTTACCGTATCGTCCTCCCGTTACTTTTTCCATTATTTTACTACCTGCGTCTCCAGCTGCACCTGATGCTAAGCCTTTTGCTATTATCGGAGCAACTGCGGCTATTAATCCAGGAATAGCAGCTAGCAAGGGAAGAAATCCACCGATTTTGATCATATCTTTGATGGCACCTAGACTAAGATTAACATGGACACCAGAATTAGTCGATTTGGCTTTGATAAAACGCCCATGTTGAGTCTTAGTTAGCGATAATTTGTTAGGACCGCCATGAATTTGATCGTTTTTCAGAGTCAATTTTACACCATATTTTTTTGTCGTCGCTGATTGAGGCTTCTTTATCTGACCCGGGGTTAGAGTCACGATAATGTGTTCGTATGGCATATTATAATCGTTTCAATCTAAATTTTGGATTTTACATTTTTTCGACAGGTGCGTCGATGACTCTCATTCTGCCACTAATACCTTCAAGGATCATTGTTCTATCGCTGGGAATTACCGCGATTGCTCTAGCTGGTCCAGCTGTGTTAATCTGGGCCTTAAAATGAATATCAACGACAGATTGTTTTACCAAATCGAGATGCTCCAGAGAAAAGTAATAAATAGGATTAAGGTTGTTAAAATCTAATTGTGATATTTGCAAACCGGTATCGATATTTTGGTCACGACCCATGAAACTTAGTAAGCGATGATATGCACGAGCCGTAAAATTATTATCAAAATTAATCGATATTTCCTCGGATGGTTCTTGTTGCCCGTTTATTCTTAATGATACATTTGTTGCGGCAAATGTATCGAATATCATATGACTGTGCGTTTGATCGTATCTGTTTGCGTTTTGAAGAACTATAAAGATATGCCTGGGTACAGAAACACCTTGTTGTGACGCAATACGCCAGGTAAATATTCCGTTGATATCAACGTCGATAGAATCGGTAGTCGTCGTTAACCACGACATGATTGATTTACCGCCTTGATTCATAAATGATAGTAATTTTTCTTCCTCAAGCATCGATGGGGTTATCGCTGGCATCCAGAGAGTGAATTTGGTTAATACTACCTTACCAGCATCACCGGCACCTGCACCAGCTTCTCGCCAGACAGCTCTATCGCTATTGCCATCTCGAACAAAGGAAATCGTATGTTTTGCTCCGTAGAGAATTTTTCTGAAATGTCTGCAAAATCCAAAAATGTGAGATAACGGAATTGCACAAGAAAATCTTCGATCATTACCTTTTCACATGGCTTTTCGCGTGGCAAATCCAAGATTATAATCATTATTAACATTGATAATCATATCCTCGATCGCAGCAGCAACAAGGGGAGCATCACGATTATTCGGTCGTCTGATAATATACGGATTATGATCAGCGTGATCAGAAATATCCTTGGTAAACATCATGCCAGGACCAGCTGATCTGGTAAAATCATCCGAGTATCTAGCTAGGCCTATAATTGTCGTTGCTATATCGACGTTATCTGTAATTGATTCGATTTCTCTTCCATCGATCATATACGTGGCGCTCTTAAATAGCGCCATAATACCGTTATTGACAAATCCTACTTTGAAATGTTCATTATAGGCGGTATTATCTAATTTCACAATTTCACCAGCAAATTCGATAAATGCCTCAGATGGAAGAAAATACCTTGTTGTATCGTGAACCTGAATTTCCACGCGATTAGGTTGATTTGGTGTTACTGTATCGTACGAATAATATTGAAAATCACGCACGGACGTGTCCCTGCCTACAGGCTCATCCATGTCGAATACTTCGTTTGACGCTTGTGCGAACATTTTATTATAAAGATTATCGTCTAAAACGAAGACTATTACGCTGATATAAAACTTGCATTTGTTATTCCTTCGGTTTCCTGATTTACTAACTCATTTATTTTTTTTATTTGCTGCGTCATTTATTATTTTACTAACGTTGCTGGGCATTTCGTCGGTGCTAGGTAATTTGACCGGTTGTTTTTTATCTTTCTTGCGTGTTGTTAATTTTGCTATTTTGCCTTTAACAATATCAAAGCCTTTACTAGCCAAATTGCCAATACCAGAAATAACTGTCTCGCCAATCTTTCCCATTGCCTTTGATGCAATTTGCTTAGCTACAGGTCCGATTTTAGGAGCTATCCTTGTAACGAGACTTCAAATAATATCGCCAAATCCGTTGCCATGAACGTATTTGTATACAGGTAATCGAGAATTAACCACGTGAACCTGTACAGGTCTGCGTTGATATTTGTGAACGATCATTTATCTAATTTAGTATTATTTAATCGATGAGCTCGTCGATGAGTTCCTTGTAGATATAAGAGTCAATAATACCACCGCGGAATAATCGCTGGCAAATATCTGAGGCTTCGTTGATTATTTCAGGAGAGTTATTTCCGGCTCGTTTTTCTCCGATTAATATATCAAGGCGAGATACATCGTTGACAACGCTGTCGGGGCAAATGGTATAACCGCTACCTGTTTTTGTTGGTGATGTTTCTGGTGAGAAAAAAACTCTCTTCCTCAGGTTGTCGTTTTAACTCAGATACCTCATCAAGAAAATCTCTGTAATCAGGATCATCTAAGTCAATTGTTTTTTTCTTATGAGCAAAATATAAATAGGTTGGCCATTTATCTTCGCTCACATGATCGATATATTTATCCGCTAAATATTTATATCTCTGATCGTAATCGTATGCAGCAATCTCAGCTACTTTGGATCGGTTTCTTAATACCCTATTACGGGTATCTTCGATAAACATTTCAATTGGATTTCTTTCTACGTTTCTTCTTGTATTAAGATCCTTACTAAATTTTAAATAACCTGGGTCATTTCGATCAATTTTTCTTCTTAAGTTAGCAAAATATACCGCGGGAACCCAATTTTCAGGTATTAATTATTTAGTATAAGATTTATCTTTCAGATACTTTGTTTTTTTATTATAACCATGCATGGCAATATCGATTAATTTAGATTCATCTTTAAAATTCTCAAGCGCTTCCTCGGTAAAGATTACATGCGGTAGTAGAGGTTTATCTTTTTTTATTTCTTCAGATTGTCTTGGTATTTCTTGTGATTATGGTGTCATTTTTGTTTTTGCTAACTCATATCCCTGCATAAACGCTAAATAATATATATATTTTTAGTTTCTATCCGAGAAATACCTAATCTAGCCTTGTATATATTATTAACAAATGTTTGGCGTGTATTAATATGGATATTAGGTTTTAAATAATTTCGTCTTCTTTGAAAGGCGTTATAGGCATGATAACCTAAATTTTTATAATCTTCCTCGTTATTGACCGGATAATTATTAATCATTATTAATCCCCATGGAGTAAAATCATCTTCAAATTTTTTACCAGCTGGTTCTTCCTCAAATTCTCCTTCCTCAACCTGTTGAGATTCTTCCGCGGTAATAATTCGAGTCGGTTGTACACGAGTTTGCTCCTCGATACGTTTTAATGCAGGTAAAACCCCCTGTTTTTTATATCTGGATCTTTAATATCTATAAGTAATACCTTTTCGGTTGTTTCGGTAACGGGTCTTAATATATCTGATGATAAATCGGTAAATCTCTGTTTTGCATGCTCGTATTCGCGTACCTTTTTCTTGAATAATTCTCTCGCTGGAATGTATTTCCTTAATGCCGCTGATCGCTCTCGTCCCAATCTAGCAGAATGCGGTTCTCCAACACTAGTACCAGCATATGAGTTCATTTATTATTGATATATTTATTTTAATGCAACTTAAATAAGAATCAGGCAGCGATATTTGCAAAACAAAAAAATCGAACAAACTAATATTCCATTTTCCTGCAAAATTTTGTCTATGGCGTTATGTTTTTATGACACACTAGAGGGGGGTCCCTGACGCAATGGGTCTGGTAGATACAAAAAATGACCCTCGTAGAAGGCCGTAAAAACGAAAACAGAGGTTTCCACGAGAAAAATTTGCGTAGAAAGGTTTATTTGGTCTGGAAACTAAGGTCTGTTCGACTTCCCTTCGGTGAGAAAAATATTATTTTTGTCTGTGGCGTCATGTTTTTTTGACACACTAGAGGGGGTTGCCTGATGCATCGGGTCTGAAAGATACAAAAATCAGCCTCCGTAGAAGGCTTTGTTTTTGAATTCTGAGGCTTCTACGAGAAAAGTTTGCGTAGAAAGGTTTATTTGGTCAGGAAATTAAGATCTGTTCGACTCCCCTGCTGCTTTCAAAATGTGATTATTATCAGTAAATAGTGACGATGATATTCATATATATTTTCAATGTCAAATATAATAAATCATTTTTGTACACATCCAATATTATAAAAGTACCGAAAGGGTCATGATGTGTAATATGCAAGTGTAACGAACCTGTTTCAGCTGCAAACAGACTTGCAGTATATCAATACGTTACGATTATTTTTCCTGTTAAATATTGAGCTTTTTTGTTGACACACACATTATAAACCTTGCTTTCCTTACGCAAGATTCGTAATTTTAAAATTTCTACAAGATGGTAACATAGTGTACAGTACTTGCAGTTTCTACAAAGAATCTTGTATATATTCAAACCAAACGTGTTTTCCGTTAAACCCTAGGCGATGTACGTGAAACAAGACAAAGATTTCATTAACATTAATCACGGCTTTCCTTCTCTTTCTTTCTCTCTCTCTCTCTCTCTCTCTCTCTCTCTCTCTCTCTCTCTCTCTCTCAATTTGCACCTACGTTCCATCAGCCTGTTGGGCGTATAGTCATGACATTCTGTATATTCCCTTGGACCACAAAGTTAAGTCTTCCCTGGTAGGTGCATTTACATCATGTTGTTGTTGTTGTTGGGTTTAACGCAATTTTTCTGCACTCTATAGGCTATGCATGGTGGCAAATATTATTAGTGCAGGACGAACCCTGAAAAACCCCAGGAAGAACCACCGAGACACGAGAGGCTACTGGCAAGCTTTCTCACATACCCAAATTGGTCCAGTCCTAGACACGAAAACACACAGACAGAGGTAAGATGACAGTGATCCGTAACGGAGAGCGATTTAGACCTGTATGCTACTCGGGGCCCCTCATCTACATCATTAGCGTTTGCATAGTACGCATAATAATTACAACGAATCATGTTCCATATTTTACTCGCGATCTCATCACTTTGATAAATCGCCATTCTTATTTCATCTGCAATTGCCGATCTTCCAGATAGTAACATACACTTTTGAGCCTATGGCATTATGTTTATCTCTATCCTTTATAGCATCATTTACTCAAAATTAACATGCTAATATCTACAGCACGCCATAATACATGAAGTAGCATCATTGATTCTCAATCAAAATGAAAAAGGTTGTGTTTCTACTAACTTCAATAAAATTCTGTCCATCCAGAAATGAATTTTCTTACTTTTGAATGATTCCTAATACTTCCTTATAACTCTTGTATTACTTTTCTATTTAATTTATTATCACAAACAATACGGAATGAAAATTAGTAGTACGATAAGCGTTGATGACAAAAGATACGTATCATTGAACTCTCTTCGCAAAATGATTATACCGATGACTTAATGGATATGCAAATAAATCAAGGGATATATATGAAGGTCAGCACGGAAGAACACGTTCATATTTTCAATTTGTATTCCGAACTGTCTTATGTAAACTTCGTCTTCAGCTCCTTTTGCCATTTGAAAGTCAGTTTTTCAATAGCATATTTCTATCCAATGAATGTAGCTATTGTACAGTACACATAATCTTGGAGAGCATGCTAGCTTACACTAACACATTGATTTTATCAAAGTGCGTCCTCATTCTTACTATCTCTATTTTGAACGTTGGACTTTTTTTAAAGCAAGTGCAACTGGTTTCGGATATATCATTGTTATTATTCGCTCTCGCCCCCCTCCCCCCACTACCCACCTCGCTTTCTGGTAGTCTATTCGATATGTCCTCCTGTAGATATTGGAGACAATGTTGATGATGTCAGACGGCTTAAGATTAACAGTTTAGCAATAGCAATCATTTTTCTCTGCAGCATCGGGTGAAACGAATTTAGTATTTTATAATAATGTGCAACGACGAAAAACAAACAACAACATTCTCATGTAGTTTTCTACAACGAAAGAAATCTCATCCACACTTTTGATCAAATAAGAAACAATACTTATACACAATTTCGCATTACCATACTTCCTTTTTCAACATAATATTATACACATATACAAATCATCGTTTCCAGTAAGTTAATCTTATTATACAACTTTGTTGACGTGTTGCTGATTCCAGAACATTCAAAACTGTATTTATCTCTTCAGATTCAACTACACACCGTACAAGTGGTAAGAACATTCGCTAGCACCATCCTTCTCAAAGATATTTTGTATTTAGATAGATATAATAATAGATAAACAGATAGAGGTATATAGTTAGATAGATATAGCTGGATGGATATACAGATTAATATTTAGATAGATAGATAGATAGAGAGAGAGAGACAGATAGATATATAGAAAGATAGATAGATAGATAGATGTATAGATAGACAGATAGAAAGAAAGATAAGAAGATAGATAGAAAGATAGATAGATATATAAATGGAAAGATAGATAGAGAGACAGATAGATATATAGAAAGGGAGATAGATAGATAGACAGAAAGATAAGTAGATAGAAAGAAAGATAGATAGATAGACAAATATATAGATATGTAGATAGATGGAAAGATAGATAGATTGATAGACAGATAAATAGATAGATAGATATATAGAATTCCATGAAAATAGATTTTGTTTAATATTTAACCATGAGCAACTGCATCGACTTCTTATGTCTTAAACAAATGTTTCGTTGAGTTGTTCATTTATACAAATTTAAACGATGCTACCCTTCTCCGTATCCTCCCTTTCTCTCGATCTTCCAATCCCTTTCTTTCTATTTATAAGAATACATTTTCTAAAGCTGTCATTTTGTTGGCTACTACTCCATTATTCCTAGCACATGTTATGCAGGACATGTCATATTGACATTCTATGCTATATAAAAAGATGTCTTACGTCGTCCTTTACACAATGCAATGATGCAAGTTAGGTTCAAAATTTTCATTTTTGTACCAATTAAAAAACACATTGTATGCCTCTATCCAGGTTCCAGTGATGGCCATACAAGCGGTAAGAGTTTCGTTTGCACTCTAAGACATCGCACTGAAGTCTATCTTTCACTTTGTACCTCGCTCCATACCCAATTAATCAAAATACAAATTTATTTTATAAGACATTAGATGCAGAGTAAAGATGGAAAATCATCCGATATCTAAGTCGTATCTAATCCATGTAGGAGCTATATGTACACAAATAACATCAGAGAATATTGCAATGCTCATTGCAAACCCTTTATTAGACATCTCGGGAATTGATTGTGAAATTATCTATAGATAGGCATTTGTTTAATCCAAAAGAAAATCTTATTCAAAAAGCAGCAGGTGGAGTCGAACAGACCTTAGTTTCCAGACCAAATAAACCTTTCTACGCAAACTTTTCTCGTAGAAGCCTCAGAATTCAAAAGCAAAGCCTTCTACGGAGGCTGATTTTTGTATCTTTCAGACCCGATGCATCAGGCGCCCCCCTCTAGTGTGTCATAAAAACATGACGCCACAGACAAAAATAATATTTTTCTCACCGAAGGGAAGTCGAACAGACCTTAGTTTCCAGACCAAATAAACCTTTCTACGCAAACCTTTCTCGTAGAAGCCTCAGAATTCAAAAACAAAGCCTTCTACGGAGGTTGATTTTTGTATCTTTCAGACCCGATGCATCAGGCACCCCCCTCTAGTGTGTCATAAAAACATGACGCCACAGACAAAAATAATATTTTTCTCACCGAAGGGAAGTCGAACAGACCTTAGTTTCCAGACCAAATAAACCTTTCTACGCAAATTTTTCTCGTGGAAACCACTATTTTCGTTTTTACGGCCTTCTACGGAGGCTATTTTTTGTGTCCACCAGACCCGATGCATCAGGCACCCCCCTCTAGTGTGTCATATAAACATAACGCCATAGACAAAATTTTGCAGGAAAATGGAATATTAGTTTGTTCGATTTTTTTGTTTTGCAAATATCGCTGCCCTTTCACCGGTAAATCTGATCAAGACCGACACGATATCGACCACGAGGTTCATGTAAATTTATCGTGATAAAACCATGCGGCGTTGACTGAGCGCGGCTAAATAAATTTTTAAACTTATTTATATCCATGTCGCCGTTACACCAAGTTTGGTGGATATTTCTCAGCGTGTGCGTGTCTACGCCATTAAACACAGATAAAATATTACAATTATCCCTGATTACCTTGGGAATCTGCGTGTATCTCTGTGTGATGTAAATTACATCGGTATTCTTGTGTCTGCCACGCGAAAATATCCTTGCTGGATTCGTTCGTTTATCGAGCATAACGTCGTCGTAAACAACTAAGTTATTAATATCACCATTAATACTTTCCACGGAAAGGGCCTCATTGATATCTGTGATAAACTCAATCACGCCTTCACCGATATTGTCGCTGAAATCTTTTGAAACCTGATAACAATGCTGATCGTCAACGGATGGTGCAACCAAATACAGTTTTTCCCATTTTAGCCATCGCATGATCAAATTCAATAATAGCTGCGTTTTTCCTGACCCTGATGGGCCGATTATTATCATTCTGACCGAATTTGGTAAAGCCGCGTGATATTTTACCTGTTCGCGTTTTTTTCGTGGCTGAAAAATCAATTACATTCATGATATTAATTATTATGGATCTATATTGTGTTAAGTTTCGCACGCACACAGCTACGATAAATCCAACCGAAATCATCACACGCAATAACAGAAACGCAATCGCAGGAGAATGCGAAATTTGCAACACACGCAAGTTTAAATTTATCAAAAAAGAACTAAACACGGAGGAGACATCGCAGCCTCCTTAACATATTTACCTGGCCTTCCTTGGGCAAAATATCTCGGAGAAAAACATCTACCTGGATATAATTATTGTGGACCTGAAACGAGACTCGATATCAGACTCGACAAAAACAATCGACCAAAACCAGACGAGAATCCAATAAACGCTATCGATCACGCTTGTTACATTCACGATCTCGCGTATCGCAGCGGAGATTTATAACAAAGGCATCTTGCTGATATAAATTTAATTCACGCGTTAAACGCAATTCCTGATAAATCTTTCGAAGAAAAATTAGGAACGTTATTAATCAAAGGCGCGATGAAAGGTAAATTAGTATTCGGCGCAGGTAAATAATAATGGAAGAGATATATTATTCTCCACGAGGATTCTGGCGAGGAAAATCAGCGATTACCAAACTTGCCAAGGCTGCTAAAGTAAAAACATCCGTGGCTGCATCGTGGTTATCAAAACAAGCAATTTGGCAGATATATCTTCCACCGCATAAAAAAAATCCCATACGCGAGTTTCACGGTTAGTGTTCCCAATGAAGTTCATCAGGCAGATCTAATGTTTCTTCCTCACGATACCGTTAACGGCGTTACTTACAAATACGTTTTAACCGTCGTTGATATCGCTAGCAGATACAAAGAAGCAGCGCCATTATCAAATAAAACATCGACGGAAATCGCTAACGCATTCAGCGATATTTACTCGCGATCGCCATTAACATGGCCGAAGCTTCTCCAGGTTGATCCAGGAAGGGAATTCCTCGGCGCGGTTACTTCGCTGATGAAAAAAAATAACGTTAAAATCCGACGCGGTCACGTGGGAATTCATCGCGATCAAGCGATTGTTGAACGTTTTAACAAAACGCTTGCAGAACGATTATTCGGATACCAATATGCGCGTGAATTCATTCAAGATAAACGATCCCACGAATGGGTATCAAGATTGCCTCAGGTAATTAACGCGTTAAATAACGAACCAACTCGAGCAATATCAATGAAACCAGCAATCGCTATTACAAAATCGAATATACCAATAAAGCGAGATTCTACGATGCAACCTGTGTTAGGTAATATCACCGTCAGGTATTTGTATAAGGAAGGTGAAGCTGAAGGAGGAAGAAAAGGAGCAACCGATCCAATCTGGAGCGTCACCACGCACAAAATATCTGCCGTAACAAGGTCATCAGGAAGACCGGCGATCTATATACTAGATTCGCTAGCTCCACAACGGGGATTTACCAGAGAAGAGTTACAGGTAATTCCCGAAGATACTCAATTACCACCGGCGTCACTGAGATAATTTTCCAGACGAATTCGTCCCAAGTGATTTATTTTTCTGACTCTAGATACAGCTAAATAAACCAAATTTGACCAAGTGATTCTATCATCGACGATCCAAACTTTACCATCGACGGTTAATCCCTGAGACGAATGTATCGTTGTTGCGTAACCTAATTTCCACGGGGATTTTTCTGCGTTTAACGCGTCATTGACAAGGTTAATATCAACGAAAATAATATCATTCAAAACTAAATTTTTCTTCTCGCCGCATGGCAAAGTAACATCGATATTTTGTCGCCTAGTATCGGCAGGTCTGTAACACAGCGGCACTTGCAACGTTGGAAATTTCTCACAATGCAGCTTAAATAATCTTTCCTGAATAATATCACGAACTACCTTTCTGCTAGCGACGATCAAATGATCAGGACGCCATATATTTCGAAAATCGCTCATCGATGTTTCGCTGATTATTTTTCTCATAACGTCACATTGAATTTTATCTGGCTGTAGTCGAATTAAATTGTTAAACTCAATCAACAATCTATATGTCGATCTATAATCGACATCGATTTCCTCGTAATAATCAACAAAATTCCTAAGCCAATCATGAGGCGATTCACGATCAATCGGATTAGGTTGACCATGATCCCCGCACATTATCACGGCGGTATTTTTCTCTGACAACCAAGCTAAGAACGATTTTAATATATTTAAATTTACTGTGCAAATTTCATCGAAAATTATAATCTTGTTAATATATTTATAGCTGAATCCCATGATCCACCGCTGTATTTGAAATAGCTGTGTGTTGGCGTTAATACGATCATATCGGTGTTTGCAAATAGATTTATCACTCGCGTTGTTTTACCGCTACCGCCATGCCCATTCAGGTATACAAATTTACGACGCGAAATTGGATCAAACGCAGATGCGGCTACGGACGTTTCTTCGAATCTACCTCGGTGAAATTCATCACGATCTTCAACGTCAGCGTCTTCGCAATATCCTAGAATATTCTCATTTTTTATTCTCCAGGTTCCCCATGAACTACCATCCGTGATCAAATTCTCCAATCTATCTAGGTATTTTTTATCGATATAAAACGAATCTGTCGCGACTCGCACTGCGATATCAGAAAATTTATTTATCATGGAAAGTAAATTTATGCTCACATAAGCAAGCATCGACGATCTTAGATGGGTATACTGCGCCGATTCTCCATCAAGATAGCTAACCACGGTGCCTAACTTTGTTCCGTCAACGATGATATTTTCTCTATTACAGAATATTCCTCGTGACGCTGTATCGGCGATTATAAAATCTAACTCAGCATCGTTGATAAATAATCTGTCATGTCGGTGTTTATGATCAACAGAGCCACCCTGGGTAAATTTACCTATTATTTTTCTTCCGATATCTTTGGTGTTATCACAATCCGTTGGCAGCCATACGTCGGTTTGTTTTTTATACGAAATAATTGCCTCACTTACCGTCAACGACACTAACATTGACGAATCTAGCATATACCTCAACAACACCGTAGGAACCCAACGACGTTGAGAGAAATGCCTGCCGAACCAAAAATAACAAATCCTATGCAAATCTTCAGCAAATTCGAATGATATTACACGAGCGAATCCGGTCATAACAAAATCTGGTAACGGTCTGTTAATCGCAACTCTTGTCATTTCGCTGGTTGGATGACCGAATTTAGCGAAATATTCAGCACAATCGCCATATCCAAGAAAACTACCAGGATAACACGCCGACATATCAACGGAAATCATATTTTCATAATCGTATTTGGTATTCCACAATCCGCCATGGCCATATTCGATACAACTATGTTGAATATCAGCGAGAAATTCGGATCGTGTTGGTTTCCACGAATTTCGTTCTCTAGCGTTCTCTAGCGGCGCGATCGGCAACGGTTGGGATAGCAAAACAGTTAGTTAATAATTGATCGGGGTTTGACGAATATCTCACCGCGATTTCTCTCATTGACTTATGCAGCGATTTATCTCTGTAAATATCGCCGCGTGGTAGAAGAAATTGATCGTATTTTTCTTCGCTGGAAAATAACCAAACCGATATCGGATCTGATTTACTTAATTCTCCGATAAATCTAAACATGGCCATGGAATTATTCTCCGCAGCTTCCACGGGATAAAAGTTAACCACACGATCTCGTGGGAATATCATTACCGAATGCGACCACGCGTGAGAATTGTGATCGATAATTTCGATTGGCGCTCCTCGTGATTTGTTGTTGTTGTTGTTGTTGTTGTTGTAGGGTTTAACGCCATTTTTTCAGCACATGATAGGCTATACATGGCGGCCAGTATTAATGGTGGAGGAAGAACCCGGGAAAACCCCAGAAAGAACCACCGACCCACGATAAGCTACTGGCAAGCTTTCTCACATACCCACATTGGCTGAATCCGAGACTCGAACCCACGCAGACAGAGGTGAGATGGGAGTGATCCGTAACGGACAGCGCTTTAGACCACTCGGCCACTCGGGGCCCCTCCTCGTGATTTGTACGGCGACGAGTATAATATTTCTCCCGATAACGTTTTTACCGAGATTGGAAATTTTAATTTTTTACTCAGCACAGCTACGTCATCGATAGATGCACCATCGATAACTGTCTCCGCCCATGCATTAATCTTTTCCAGCCTTAACTGAGTTAAACCAGATCCGCGTTTTGCATTTTTCATGTGCTCGATTACGCGTTCAGCTACTCAATTTATCACCGAGGATTTTTTCATCACAGGTAGATTCCTGATATCCGGATTATTATTTAGCCGATAAATCCCATAAACAACCGCGCTAACCGGATACGCTTTAGCGTAATAAGGACCATCGATACCTAATAATAATCCTGGTCGTGAATTTTTATCAAGAATAACATTTTTTTTACCGCCGCGAATAGGATCTCGTTTATCGCGAATAATCCAGGTTTCGTCAGGCATTTGTGCAATAAACTTAATTCCGAAAATAAATCTCTCTTCGGAGTGTTCTATTTTTATATCATCGATTATTTTTTTTAGCTCGTTCCTGATTTATCGTAGCATCGATGGAATTTGTTCTCCAGGTTGACCAAGTGTGAACGGCTCCATCGTCGAAGAAATCTTTCTTAGCTCGATCAACGTCAGGAATCTCATATTCTGCCTCATCTAGGTCAAATACATCCATTATTATGTTTTAGACAAATATCTAAATAATAATGAACCATTGCAAATGGCTATTGATCGGTTCGATAAATTTCTGTGATAAACCATGCAGAAAAAATTTTTGTGGAGCTCATATACAAGCGATTCGACAAGGTAGCAAAGGACCACAGCGATGTTTAGTTTGTCAAGTTGGCATACAAGGGAAAACTCGATTGTGTTTGAAATGTGGCGGAAAAAATTATCGAGAGTTAAAACGATATTACGAAAAAAAACCACTCGTCGGTTATAACATGCGAAAGGATTATATTAATCGATTTCGAGCAAATAACGATTTAAACAAATAGAATATTGTATATGACTCCGAAATCAATGAACCCAGAAACAATAATTCCAGAATCAGCGATTCCTGAATTCAAAACCCATCCAATGATTAGCGGATATGAGGCATCGTCCGATGGTGTTGTTAGGCATATTAAAACAAAGAGTCAAGTTGGTAGCCTTTGTAATTCGGGTTATCTGATATTTAGTTTCGGTACGAGGGAAAGAAGAAGAGCATATTTCAATCACACATTTATATTCGAGTGTTTTAACGGACCTATCAAAAATAAATTGGTAATTGACCATATCGACGAAATAAGCTTAATAATAGATTATCCAATCTTCGAGCAATAACGCAGAGTAAAAATTTGAAATCTGGTAATGGCGGTGGATATAGAATATCCAAGGCAGTTAAATCAATAAATAAAGATACTAACGAAGAAATAGTATTCACATCGATGAGCGCCGCTGCAAAATATTTTGGTATTAATTCATCATCGGTTCGTCCTGTTGCAGAAAAAATAACCAACGCGACATTCTCTTATAAATTTGGCGTATGGATTGAGTTTTATTATGTTCCAATAATATCCAATTCAGAAAAAATAATACTAGAAAATTATAAATTTTGAGATTTTTACAAAAATTTACATTTGAAGATAAAAATATAATATAATGAACGAGGAAAATATAAATAATATCATCGAAGCCATCGAAGATTTAAAAGATAAAAATATAAATTTATCTTCGGATTTGGACACCGATAAAATCCAATCTGAGTTTGAAACAATCGTTCAAGGTAAACTCGAACACAGATACACGCTACCGTCTGAATATAAATTTATAAAGAAAATCCAATCTGCGATGTATCAATCACTATCGCTTGTCGATGATGATCAAATTAAGGATTTTGTTGCGTTATCGGCGTTGGTAGAAAAAATAAGATCGAGTTTATCTAGCGAATACGAATCAAGAAAAATTACTAGCTCACGCATCAGACAATTAAGAAAATTAATCGAGGAGAATAAGAATAATTCGATTTAAAATCTGCAGAAAGAAAAGGAAATTTGAATTTTACTAGTTTGATTTATTTTTTACCGATTTTTATCTATTTTTTGTCATTTTTTTACCATAGACAGGGTTAAAAATCAAGAATTAAAAATCAAAGATTTTCAGGATTTCACCAGCAGATTAATGCTTAACGTTTCTCCGCGTATATCAAGCAAATTTCCACGCTGATCCGTCAATTTGAAATTTATCCTCGACAATAATCGATTATGACATCGCAGATAAAACGGATTAACAGGCTCTTTTATAATTAAATACCCCGGAGAAACACTCGGAGCAAACGAATAAAGAATAAAACCTTGTTGAGCTTGTTCTGATATTGATGTATCTGCGCTATAACTACCATCGACGATATCCGCGTGAAGATTAACCGCGATAACATCCGTTATATTAACGATACCCGGTGAGATATGCCGTCCCTGCCAGGCTGGACTATTATCGTGTCTAAGTATCGACGCTGGTGGTAGTTTTCTGACCCATGCGGCGTGTAACTGTGGAAAATATTCATCGACGATTTCGTTGGCAACTTTTTTTATTTTATCAACGTTAATAAAGAAGGGAAATTTATAATTTGGCAATGTTCCTTAGGCTAGCCCGTATTCGGTAATAAATTTTTGTTTATTAATTTCATCCGAGTTAATAATTATTTGTATCAAATTACCCTGAATAGATTCAAGGTCGAACGCAATTTGATTTATCATCTCCATAATTTTGATAATCTCATCGCATGCGCTTGATATGTTTATTACACACTCTTGAAAATTTTTTCTAGTTGCAATAATAAATCTTTATATTTGTCTTTGATATTTGATAAAAATAATTTAATTTGACATAACTCGAATCTTTTTTGATGTTTTTCAGAGAACCAAGTTATATCATCTTTTTCTTTGAAAATAAATCGATAGTCATCAACGAGAAATAAATCAGATAAAAACCTGATTAGATGATGGTAGTTTTTATTATCGGTGATATAATTATTTTTATAGGTTCCGGTGACGCTGGTGGTTCTGGAGGTTCTTTCTCAGGCCAACCTAACACGGACCTAATCGATGATTGATAAATATCGACGATATATGGTGATTTTACCTCAATCATCGATGATAATGTTGGTTCGTGCACAGATATTTTTATACCTGGATCAGCATCGCCGGTTATATTTGATATTCTATGAACGAGTTCATCATTTATTTGTTCAATTTCGTAGCTGCCTGTTGGTATACCAACAATGATCCAATCTGGGGTTCCATCGGGGCGGTTTTTATTAGCAAAAACGAAAGAATTGTTCGATGGTAAACCGCCGAATGATTTTGCTCTAATATTAAGCCAACTATTATAAACGCGTAATTGTGATAGCGCAATTTCGTTGACGCTAATTGGCATTGGAAAATTAATACTAAACTCGGGTTTGGTTGAGCTTGCTGATATCATCGTTGTTACCGACGGCGTTGTGTTTGTCACAATCTGAGCTAACTCCGACATTATTAATATTTATTTGTTCAATCTCAGAGTAAATTTTTATCATCAGAGAGAATTCGCAATCAGAAATAACACCGTCGTTGAGACTCTCAGAGAGTAACGATGATAATTTCGAATACGCTTCTGTAACTAGGGATAATTTGTTCGTGTACAAGGATAATTTTGCATTCGCGCACGAGGATACTTTTTTGCGATGATATTGAGAACGCCTGCGATTGTCGTTGTCGATGAGACGATTATCGTTGCAGCGACCGGTGCGATCATTGTTACCGCGGATAATATTACCCCTGCACCAGCGATGATTGCGCTTGCTGCTTATACGGCAGCGTCGATGGTAATTAATCTACGTTGATACTTTATTACTTTCGCTTGATACTCGTCAAGTAATTTTTTTAACGATTCTTGCCATGAACGCGCCTGATTATATCGATATTCCGACGCGGTCATTATTAATTTGTTGTCCAACTAAATAATGATGGTACTTTGGTGATAAACTCAATACAAGCGAAATACTCGGTCGCTGCTGTTGTGGATCTTTCTGGCGGTTCTAACTCGAATGTTTCTTCGATGTTTTTATTTAGTAATATGTTTAAGAACCCAGAAAATCTATAGGTGGAATGGCGCCATTTATATAATTTAGATATTATTCTCAATCTTATTTTGGAAAAAACGTATACCCGATATACACCATTAATTGGCGCCGTGTACCTGAAGGAGTTATTTTCAGGTGTCCATGTGCCTCCTAATTCTGATGATACTACAAATGGCATATTTAAAATAAAATCTGATGGTACATTTGACGGAAACCTAATAGATTCTGTTTTAATAATAATATCCGGTAATTTTGTGTTTATTTCTTTAATTTTGCTGCTAATTATACTATTTTGACGTGTTATGATATCGATTGCAGCAGCATTAGCATCGATTTTGGTATTAATATCGCTGATTGATTTTATATGTTCGTCAATTTTCGCGCTGAGATCATCGTGTGATGTTATATCAGCCTTTTGACGCGCTAAGATATGCGTGGCAGAAATATCATCATTAACTTTAGTAATATCATCGTTGATTTTTTTTTATATTTTCGATAATATCGTTAATTTTTGCGCTGTGATCATCGTGTGATGTTATATCAGCTTTTTGTAGCGCTAGGTTATACGTGGCAGTAATATCGGTATTAATTTTAGCAATAGCATCGTTGATTGTTTTTATATTTTCGATGATTGTTTTTATATGATCGCTAATTTGGGTATTTTTTCCGCTAAGATCATCATATAGTGTTTTATCAGCTTTTTGATGAACTAAGGTGTTTATCGCAGTAATATCGGAAGAAACTTTAGCGATAGCATCGTTGATTGTTTTTATATGATCGTTAATTTCGGTATTTTTCTTGCTGAGATCATCATATAATGTTTTATCGACTTTTTGATGGACTAAGGTGTTTGTTTCCGTAATATCGGTGGAAACTTTGGCAATATTTGTACTATTTGTTTCTACATTTTCAAGAATTGTTTTTAAATCTTCGTCAATTACTTTAATAATATTATTTATTTCCTCGGTATCTTTTTTATCAACTTTCGATGATAATTTTGTTGAAAATTCATTAATATCATCGTTGATTTTGCTCGTTAATTCTGTCAAGCGATTAATATTACCCACGTGAATATTATGTTCATCTCGGGTGATTATACCGGATATTTTGATATTACTTGTCGATAGTTTTCCTTCTTTATCTTGAAAAATAGCAACATCGTTAGATTCTATTCCTGCCAGCGATACAAGATTGTTAATGTCATTTTTGGTTACATATTTTGATAGATCGATATCGGTTGTTTTTTTTTTCTCTTTATATAAAGATCTTCCATAAATGTCAACCATATTTATTTATCGCATATTCAAATACGATTTTATGATACGGACCGGATGATTTTGAAATCGCGTCAAGAGCGTTAATCGATTCAGGACCGCATATCGGTGGATCTGTTAATGTTTGCGTTGGTAACGTTGAATACCAGAGGGGAATATTTAATTTTGACACGTAATTGACAAATTCCTTCGGTGGTGCCAACCCATATGAGTCAAAATAAACAACCTCGCGAGGATTAGTCGCGTAGGCAACCCAATGAGTTCCAGGACCGGTACTTGAATCGAGATTTATTATTCCTGTCTCGTCAGGATTTGGTTTATCAGGTAGTTGATCTCGCATAAACACGCCTCTGAAAAAATTTATTTTTTTATTTTTTGCTTCGTTAGATAAATCTAAATTTGAGGAGGGCGTAATAATCTTAGACCGGATCCGTACCGGGGACGCCTTAGATAAAGGCCGCTTGCTCTTTTTTTTACCGTATCGTCCTCCCGTTACTTTTTCCATTATTTTACTACCTGCGTATCCAGCTGCACCTGATGCTAAGCCTTTTGCTATTATCGGAGCAACTGCGGCTATTAATCCAGGAATAGCAGCTAGCAAGGGAAGAAATCCACCGATTTTGATCATATCTTTGATGGCACCTAGACTAAGATTAACATGGACACCAGAATTAGTCGATTTGGCTTTGATAAAACGCCCATGTTGAGTCTTAGTTAGCGATAATTTGTTAGGACCGCCATGAATTTGATCGTTTTTCAGAGTCAATTTTACACCATATTTTTTTGTCGTCGCTGATTGAGGCTTCTTTATCTGACCCGGGGTTAGAGTCACGATAATGTGTTCGTATGGCATATTATAATCGTTTTAATCTAAATTTTGGATTTTACATTTTTTCGACAGGTGCGTCGATGACTCTCATTCTGCCACTAATACCTTCAAGGATCATTGTTCTATCGCTGGGAATTACCGCGATTGCTCTAGCTGTTCCAGCTGTGTTAATCTGGGCCTTAAAATGAATATCAACGACAGATTGTTTTACCAAATCGAGATGCTCCAGAGAAAAGTAATAAATAGGATTAAGGTTGTTAAAATCTAATTGTGATATTTGCAAACCGGTATCGATATTTTGGTCACGACCCATGAAACTTAGTAAGCGATGATATGCACGAGCCGTAAAATTATTATCAAAATTAATCGATATTTCCTCGGATGGTTCTTGTTGCCCGTTTATTCTTAATGATACATTTGTTGCGGCAAATGTATCGAATATCATATGACTGTGCGTTTGATCGTATCTGTTTGCGTTTTGAAGAACTATAAAGATATGCCTGGGTACAGAAACACCTTGTTGTGACGCAATACGCCAGGTAAATATTCCGTTGATATCAACGTCGATAGAATCGGTAGTCGTCGTTAACCACGACATGATTGATTTACCGCCTTGATTCATAAATGATAGTAATTTTTCTTCCTCAAGCATCGATGGGGTTATCGCTGGCATCCAGAGAGTGAATTTGGTTAATACTACCTTACCAGCATCACCGGCACCTGCACCAGCTTCTCGCCAGACAGCTCTATCGCTATTGCCATCTCGAACAAAGGAAATCGTATGTTTTGCTCCGTAGAGAATTTTTCTGAAATGTCTGCAAAATCCAAAAATGTGAGATAACGGAATTGCACAAGAAAATCTTCGATCATTACCTTTTCACATGGCTTTTCGCGTGGCAAATCCAAGATTATAATCATTATTAACATTGATAATCATATCCTCGATCGCAGCAGCAACAAGGGGAGCATCACGATTATTCGGTCGTCTGATAATATACGGATTATGATCAGCGTGATCAGAAATATCCTTGGTAAACATCATGCCAGGACCAGCTGATCTGGTAAAATCATCCGAGTATCTAGCTAGGCCTATAATTGTCGTTGCTATATCGACGTTATCTGTAATTGATTCGATTTCTCTTCCATCGATCATATACGTGGCGCTCTTAAATAGCGCCATAATACCGTTATTGACAAATCCTACTTTGAAATGTTCATTATAGGCGGTATTATCTAATTTCACAATTTCACCAGCAAATTCGATAAATGCCTCAGATGGAAGAAAATACCTTGTTGTATCGTGAACCTGAATTTCCACGCGATTAGGTTGATTTGGTGTTACTGTATCGTACGAATAATATTGAAAATCACGCACGGACGTGTCCCTGCCTACAGGCTCATCCATGTCGAATACTTCGTTTGACGCTTGTGCGAACATTTTATTATAAAGATTATCGTCTAAAACGAAGACTATTACGCTGATATAAAACTTGTATTTGTTATTCCTTCGGTTTCCTGATTTACTAACTCATTTATTTTTTTTATTTGCTGCGTCATTTATTATTTTACTAACGTTGCTGGGCATTTCGTCGGTGCTAGGTAATTTGACCGGTTGTTTTTTATCTTTCTTGCGTGTTGTTAATTTTGCTATTTTGCCTTTAACAATATCAAAGCCTTTACTAGCCAAATTGCCAATACCAGAAATAACTGTCTCGCCAATCTTTCCCATTGCCTTTGATGCAATTTGCTTAGCTACAGGTCCGATTTTAGGAGCTATCCTTGTAACGAGACTTCAAACAATATCGCCAAATCCGTTGCCATGAACGTATTTGTATACAGGTAATCGAGAATTAACCACGTGAACCTGTACAGGTCTGCGTTGATATTTGTGAACGATCATTTATCTAATTTAGTATTATTTAATCGATGAGCTCGTCGATGAGTTCCTTGTAGATATAAGAGTCAATAATACCACCGCGGAATAATCGCTGGCAAATATCTGAGGCTTCGTTGATTATTTCAGGAGAGTTATTTCCGGCTCGTTTTCCTCCGATTAATATATCAAGGCGAGATACATCGTTGACAACGCTGTCGGGGCAAATGGTATAACCGCTACCTGTTTTTGTTGGTGATGTTTCTGGTGAGAAAAAAACTCTCTTCCTCAGGTTGTCGTTTTAACTCAGATACCTCATCAAGAAAATCTCTGTAATCAGGATCATCTAAGTCAATTGTTTTTTTCTTATGAGCAAAATATAAATAGGTTGGCCATTTATCTTCGCTCACATGATCGATATATTTATCCGCTAAATATTTATATCTCTGATCGTAATCGTATGCAGCAATCTCAGCTACTTTGGATCGGTTTCTTAATACCCTATTACGGGTATCTTCGATAAACATTTCAATTGGATTTCTTTCTACGTTTCTTCTTGTATTAAGATCCTTACTAAATTTTAAATAACCTGGGTCATTTCGATCAATTTTTCTTCTTAAGTTAGCAAAATATACCGCGGGAACCCAATTTTCAGGTATTAATTATTTAGTATAAGATTTATCTTTCAGATACTTTGTTTTTTTATTATAACCATGCATGGCAATATCGATTAATTTAGATTCATCTTTAAAATTCTCAAGCGCTTCCTCGGTAAAGATTACATGCGGTAGTAGAGGTTTATCTTTTTTTATTTCTTCAGATTGTCTTGGTATTTCTTGTGATTATGGTGTCATTTTTGTTTTTGCTAACTCATATCCCTGCATAAACGCTAAATAATATATATATTTTTAGTTTCTATCCGAGAAATACCTAATCTAGCCTTGTATATATTATTAACAAATGTTTGGCGTGTATTAATATGGATATTAGGTTTTAAATAATTTCGTCTTCTTTGAAAGGCGTTATAGGCATGATAACCTAAATTTTTATAATCTTCCTCGTTATTGACCGGATAATTATTAATCATTATTAATCCCCATGGAGTAAAATCATCTTCAAATTTTTTACCAGCTGGTTCTTCCTCAAATTCTCCTTCCTCAACCTGTTGAGATTCTTCCGCGGTAATAATTCGAGTCGGTTGTACACGAGTTTGCTCCTCGATACGTTTTAATGCAGGTAAAACCCCCTGTTTTTTATATCTGGATCTTTAATATCTATAAGTAATACCTTTTCGGTTGTTTCGGTAACGGGTCTTAATATATCTGATGATAAATCGGTAAATCTCTGTTTTGCATGCTCGTATTCGCGTACCTTTTTCTTGAATAATTCTCTCGCTGGAATGTATTTCCTTAATGCCGCTGATCGCTCTCGTCCCAATCTAGCAGAATGCGGTTCTCCAACACTAGTACCAGCATATGAGTTCATTTATTATTGATATATTTATTTTAATGCAACTTAAATAAGAATCAGGCAGCGATATTTGCAAAACAAAAAAATCGAACAAACTAATATTCCATTTTCCTGCAAAATTTTGTCTATGGCGTTATGTTTTTATGACACACTAGAGGGGGGTCCCTGACGCAATGGGTCTGGTAGATACAAAAAATGACCCTCGTAGAAGGCCGTAAAAACGAAAACAGAGGTTTCCACGAGAAAAATTTGCGTAGAAAGGTTTATTTGGTCTGGAAACTAAGGTCTGTTCGACTTCCCTTCGGTGAGACAAATATTATTTTTGTCTGTGGCGTCATGTTTTTTTGACACACTAGAGGGGGTTGCCTGATGCATCGGGTCTGAAAGATACAAAAATCAGCCTCCGTAGAAGGCTTTGTTTTTGAATTCTGAGGCTTCTACGAGAAAAGTTTGCGTAGAAAGGTTTATTTAGTCAGGAAATTAAGATCTGTTCGACTCCCCTGCTGCTTTCAAAATGTGATTATTATCAGTAAATAGTGACGATGATATTCATATATATTTTCAATGTCAAATATAATAAATCATTTTTGTACACATCCAATATTATAAAAGTACCGAAAGGGTCATGATGTGTAATATGCAAGTGTAACGAACCTGTTTCAGCTGCAAACAGACTTGCAGGATATCAATACGTTACGATTATTTTTCCTGTTAAATATTGAGCTTTTTTGTTGACACACACATTATAAACCTTGCTTTCCTTACGCAAGATTCGTAATTTTAAAATTTCTACAAGATGGTAACATAGTGTACAGTACTTGCAGTTTCTACAAAGAATCTTGTATATATTCAAACCAAACGTGTTTTCCGTTAAACCCTAGGCGATGTAGGTGAAACAAGACAAAGATTTCATTAACATTAATCACGGCTTTCCTTCTCTTTCTTTTCTCTCTCTCTCTCTCTCTCTCTCTCTCTCTCTCTCTCTCTCTCTCAATTTGCACCTACGTTCCATCAGCCTGTTGGGCGTATAGTCATGACATTCTGTATATTCCCTTGGACCACAAAGTTAAGTCTTCCCTGGTAGGTGCATTTACATCATGTTGTTGTTGTTGTTGGGTTTAACGCAATTTTTCTGCACTCTATAGGCTATGCATGGTGGCAAATATTATTAGTGCAGGACGAACCCTGAAAAACCCCAGGAAGAACCACCGAGACACGAGAGGCTACTGGCAAGCTTTCTCACATACCCAAATTGGTCCAGTCCTAGACACGAAAACACACAGACAGAGGTAAGATGACAGTGATCCGTAACGGAGAGCGATTTAGACCTGTATGCTACTCGGGGCCCCTCATCTACATCATTAGCGTTTGCATAGTACGCATAATAATTACAACGAATCATGTTCCATATTTTACTTGCGATCTCATCACTTTGATAAATCGTCATTCTTATCTCATCTGCAATTGCCGATCTTCCAGATAGTAACATACACTTTTGAGCCTATGGCATTATGTTTATCTCTATCCTTTATAGCATCATTTACTCAAAATTAACATGCTAATATCTACAGCACGCCATAATACATGAAGTAGCATCATTGATTCTCAATCAAAATGAAAAAGGTTGTGTTTCTACTAACTTCAATAAAATTCTGTCCATCCAGAAATGAATTTTCTTACTTTTGAATGATTCCTAATACTTCCTTATAACTCTTGTATTACTTTTCTATTTAATTTATTATCACAAACAATACGGAATGAAAATTAGTAGTACGATAAGCGTTGATGACAAAAGATACGTATCATTGAACTCTCTTCGCAAAATGATTATACCGATGACTTAATGGATATGCAAATAAATCAAGGGATATATATGAAGGTCAGCACGGAAGAACACGTTCATATTTTCAATTTGTATTCCGAACTGTCTTATGTAAACTTCGTCTTCAGCTCCTTTTGCCATTTGAAAGTCAGTTTTTCAATAGCATATTTCTATCCAATGAATGTAGCTATTGTACAGTACACATAATCTTGGAGAGCATGCTAGCTTACACTAACACATTGATTTTATCAAAGTGCGTCCTCATTCTTACTATCTCTATTTTGAACGTTGGACTTTTTTTAAAGCAAGTGCAACTGGTTTCGGATATATCATTGTTATTATTCGCTCTCGCCCCCCTCCCCCCACTACCCACCTCGCTTTCTGGTAGTCTATTCGATATGTCCTCCTGTAGATATCGGAGACAATGTTGATGATGTCAGACGGCTTAAGATTAACAGTTTAGCAATAGCAATCATTTTTCTCTGCAGCATCGGGTTAAACGAATTTAGTATTTTATAATAATGTGCAACGACAAAAAACAAACAACACTCTCATGTAGGTTTCTACGCCGAAAGAAATCCCATCCACACTTTTGATCAAATAAGAAACAATACTTATACACAATTTCGCATTACCATACCTCCTTTTTCAACATAATATTATACACATATATAAATCATCGTTTCCAGTAAGTTAATCTTATTATACAACTTTGTTCACGTGTTGCTGATTCCAGAACATTTAAAACTGTATTTACCTCTTCAGATTCAACTACACACCGTACAAGTGGTAAGAACATTCGCTAGCACCATCCTTCCCAAAGATATTTTGTATTTATAAACCACCCTTCTCTCTCCTTCTTTTCCTCACTTTTTGTCACATGCCCCGATATATGTAGCTTCATATCGATTAAGGACAAACCCTAACTCTATTGGTAAAGTATGAGTTATGTTGTTCAAACTGTTTTCCAGCATGATTTAGCTTCATTTGAGTCTACCTAACACTGGGATTAATTGTCAAATTATATATATATATATATATATATATATATATATATATATATATATATATATATATATATATATATATATATATATATATATATATATATATATATATATATATATTTATATATATATATATATATATCGATATTGATAGATAGATATATATACACATATATAGATATAGATATAACGATTTACATCTTCATTAAACTTTTATATCAATACAGATATGTATATATAGAAAGACAGATAGATAGACAGAAGTATAGATAAACAGATAGAAGGATATAGTTATATATAGCTGGATAGATATAGAGATTAATACTTAGATATATAGATAGATAGAGAGACAGATAGATAGATAGAAATATAGATAGCTAAATAGATAAACAGAAAGATAAGTAGATAGATAGTAAGATAGATAGATAGACAAATAGATAGATATATAGATATGTAGATAGATAGAAAGAGAGATAGATAGATATATAGATAGATAGACATATAGATAGATAGATATATAGATAGATATAAAATAGTGATAGATAGAGACATTGATTTAGACTCTATATAGAGAGAGAGAGAGAGAGAGAGAGAGAGAGAGAGAGAGAGAGACAGAGAGAGAGAGAGAGAGAGAGAGAGAGAGAGAGATATTTCAGAATAGAAATAATACATTTCTAAGTCCTGTCTATTGTCTTTTCTATATATGGGCACGTTGCATCCAAAATCAATTTCCATGAAAGTAGATTTTGTTTAATATTTAACCATGAGCAACTGCATCGACTACTTATGTCTTAAATAAATGTTTCGTTGAGTTGTTCATTTATACAAATTTAAACGATGCTACTCTTCTCCGTCTCCTCCCTTTCTCTCGATCTTCCAATCCCCTTCTTTCTATTTATAAGAATACATTTTCTAAAGCTGTCATTTTGTGGGGATATACTCCATTATTCCTGGCAAAGGCTTTGCAGCAATCTCGTTTTTGGCATCCTATGTAATATAAAACGATGTATTACAACGTCCTTTTCTACTGTTTAATGATGCAACTCATGTTCGAAATTTTCCTTTTAATTTCACATTAAAAATAATTGTTCGTCTCTCTTCAGCTTCAAGTGATGACAATAGAAGCGGTAAGAGTTTCCTTTGCACTATTTGCCGTCGGTCTGAAGCCTGTCCTTCGCTTTGATTTACATGATATTAGATGCAGTGTGATAATGGAAAGTCATCACATGTATTAATCATATTTAATCCATATAGTAGCTATGTTCAGTCTCCTAGTACCAGAAAATAATTCAATGCTCATAGCAAACCCCTTTCTAGCCGTCTCGGCCATTGATTATGACATTGTTTATATATACAGTTGTTTAATCCTAGAGAATATCTTATTCCAAAGGTGACAATGATCAGTTAATAGTGTTGATGACACGCACATATATTTGCAATGATAAATATGATAATCTTTATTTGTAATATCCACTTTGATACAACTTCTGAAAGGATCAAACCGTGTACTAGATAATTCGAACAAACTTGTTTCAGCTGCAATTTACGGCATTATGTATGATAACACCAACAGTGGGTATTATCGTATCAGATTTCGTACAACTCTTAACAGTTCCAATACGTGGTGTTAGCACCAGTGGTTTTGATAGCCGCACTCATTTATTCGTTAGTAATCAAAATAGTACAAACAATAGTGCTGACAATGTTTGTAAGTACGTTAAAAATATTTATGAATGTATACAGTTATATTTTCTACACTAGCTGGCTGTTTGTTCATTTGTCAAATGATGTAATTTTTTAAAATTATTGTACAAGTTATCATCCTAGTTTCCTTGTTTTCGTTGTTGTGTTTGATAATAAAGTTTCGATTCCGTTTTGATTGCTTCTTCACTTGTTTGCTTTTATTGAAATCTTAGAAAGACGATTTGTATTTGGTAACCATAAGAATTGCAAAAAAAACCCCGATAAAAATGATTCAATTGTGTTAGATATAATTTATTTCAGACCCCACTCATACAAACATAGGAGGGTTTGTTTGCCTGTCATATCACCTATATGATTGGAACATGCGCTTGTGCTATATAATGTGGCATTCTGTTCGGTGTATATATTCCTTCGTCTGTTATACCGTTGCAAAAAGTACAAGCTAGTCTTTGATAAGTTTCAACTTCATAATTATAATGAATCAGTTTTATCAAGTTGAGGATACCTGATGTCTTGAATGCAAATATAATATTCGAAATCCTGGTATTGCGATCCATTCTGACAATTAGGTTGATTTTGCTAGAATTAGCTTTCACACTGTTCTCTACAACTTTATTTGATTTATCGTAGCAAGATTTTAAATTAAAATCATCACATATACATATAGAGTTGGCGTGTATGTTAAAGTGGTATAATATGTATAGTATATTATCATTTTAATAGGTGTGTAGTTAAACGATTAACTGAATTATTCAATAGAACTGCTGGAATATGACCAGATAATTCTGTTTAAAAGCTTTTTAAGTCCGTGATTTAATTATCACTACCTTTCTTTAGTTATTGTATGTAATATCGTAATATTCATGTACTTTGTTTTTCTACTTTAAGTTAAACTTATAGCAGCATTGATCTTTTTTCTCCTCTATATCATTAACAACAAACAATATGACAAATATATCAACAAAACGAGACAGTGTTTAGTTTCCTCTGAATGTATATAATATTTATGATCTTTTGATAAACATAATTTATACGCGTCAGATAGTATTTGTAATAAGGTACGTGCATCCATTTTGTCCACGATACTCTAATAATTTTAAATTCTTTACTTAGATGTGTGTTAAATGATTCAAATGATCTTAATTTTATTATATGCATTTTTATCCCATGCAGAAAATACTCCAGATTATGTTGAATTGGGTAAGTCAAAACAATATATGTAAATGGCATAAAAGAATAAAATGTGTATTGTATTTGCAGAAATAAAGAGAACATCGTGTCTCAATCTTTACGTTGGCATTGTTAAACTCAGCTAATTATTTTAATGAAATATATATATATATATATATATATATATATATATATATATATATATATATATATATATATATACCTTGTTTTATGTTTATATCATACTGTTTGATGAGACGATGTTTTGCACATGACTTGGAGTTAGCAAACGATTGTCGCACGTATTGAAGCTATCTTTTTTATGCAAACGTGGTCATTTCCTTTTTGAAACCATTTCCATAACACATTATGTGGTTTAAATTTCAGACGTCCACACTATTGGACTGCAATATTCTATCAGAGTGCCACTAAGTTTCGGTAGCGAACTGGAAAACAAGAGTAGTCACGAGTATAAGAACGTTTCAAGTGAATTTCGACAAAAGGTATGCTTGCGTTCCCTCTCTGAGAACATTTAGATGCACATATACAAATATTCCTATGATGCCTTAGTCGCATAAAGTAAATAAAGGAGACACCGCATCATGCTCCTTCAATATGACGCCGAAAATTGTAATTAAGTATGTGGTAGATAGCGTTCAAATCGGTTGTAATTCATGAATGATTCATTTTTAAAACTAATCAATTAGACAACGAAACGTTCGGTTCAGGAAATTATGATGTAAACATAACAATAATGGAAATACAATTCATTCTTTTATAAAACTGGTGTGCATGTACTTTCCTATCTGTATATTTGCCTACCTTCGTACACAAGTATCCTATTATTAACGATCTACCTGAGACATGCGTGCCCTACATACATGATAACGCATAACACGCCCATCTCTCTCTCTCTCTCTCTCTCTCTCTCTCTCTCTATATATATATATATATATATATATATATATATCTGTGTGTGTGTGTGTGTGTTTGTATGTATGTATGCATGTATGTATGTATGTATGTATGTATAAATACCTCTACCATACTTAAGTGAAGTTAACAGCACATATTTAGATGCAACATGTACCATTCTTTTTTAAAACATATGTTTTATTTTCAGTTAACTCAGGCTTACGAAAATACACCTGGTTTTATATCCATTGAAATATTGCAGTTTAAGTAAGTTTCATAATTCTGAAGGATTACGTTTTAAACAAATTTCTTCTTACCTGTTTATCAGCGGTTTTCTGGTGCGAAAACTGTCCTGACTACCTAAACCCTTGTTTATGGCTGTATACAAGTCAATACCTGATGTTGAACCAACCAGTTTTAAGTCATCAACTTTGAACCTTTAAATGACTACTGAATGGGGATCGTATGTTTGTTAGCGGTGACTATCTTAACATAAAATAGTTCTGCGATTGTTGATAATACGTATGAGCCCAACGACCGTTTGTGTATCTGAAGTAGGACTCGGTGTTTAGAAACATTCAATTTTATCAACTCATATCGCATGCATTATATATTTGAGAAGAAATACACTTTCTCACATAAACGTATATTTGCTGATAACACACAATAAATGTGTACATTGTGTACATGTTCACTAAATATATATATACACCACACTAATCTGATATGCTAACGAATGAAAGATTCGAGAGGGCATGATAATTACATCTTTGCAACATCATACTAAATCAATTCTTTGTCTTAAAATATTATAATAATGTACGTTAATATAATTTGATTTTGATGAAGGCTTTCTAGCTTATCTACACCTAATCAACAAGCTAAAGATTAGAACATAGTTAGCTATTACGAATTTCACTTGAGCAATAATTCTATAGTTAAATATATTTTGCACTTGGCCAAGCGATTATATATAAAATATCAATATGAAATTGCGGTGCGATAGGTTCCCATTAATGCACTTTACTTACATACAAAAATTATATTATCTAATACTCTGTCATAATTGTATCAACAACCTATTTTTCCATGTTCACCTTTTAACCACGTAGTGACTTATACGTACAAAACAGATACAGCTTTTCTTCACTTTGTGGAAGTTTACAAAAATAAAATTATCTTTTATTTCAGAAATGGAAGTATAATAACAGAATTCAAAGTAAACATTGAAATTTCATATATCAACCAGTTCTTAATATTAATGGAAAAAGATGTCCTGGCCAACCTCAAAAACATGACGTTTTTCTTTATCAAGGCCGACGAGAAATATATAAATGAGACAATGCTACAAGCAGTACAAAAAGGTATGTTTATTCAAGGCACATTGATTTTAATATACCAGCTGATATAATATTGAGTAAAAATATGTGAAGTGCAGTTTCCAAAAACATACTTTAGGTTGCTTTATTTCAGAGCCAATCCATTAGATAATTTTGTGTTGATTCTCACTTTCTTTTCTTCAGGTACTTCATATAGCGTTTTGTTAAAGATCATCATGAGCATTCAAATTATGTGTTGAAAGTCATCTACAACCACAATATGCAACCATAATAAGCTTATGCATTAGTGTAACATCATAGTATGAACCGTTCGTGTTTGTTTGTTATATTGTAATTATCCTGTTTACCGCATATATTTCTGCTCATAAAAAGAGTAACGGAAAAAAGCGAAACCAATTAAGTTTGGAAAGCTTAACCAAAAGGTAATTATGGAAGTTATACAAAACATAAGCTGAACATAGAGTATTCTAAATTAAAACCAAATTAGACAAAACTTGTATGCACAGGTCCAAGCGAATGCAATGTACCAAACGAATTTCATATCATCGAATGTCAACATTAATTATCTATTACAATGGCATTGTCAATAAGTAATTTAAATAAATTCATTTAGCTGAATGAGTACATTGCAATCCCAGCCAATAACCCAAAACAACCATATCCACTAAATTATCTTTGTAATCCCAACAAATAATCCAAAGCATAAAACATCTTCCCAAATTATCTCTAAATACAAATTAGACACATATAAAGACTGATATTAGCACAATAACAAATGAAATAAGAATCCGACATATGAAATAATTAATTGCTCAGTCTTATCCTTATATGCATATTAAATAGTAATTATTACGATTATATGTCGCATAATACCCTACGTGAGAGATGTGACCGGTAACATTACAGATTCCCTAATATTTTTAAAATCTGAAGACTAGTTACATCAAAGTTACTATATTCCGGTTGCACAGCATCATTGGAATCTTCACTTTGTTGGACAGGTACAACTAGATGTCGATTGAAAGACCTTCCTACTCAATCCAATAGTTCGCAATAACTCATCTGGCTTACATCTTAAAATAACCCACCTGGTGATCAATCTAATGATACATATTTAAGTCTCCCAAAAAACCTTCTTACCTCACTAGCCAATGAGAAATTAGTCTAAACGTATCATATTCAATATTTAGATTCAATTTAAAGTTTACATACCTCTTTATAGCTCAGGGCTATTAAAACAGACTGGAAACCATTGTACAATTACTGATATAGTATGTATAGACAATCAATACAATGTACTGTCCTGAGCAAAATTTACACTCAGTGTCGATATATCATAAAATTTATATTTCAATGTTGTTGTAAATCAATGGACTTAATTAAAACGAAAAGAATACTGAAATTATGTTTAAGTGGATACGATATAGCATTATCTAGTATCGTACAATTTTAAACACATATTCGATGCGAAATGAACTCTCCATGCAAACCAGATTTTAGTTCAGTTGTAATGGTTGGCATCCAGTTATCATTAAATTAAAATTGTTTTGCATGTTGTTCGTATCGTGCAATCATAATAAAGTGTATTATTTTAGTAATTATTAGTATATCATACCTATAATAACTATTATAGTTTAACATTTTCTCTTGATGAAAATAATTTGTGTAAAAATATCAAACAATGAATACAATTTCACGATAAAGGTATATTATATTTTAGTGTTTGTCAATTTGTTATTTCGAATAAGAAAATCTTTACGTCACTAAATGCATACTTTTCTCCAAGTATTTTTCTCAAGATAAAATGATCATATTTAATGTAATATTTCTGTTTACTACGGTTTTTTTAATATCGCAGACAGGACTAATATTCAGAATAATGGAGTATGTCATTCATTACAAAATCCCTGTCCTTTTGGACATGAGTGCATGTACAATGCAGTTAACAAACCCATATGCAGACATAGATGTATATCCACACCACATTACTGTGGGGCCAATGGACAGTGCTTCGTAGATTACAACACAAAGAATATGCAATGTCGGTATGTATTACTTATTTAGATTGTCTTTGACGTTTAGCTATCAATGCATCTGCATTGAAAATTTACGATCACCATATCAATATTTGCACATACAATAGCAAAGTGAGATGACACTAATGATATTAACATGAATACGTATCAATTGCTGTTCCTTAGTATGCGCCTCCAATCGGCTAATTACAACCAAGTCACAATTTTACCTATAATTTTCGTCCTCCAAATTAGCAACACCGGTTGAAATATATATGTTATTATTATCAATGCTGTCTGAAAAAAGTCAGCATCTACATATTCAAAGTTATTCTTGGGCGTGGGAACACAACATTATCAATAGTAACAATGGAGAAATTAAACATATGTGTACACTAGATGGTCATGTACTCCACATATGTACCGGAGCTGGTTCAAAGTTTTGTGGACACAACCAGAAATGTCAAACAAAGTGAGTCACATAACTAAAACATTTCAACTTTTATTTCACCCATTTTCTAACAAACGTTTATATAAATACTTAAAAATAAGTTTATTTTGGTTATATATATATATGATATGCCACGTGACGTATACATTTTTCATTAAAAGGAAACGAGGCTTGCACAAGTTTCCTTTTAATACAGCATTTATGCAACGATTGGTATATCATTGATACAACTTACATACTATACATATATTTTTATCTATATCACATACAAATACACATATATGCACTTTGAATGGAGTTGCGATATGTTACTGGCAACTGTATTTACCGAGTGAATGAGCTACTCACATCCGTGCGAATGTGTGCGCTATAAAATGTATTTCTACATTTTCTTGTTCACGATGACATATGCAAATTGAAAAGTTGATTGTTTTCTTTTTCAGTATCTGTTTTGTATTCATTTTTTAAAGCAACAAAGGGCACGTTCATGATTTAAACATGAAATATGATTTTTTACGACGAAAGTAGTGCACTGCAAACACGGTTAACTTCGTGTACAATGAGCTTGTACTGTCAGGCATTCACGTAATCGCGAATGAAAATTAGCGTGGAATAGAAAGTAAGTGAAACGACGAATCAACAAGAGGTACTTAAAATACTTTAATATATTTACAGTTCATCTAAGTCATTATTCTGCTTTAATTAACATTTATAAAGACCATAACCTTCTCTCTTTCTTCTCTTTAGGAAGTCTTGACTAACATTACCATCATTTATACGTCCAGATATTACGTTGTATTACACAAGGGAAAATCCCCATACTCACAAAGAAAAAGAGAGATGGGGCAAACGATTTGGACATTTTTATATTTAGTAATTAATAATCGATTCTTAGAAGATAATAATAGGTTTAAGAAACAACAGCAAAGGATTAAAACACAATAATATGTGCCTAGTAACCAGCAAATTTAACATACAGGCCTAGTGTCACTGGCTATTGAAGCTATGTATCATTGATATTATGAACACTGTATATAGATCCCCAGGACAGCGTAAACATAGCGTTACGACTAACCAGATCAATGTATGTTATTTGGTACAATCTCAGCTTTGATAATTTCGTCCAGCGCAATATATTTTTCTCTCTCAATTTAGATGTGTGCTTATTTTGTCATATACGTACGATCGGGGAATGGATAAAAGAAGGGAATCCGATGCAACTGTGTACCATTTTAATATCATTTAGTAAAGAGGGACTATTAATACTTGTTCTCGTTATTTGCATATGTCATTTATGACTAAAGAATGAGTATACATTCGTCATTGATTTATATGCCTGCTGTTGAAAAAATGTTTATATATATGTGTGTGTGTGTGTGTGTGTGTCTTTTCTATTTGACCTACCATGGTTAAAGAATAAACGCTTATATATATCATTGTATTATTGGATATCAACATACAAACGGAACTGTTGCTCCACTGGATCGAAATGATGAAATTATAACTATATTCAGTCAATTATTTGTATAATTCAATTCGACTGAATTGTCTGATATAAACATTAACAGAAAATCAAAGCGGTGTAACATACGACTGCATAATTTTGAGATACTTTGGGAAAATTTTATTTGACTCAAAGGATGCTTTATAAAGTTTCAGCAAAAGCGTGAGTTGTGTTTTAACTCACCGTACAAGCGACATATTTGCATTGGGTGCAATGAACTGTCGCTTACTGAAAACGGACACCATCAAAAAAAAAAAAACTGAAGCCACACGCAAAAATGATGGATCGTTAGTGAAGACGAAGTACATGAGCACATACATTTTATTAAAAAAATAATCATTAGAATTTTGTATAAAACTGTGTATTAGTTAAGATGTGGATTCTAGATGAAAGGCAGTTCTCGGATTTCCAAACAAAGAACCTAAAAGTAAAATAAATGAGACGTCTGGTTTTCGGACATAATATCGTGGTCAGTTAACATCACGTTGCGTGACACATCATGTGAACAATTGCTCCAGGTCTCAGTATCAGACAATGTTTTCATTTAAATTGTTCTTATACTACGCGAAATAAGTACAGATTTGTTCGGAAAGTAAGGATTTAAATTTACTACAGTCTCCGTTATTTTGATCCGTCACTTTTTATATGCGCCTTATCTGCAAAGCGTTTGAAACGTACATAGCACTTTTTTAATATAGTTAGCCATATTACAGGCGATGGGACGATCTTAAATTATTAGGTGCTGTATCCATCCCACCCCATTTTTAAGACTGTTAAGATTGGTCGATTGATAATACATAGTGTGGACCAATATATACAGTACAAAGGCGATGAACTTCGGGACAAACACTTAAACGTATTGCAGTTAAGACTGCAAGATTGTAGTGTCAAGAGATTATATAAATAGGTAGTTAGATGGAACATTAAAGCGCGAAGTGATTTGATATCTCTTCAGATGTTTGGCTACAGAAAAGGAATATTACTATGGTGACAAATGTCAGTATATTGGAACAAACAGTCCTGGTGGTCCTCTCGCCTTTACTGCCACGGACTATGCTATCATTGGTGGGTCATCTGCGGCTGGAATTCTTGTCATCGTCATTGTTATCTTTGGTATAAGATACCTGAGGAGGGCCTATATAAAAGACAAAGGCACTGAAGATTTATTTGACGAAGAGGAGGATAAGTGAGTACAGATATAATTAGATCATAATCCAAACCCATTATATTGGAAAATATATCATCATGTATTGCAAAAATGCAGTAAAAGTTTATTTTCCTTCACATCTTATAACAATCCCCATTTCGCACTAATGAGAAAGCATTATGCTTCTGTAAGATATTTACGTTGAACAAATAGCATGTAGCTGGTCTAGTCTCAATTATTTGATTGAATAGCCAGGACCGGACATTCATTACCTTCAAGGATTCAAAGTGGATATTGCTGACGGAAAATGTACTGTCTTGTGATAATATTAGCTGACACACCTTTCAATGCACTGATACATAATTGACATTTACCAGAAATAATTTGGCACCTGGCGATTCTCCCCTGTTGGGGCGAGAATCACTAGTTACATCAATACCCGATAGTTCAAATCTTCTAATCCTTTATATTCCAAAACTAACTGTATTTATGTAGCCATACATGAAAAGTACTTCAGGTATAATGTGAGTTCATCAAACAAACAAACAAAAAAAAAGGATTAACACACTGGTCATTTGCACTATCTAGTTGCACAAGTTTTCATAAAGAATATATAACGTTATCCTATTTGTTCTCACTTATAGAAAGTTTGACATCTTACGCAAGTATGATATACATATTGGACTATAATGCAAATGCCCAATATATATATATATATATATATATATATATATATATATATATATATATATATATATATATATATATATACTTTCACTGATTGGAAGTTACAAGTTAAGATGGATAAGATTGATACCACCGTCTCCGCAAGAAATCATATGGGTATAGCTGTACAGGACTGCATACGCTTACTTACCCATTGCAATATACAATTCCAACAAAGTAAAACACCTTAATCCTGCAACAAATTACTTAATACATATTGACCTTTCATTATACATACGTCAAATTTTTCGCATACCATTCAACACTAAATGCACATATCATTTAAAAAGATTTCGAAAATATTTTTAGTAACAGCAAACATGAACATGGGTCGATTGTGCTTGGGTCAACATACACATATTGATCAAATATATAACCAATGACTTAGACTTTGTCTTTGAACATTTATAATTTTTCCCGGAGAAAGCTTCTAAGCTAAGGCAAATAAGTCATCAATGTGTATGATACAGAAACTACTAGATCTTCGATATCATTAAAAGTTATCCTCAATTATATGAAATCATGCAACTGTTGTCGCCTTTTCATATTCAATATCCATATTGGGAACCTTGCAAAACCTTAAATTTGAGATCCCGTTAGTATCATAAACTTTACTAAACCGAACTTGCCCACACATTTTGGATATGTATTCTGTACGCTTGGAGGCTTCGTTGAACTGGTATTAAGGATAAAGTAACAGCAAATAATGCAGTATAATCTGCCATGTCATACTCTTCAGAACAAATGATTAAAACATAATATTAAAGAGAAAGATATATTATCTAAACGAAATAAAGGCACGTGAGGACCATAAGTAGATGTTCAAATGCACTAAGGGTAGATAGATATATTTCCATAATAATATTTTCTTCCTTACTATTGAGTAAGCACTGGCAAACTGATTGCAACAACATAACCGGGTGGGATTTCGGATTTACAAAAGAACAAGTTTGACGGTGATACAGATACAATGTTTAATGACAAATGACTTGAATGAGAAACTAATTATGATTAAATACGTGAGTATTATATCCAATTATTAGATACATTTACATGAACCGCACGAACTATATAATGAAAATACAAACAACTGACCTTACAGAGTACAAGGGCAAGGGTTAAACGATTCACACTTATTTTACAACAAAAGAATGACGTGGTTTACTCAGATAGTAACACTGTGGTATTTTACTCATATAGAAAAAATGCATTCACTCAGAGAGTGAAAATCATGAAAATATAGGGACAGATGTACAAACTATCTTTACAGTCCCAAAAACAATCTGAGTATCACAAACCCACTGCTACACGTTTTATATGTATGGAGTTACACACTCTGTCACCAACACACGTGGTTACCAGTCACACTGGTCAATCAAGCAGTCATTATTCCAGGTTGGTCTATCAAGCAATCAACTCGAACCAATCTCAGTCAGGAACATCTGATCATCTGCTACTCGACCAGCAACACTGTTTACACAGCTGCCATGGTCAAGATCTATGATTAGCTCCGCAGCTGGTACCACGTCGACTCCGATCGATGCGATGAATCTGATCACTTTGATCACTCATGTCAGCTATACGGCTGCAACTCCGATCAATCTGGCCACTCTGATCAGCTATACCGCTACGAATACGATCCCTCTGGTCAGATGAACATGCAGGTAACACCGTGTAATATGCATGACACGGGTATATACGATAAAACGTAATGCAGTTATATACGGCAAGCTACACTGATTACATTATCGGAACAATAATTACAAAACAATACACAAGTTCAGAAGTGAGACTATATATATATATATATATATATATATACATGCATTCAACAAAGATTGTATTTCTTTGCAATTATATTTGATCTATCTGGATACATATTCATGCATTCTTTGGATAGTATGTCTTTAAAAGCGTCATGTTTGCCACTTGTTTATACATTATTTTCAGCTTCTTCATATATACATCACCTTCAATACGTATATGAAACCTTATTTTTCGTCTCACTTAATGAGTACCATTTTGTACAATGATATTATCTCAGCAATGTCTTTATAAATGTATCGTAGACCATTATGCTGGGGAAGATTAACTTTTAGTTTTTAGATAGATTATTGGTTATCCATTAATTGTTTGCATTACATTTGGCCTTAATTTTGTGTCTCATAATTTAATTCGACACTGCATTGTTTTTTTAACACAGATTAATTTCAGGATAATACTGTATATGTAATAAATACTGTTATATTCCATCCATTTATTACAACGTGAATACATCAATATAGTACGTTGCGATTGAATGTTTTGCTATTTGGTCAAAAAGGTAACAAAACTCCTATCCTTGTATGGACCTTTTTTACCTAAACAATATTTAACACAGCTGCATGTCATGTTTCACCATTCCTGTGATTGAACAGAAAGCTGATAATTCAATTTGATAAATACTATATTTCAGATTAAGATTTGCATACCGAAGAAATATCCAATTTGTGCGATTCATTTTATTTAACATAGATTTATCGATCTATCAAATTGTAAACAAAAATTACGCCCGCCTTCATTCAACAGATACCGCTCCGTTTTCCTAGTAGTTAGAGCGTCTGCCTCAGATGTGAGAGGTCGTGCGTTCGAACCCCGTCCGAGTCATACCAAAGACTTATAAAACTGGTATTATCAGTTGCTAGGCTAGGCTCTCAGCATTAATAGGATAGTGTTAAGACTGGTTGGCCTGATGTCAGATAACGTGACTGGGTGGGACATTGTGCTACACATGTCATTATGCCCTAGCGCTAGACATTAATATAAACTGCCAGACTACGTACATCTTAGTGATATGACTGAACATTTTTATAGTTACGTAAAAAATTCCATTCACACACACCAACATATTCCACATAATCTTGCTGATCCATCTGTCTGTGTGCCCAGTACTTCTGCGAATATTTTCATTATTTAATGCTATCTTCAAATCAACAATTTTCTTATAGAACTGTGGTATAGAGTTCGTTGAAATAAACACATCCGCACCAGCATTCTCGTAATGTTGTGTTGTATTGAAAATAATATTGCCCACACGTAATTACTCTTCATTAATATTAGAATATACATCATGTCTTTCAATAGTAAGATTTTACCGTTATGCTTAACACGCTAATTATAAATATTCTATAAAGTACTTTTCTAAAAGCTAATTGCACCGTATTTTTTCTGCAACATTAATGTTGTAATGAAATTTAAAATGAATGTATGCTACGTCGAGAGTTAGAAGTGCCATAGTTAATGCATTTTAACAATCCATTTAATCGAATATTACGGTTATAACATCGTGTTTTGTTTCGCAATATTTCACGAGAAAGATATTTGAAAAGCATCCACCCAAACCCTTACTGTGTGATATTTCATTAGTGGGTACCACGTTAAAGAAGGGCATATATAATTATGTATTAATCAGTGAAACATTGTACTTAATTTCTTGTGCAGAGAAACAAAGAATTTTAGCTTTATATACAACCCCGACCCACCCACAAACTACCCAATGACGAGTACAGTTACAATATTTTCAAACCGCTGCAATTTAGGAAGCTAGATCACTTCCATTGCTCTGGTTTTAGGTTTAGTGGAATTGATCTGATTATGTGATAAAAAAGACAACTATCTGTCTTAAGGAGAAAGGACAACAGCTCTATATATTTATCAAGGACTTTCTATACACCAAAAACAAATATTTTTGAATGTATACAATTAATGTTATATATAACATTTTTTCTGGTGTAGAGACGTTCCTATATAAATATAGAAAGCTAGTATATATATATATATATATATATATATATATATATATATATATATATATATATGTGTGTGTGTGTGTGTGTGTGTGTGTGTGTTTATTTATTTTCTATAACTCCTGATTTTCATTTACGAAATGTGTTGTTTCCATTGGTTGCGCGATGTCAATTGTATATACTTATTAGATCACAATCAATAGTGGATGTTGTCACGTTGGGTAACGGGGGAGGGGGAGTAAAGTTATCATATACGGTGGATATAAAAAGCAAATTAAGCATTCAATTTCATTGGGATTTCTCGAGTAATTCACACTGAAGTAAGTTTATAGGCGCGTTTTATGTTGTGCTTATATTTTTTTCGACAGTAATAGTATTGTTGATCTGTTATAATTTATTTGAAATAAATCTGATACCGCAATTTTGACAACGGCGCAACAACGGGTGCCACATTTATGGATAGCTATTATATTTCCGGCATTGAAAATTGTAAAGGATTTTCATTCGTTTAGTACTTTCATAGACCTTTATAAGGATTAATTTGCTTAATTATGATATAAGTTCCTCTGACATTTATCAATTATCACTTACATAACACAAATGTTTCTCACGTTTCACAAAACGTTTTGATATTGCTTATTTTCTGTCACTTAAGTCGTACTGAGACAACGGGTGCCACATTTACAGTTTACGGATATAGCACATTATAGCTTGTACTAGGTATAGTTCCAGTCCGTACTCCTTTGGGCCAAACCACCGCTGCTCCATACAATACGTAGAACAGTAAACAAAGAGATTTGGCATACGCCTTTGCTTTAGTTAGTACATTTCAAATTAAGTGTAGTACATTGCCTCTACTCTGCACATCTTTTAAGACCTGATTTACGAGCTGACCATCATTCTGTCCGTATGGCCGAGATGAATTCTCCATTGAGAGATAGGGTAGCCATTGACAACACTGCCAATATTTACCAGACTGGTTTCCCAGAAATGGCAAAGCATCACAGAGTCTACAGGGATCCACATACAGGAGAGGAGGTTAGTTCTATGTGACACTGAACATAATTTTTTGTCTTTTATGGAGCTAGCTGTTGCTTCATTCATTGTTTTGTTCGCTCTGTGACCGCTTTTGCTAGTTTGCCTGTTTATTGTCATAATATACTGCTCTGTATCGTTCATAATACGTCTCAAGTACCTAAATCCAAGTTAAGATAAACGAGTTTATTAACCCGATATAATATAAAGGTCTTTACTATATGATAATACAATTGCGCACACGCGCACACAAACAAACACACACACACACACACACACACACGCACATATATATATATATATATATATATATATATATATATATATATATATATATATATATATATATATATAAGCTTCTGTTTGTATGCATATCTATAGTTTTGAACTCCTGGTACATGATATTATCTGATTTGTTTCATTAGTTCATTGCTGTAAAGTATAAAGATACGTCTGGTCCACTTGAAAAGAGTATAATATTGCATACTTCTATAAATATGTTACGTATATGTTTACAATTAATAATGATAATCTTAATATTAAGACTTAAAGTGGTGCCTGTAAGGAAATGTTCATTCAGGTAGGAAATTGAATAGGCCTTTATAAGACAGTTTTGATTGACTTCATGATTTGATAAGTTCCAATACTATATTCATGTATAACTTTGAAAATCAAATTGTTCCTTAATTTTTATGAAACGTTTTTGGTTTCTCTTCTTCCCTGTTACATTAGTTTGTGACCATTATGTCGCAAAAATGTATAAGATACATTTTTTAAATTACCTCTTCCCACGAGGTACAAGTATGTTTCTTTTATTCATTGTTTAGGCCATAATCTATCAACCATCCAATGTCACCAAGCCAGTGTCAACTAAAAGCAGCCAAAGCGAACTAGTTGAAAACGAACAAATTTATCGTCGCTCAGTTTATGACTATATTGACACTGAACATCCCGTAAGTAACGAAGCGTATACAGTTTTCAATAATCAACATTTACATATAATCTCTTTGACATGACCATTATAATAGTAGCATAATTACTTTAACTCAGACTTTACACGGATATACAAACATATAGGAGTATGCGTCTCTTCGCATTATAACAACGAAAAAAAAAATTAATTATACGGTTTACCAGCGATTTTATATGTTACTGAATCAATTTCTACATGCTTAATTTATTGCTAAGTGAATGTCTCGTCATAAAGTATTATATTAGACATTCATTGCGTGATTCGTATTATTGTAAAATCGTGCAATTACTCATTGTACGTTTTTCTAAAGATAAATGAAGAAATAATGATACTGCGTTTATATAAGACTATTAATTTGTAAATATTTTCTAGTTTGTTCAACTTGAAATTATTTTTACTAGTTTACGTTCATTAAGCATCCAACTGTATTTCAGTACAAAATAACAAGACCAAATCTGGGTGGAGCTAGGAACTGGAAACATGATTAAGGTAAATAGACTCAGCAAGCTTGTACGATCCGTTGCTGTCAAACATCATACTTCTACCTTAGAAATATCTTTTTTTTTTGCTATAACTGTTACATTGTAGGGAATCTTGACATTGTTTATCCAATTTGATGTAACACAAATAAGTACAAATTGATTATAGGAAAATGCGAATGACATTACTTCGCATGCTTTATTATTTTATTCTAGAACTCGCCGTTGTGTACAACAATAAGTTTCCAACAATGTATAGGTGACTTGCTTTACATATTAAGGGACTATTCAGATCAATCTTACCACTAAACGTGCTAAAGTTTCCAGAAATTCTTTTACAATTTTAAATGTGTTTTTTTCCAGGTAGAGATATACATTTTATATTAGATGATTTGTTTTATGCTGCTTGTAAAAGGGAAGCTGTAATTAAAGAAAAATATGATTAATAGCAGTTTGTAATTATATTTGATCATTTGTTTAATTTCAGTTGCAACGATATGTCCGTTCATAATTGTGTCCCACGTCCAACCACGTTTACTGTTTGTCACACAATCTGCCTTGGACAAACACATTTTGTATGAACGACATAAGGACTGTAATATATATATATAAATATATATATATATATATATATATATATATATATATATATATATATATATATATATATATATATATATATATACTATTTTCTCCTTCTGTTAGACCTGGATTTTCAATGCATATTTAGATAGTATCGATCTTTGATTTTATGATAATTTATTTCATATTTAGGAGTAATGTTTCTGTTTTAATCTTTGTTTATGTCTTATATTAATCAGATAACAGAAGCTTCAGTATCAATAGTACAAATATCCTGTGATTTGACTTACCAATTAGCGTATAATTTTGCCGTCTTGTATAAATGTTGGCAGCAATGCACGTCTGTATATCTGTATATATGGATTAAACAAAATGTACTTGGTGATACGAATTAATTTTGGAACATCTTTATTTATCATTTTGCATGAGCTTATCGTATCACGATCAATATATATTGTAGTTAAATGCATTTTAAAGTATAATAGCCTAACCTACCTTTGATGTCTTCCATTCTTGCTTAAAATAGTCATATATGTCAATATGTATGTGCATGCTTTTTACCTATTCTGTTAATTTATCGGATAATAAATGGCGTTTGCATTTCTTTTATTATTCTTCCTGATATGGTAACTATTTAATTTTCGAAGCTTAGATTCAATATATTTTACAGGCATTCGTGTCGTACTTTGATATTTACACTCGTGTTATAACTTCGTTCCTTCGTGCAACATAAATAAATTAAATGGATGCAGAAGATGTGTATGTTATGAACAACGCAAATTTAAAGGCGAACAACATAGTTTGCACGCTATTTCGTTTTCATATATACATCTACATTTGTATTCAATGGTCTATCTATCTATCTATCTATCTATCTATCTATCTATCTATCTATCTAAACAGGCGATCCTGACAATTATTTTATTGTTAAATAACAGTCGACATTGTAGGTGTGAAGTATAAGATTCAGCTATAAATTCCACTTCGTGAAACAGTTACTGAGTGTGTTCGCTGTTTGGTGTTAAAGTCATCAATAATGTATTTTGATGTGATACTGTAGTTATTCCACGCCGGCTTCGGCTCGGTGTTGTTTTTTCACAGCGGTTGGTTTATATTGGCCTTTTATAAGATTAGTTAGAGTGTATACGGTTATTTTGTAATTGTATAGTTTGAAGCAGAAATGTATCGAGAAGTGGAAATAACTCACTGCCAACGTTAGCATCTCTGGTCAGATGATTAAACACATTGTCGTAAATTCAGTATCCCAGCGGTAAAAATCCATTACGTATATAATGATACTAAACATTATCCCAAAATATTGTTATGTAGCCTTCCAAATAAATAGTGAACACTTCTATCTGAATTTCAACTACGGCGAATTAAGAATATTCCTATGTCTTTAATGCGTGACACTGGTTACTGATGATCCGTTCTTGTTCATTATCTAGGTACGACCACACAGAGTACTTATTTCCCATGTAAACTGCCTCCGAATAGTACATAGTAGATGCATAGTTACGGCATGTGCGTGAAACGATAATTTTGAGTAGGTTGCTAGTCGTATGCACGACAATAAACATGATTATGTAGCTATTGAAGGGGATAGCACACGTGTTCTCTAATGTTAATGTTTTTAAGACAGCTCTACCATCAGCTGTACCTGAACCACGTCAAACTGCATCATTGGCATTGTCCTTGCGGGTTAATAGTATTGTGTCTTTGCCCCCCCCCCCCAAAAAAAAAAGTAGCATTGCAAACATTACTGCAATGCTTTAATATATGACTAAGAATAATTGCACACTAAAATAGTATTGAGCCTCACCAAAGTTGTAGCACTTGCTCCTTGTCAAATTGTACCTTTGGCGTTATGCTTACGGGTTAATTTTAATACGCATTTAGTCGCCAAAATGACGTTGCAGTCATCTCTTCATAACACTCAAATATGACTGAGAGGACTTGTATACGAAAGGTATTATGCGCCTTAATGAAGCTCTGATCCAGTATTGAAACGTTTTGTATATGCATCCTTATTCAGGACGTTTTCTTGTATAGGTCGCCTAATTTAGCATAAATGATAAACCGAATTATCAGATATATCCATTGCAATCATCGTAATCGGAAGAGCTGATCTCGCAAATAATCGTCATCGCGATGTTAATGTCAACATTGTGAAGAAATGACTCCATTTCCATTCCATAAATGGAATAGCATGCTCAGAGAAATAACTCCATGAATCAATTGCTAACATGTGCAACTGTGGTAACGTGTGGATAATTATAAACGGCGACGTCTTCTTGTACATGTTTGCCTCAACAGGAACTCTGAGAGAGGCAACGACCTAGACATATCATGCATTTGAAGTTTTATATTTGTATTGATTTGGGACCCTAGCCTGGTGCAGTTAATGCTATAAATCTATTTTGAGTCAGCCAAATAATACAGACGCACAAATATATACATGCGGATTCTGATGTACCTTTGAATATACCCATTCTAAAAAAAGTCGATTTTCTGTAATACTTTTTAGCGTTACTGTTGTAATAAACATGCAGTTTTCAAATATAATATTACAGAACCATAAAGACGCTGCTGAGTGGCTTCAGAAAGTATTTGTCTAACCTCCGGTGGCATTCTTTCTTCATATAATCGCCATTTCCTCCGACGTATTCTTTAACTCCAGCAATTGTCATTAACACGTATTTACAGTCGCGTCACTCTTATTCATTTTTTCACATATGTCACACGTTCGAATCAATTTTTCTTCTGTTCCTGTAAGCGTTGACACTTGTTCCTTTATTATCTTATTGTCGTTTTATTACACACAGGGTTAAACATTATTAATGCTGAATTGATATGGTGTTCAAATCTCACATCGTTATACACGACATGATTCATTCCACTTGAACCGTAAATATAAATGGGAGAGGGGATCCATCCATTCTGAAAATAAAATGAACGACAGCGGCATCACCAACGCGTTGTCACTCAACTATTCCATAAATTCATTAGGAACACAATATCAGTATTGACCATCAGCTGGCAGCACAATCACGTTGAATCGATTCGAAGTTAACCATCTCAGAATCATATTAAAAAACAGTAGAGTCTATCCTGGCGCAGTCGGACTAACAATCAATCCATGCACTAGGTTTGGCAGCACGAAACTATTTTTGTTTTAGCTATGTTTGGGTAGGTTAGGTGACGATTGTTCAGTGAAATTAATCAAGTTAAATAACATATTTGTGATGCTGGTGAACAATACAATTATTATATATACATTACAAGTATGTCTTCATACTGTGTGCTATCATACGCATCTAGTTCAAACAAGTACTGGTTGAAATACGATTACTGCCATTAATGCTGAACGTAGAGCAAAGACGTTTGCAGTCATTGGTATACGCAAATACTGCTTAAACAAATGAGCTGTCGTCGGTTATGTTGATGCTGCATTAGCAACAAGTACATATCCCAGTTGAAAAAACATTACTGGATACAGTGAATGTTGACCTAGTACACATAAAAAACAATATTCCAACAATCAAGCTTGGTGAAACAACTATTAATCAAGTTCATTATATTGTTCAACGTGGCTTTCACAACACAAAGTCTTGCTAACAAGTATCGTGATTGTGCACTGGATACCTCGCGTTCTCGCAAGAACGTTTATTGATGTCACAATGCTCGTTCTTTAATGCTCGTTAAAAATGTTGAACGATGGCTTGGTCGCGATGAACAACAATATGTCCCTGGTGAATTTTAATCCCCTTATGTTTGATTAATGCGGCAACGTCTAAAATAAGTTCCCCGCATGAATCAATTTGCTGCGGCCGTGGCCAACGTAATTTTCCACATGTCTATGGATCCTCAGTGGCTGTTCTGGGTGGCAACGGTTCGACCCCTATTTATTGAATGGATAGGTTGGACATGGTGTGGCATAAACAACATATCAACCTAGTGACCTTCACTGAATGTTACGAAGTGAAACTACCCACATGGAATTTGTGTTGGTGCCGTAAAAAATGATGCAATAATTATTGTCGCTCCAATGAATCATTTTTCCTAACTCTAGTTGCACTTGCTAATTTGTTGATAACTGGCGAGCCTCTCCAGTAATCACTGTTAAGTGTAATATCTTGCTTTCATTATTCGAATAACACTATTCTAAATTATGTAAAGCGGTACAATTCATTTTCCCCCACCAATATATTAGCACACATAGCTTAAATTATTAGCCATTGTGTAAGTCGTTGCCGTATTATACGTGAACTGATGGCACATAGGGCGTCAATCAGCGCACGGGCGCGGATATGTCTTCGTGTTATGCTGGCGTTTATATATCATAAACAAGCAAATAGATCAACTAAATAGATCAACTCGAATGTACAATAAAACCTCTGATCCACAGTAATCGTATTTTAAATGTTTCTTACCTAAGTATATCTCCCACGGCTGAGATGAAATCGATTGACTAACAAAGTGGGTACGTAATCGCCGCCATGTGTAATATTAATTGACAAACATTTATGTTGCTTGCACCACACCAGGCACTTGCCCATTGTATTACGTACCGTTCATTTTTCGTTGTGACCTCATACGCGTATAGTACATCAGTATGAGTCTGGACTCGTAAATAATATCATTAAATGACATTTTACTGGAAAGCACGCATTTCAATATAATGGTTTTGAGCCATAAATTGTCACAAATTCAATATATCTGAGTTTACAGCTACAAGAAAGAATAACCATTCGGCAGTGCCAAATATTCGTGCAATCATTATATGATCTGGTAAAACTTAAGTCATGTTTAACAGCGTTATGAGAATGCTGGAATGGGACAATTTATACCTGCTGGTAGATGATCAACAATTGATCAACAATGTTATAACGTGCTTCAAGATATGAACGAGGCCGCCAAAGTGAACCTAGAAAACACGGATATCTTCACCGATGAGTAACCCATCAAAGAGATTGTTGAATTTGTCAGCGACGACTACGAAGGGCCATACATCGGCAACATAGATGGCACAATTTATAACCGGGTGTTTGGAAATCTATGTCATGCAGGGGAAACAGTGTAACGCAGTTATATATCTGACACAACGATACACAATAATTACCAAAGTCGGCCTGGACAACGCCTATATGCTATTTGTGTGCAAACTTTTAGACCCACCCACGCCTGTAAAATAGCATGCCACATATTTTAAAATAGTTTTAAAGTTACAGTTTTCCATGCACAACCAGCCTCATCTAGCAACCCACTCTCGTGTGTTACAATATTAAAGGCAAAGCCGGTGCAGATTCAACTACAGGCACGACAACAATGGTGAATGTGTCGAAGAACACCAAAAATTGGATGTTGTATTTGGTTAAACAATCATTGCGTCCATTAGTCATATACTCAAAATAGTATTGGTTCAACTACATATGTATCATAGTTGGCATAATGTGCGATATACGACGTTTATTGCCAACTAATAATTAATGTTTTGTTGTATGGTGGGATCCAGTAAAGATCCGCTGCCAGCAAAGCCAATGCAGCACATCCCAATGTCGCTTATGAAAGCGAGACAATCAATGATGAATATCAGCGGAATATTATAACATTTCTGAGGACGAGAAACTAAATTATAAATTACTATCCACTAGCCTACGCTGAGTTCAGCCATAGAAACATCAAATGCGGAGTACCGAGTTGCCATTAGTGCGCCGACAATTGCGAGTAGTATAAGGGGTGAGATTAGCGACAATGGGATTAGCATTAAAAACACCCCCTGGGTAAGATTAGCGACAATGGAAATTTAACATTAACCACCCTGGGTAAGATTAGCGACAATGGAAATTTAACATGGGCAAAAAACCCTAGGTAAGATTAGCGACAATGGGAATTAACATGGGGAATATATTTTCGGCCTGTCTAGCGACAAGGGGGAATTAACATGGGGAATAGAGTTTGGGCTTGTCTAGGGACAAGGGGAATTGAACATGGGCAATAGAGTTTGGGCTTGTTTAGGGACAAGGGGAATTGAACATGGGAATAGAGTTTGGGCTTGTCTAGGGACAAGGGAATTGAACATGGGGAATAGAGTTTGGGTCTGTCTAGGGACAAGGGGAATTGAACAGGGGAATAGATCGTGGGACTGTCTAGGGACAAGGGGAAATTGAACATGGGAATAAATCGTGGGACTGTCTAGCGTCAAGGGGAATTTGACATATAGAAATTGAACATGGTGGGTCTGTATAGTGTCAAGGGGAATTGAACATGGTGGTATTGTCTAGGGACAATGATGGTAGAGGGTCAAACACAATAGAGACAGAGACATACATACACTAGCACAAGCGTGAGATTTATATATAAAGCATTACCAAGACCTGAAATCTTGCTGGGGTGTTCAAAAATTTGCATAATTGTAATGATGCTATAAATAGCTATAATCAAGGAAATGCTCAACGACAAAATGGATGTGACTAAAAGTAACGCTAAAATGACGAAATTGTCCCAGAATTTAAAGGAAAATAAACATATCCCCGAAAATTAAGTTACAATGGTTTAGACTAAAATGGATAAAATTAGTAACTACTTACAATATCAACTTGTGTGACGATCGTGGATAAACACCCATGTATCTATTTATAGCTATAATCAGCTAAAATTCATATGAAATCCCACTATCTATTTATACTACAACTTGTGGGTTATTCCTTTGGAAAATCCCACTATCTTTTTATAGCCTCAGCTTGAGTGACGTTCCTGTTTATGAACTCTAGTACATATGTATAGCTACAACCTATGGAAATCCCCAAGTCCATATTTATAGTCTCGAAATTTCCAGCGTCAGTGACGTCACTGTACTGAACACTAAGGGATAAATGTCAACAGTGTTGCAAGTGGCTGACCTGAATACACACTACTGCAGGTAGGTAGGTAGAGTGTATCTGATAGGGATAAAGTGAGTTTTATAGGGACAAACAGAGACCAATACACACACACACCCACACACACACACAACAAACGCGCGCAGACATACGCACACACACACACACACACAGAGGGAAGAGGAAAAAACAAACGCCAAATATACTATCAACACAGAAGGGAGATAATACAAACCCGAAATAAACTATCCACACAAACGTACGCGAACGCATACAAACCCCAAATATGCTATCAACACAGAAGGGAGATAATACAAACCCCAAATAAACTATCCACAAAAACGTACGCGAACGCATACAAACCCTAAATATACTATCAACACAGAAGGAGATAATACAAACCCCAAATAAACTATCCACACAAACGTACGCGAACGCATACAAACCCCAAATATACTATCCACACAACTTCGCTAACGCATACAAACTCCAAATATGCTATCCACACTCGGGAGGAAGAAGAAAAAAACAACCAAATATACGATCTACACAACGTACGCGAACACACACACACACACACACACACACGCACACCACAGAGGGAAGAAGAAGAAAACCGTTATACACTATCCACACGCAGTGAAGAAATAACCCTTCATATATATACTATCAACAGAGAGTGAAGAAAATAACTCATTATATTCCATCAACACAGAGTGAAGAAGAAAAAGTTTTTGAAAGCACCTAAGCCCTCACCTGCAATGACCAACTCTGCCAAACACCTACACCCCACACCCCACTCCCAACACTACAAAACCCATTTAACCCGTTATTTTATGGCATCAGTGTGTGATTTAGGAAACATCAAGACACAAAATGATGGATGAATAGACTGACTATTGTTTACCGACTTGCATGCCTAAAGAGCGTGCGTGAAGGAAAACATCCTTCCATTTCAATTCTAACTAAAACATGATCCAGAGGGATAGAGAGAGGTGAAAGAGCACAATTTCATAAAGTGTGAGTAAAAATAAAACACGCCATCCTTATTATACAATGTCAAGACCAAGAGACACGTTTTCTTTCTGGTCTCTTCTCTTTTAGAAGGTAGTATGAAATTTCACATCAGGGCCAACGCATCGGCTCACATTGTCAATTTTTCCATTTCCATGTTTTCACTGGCACAAGTTCTTCATCATCTTCAATTTCTTCTTCTTCTGAATCCCTCTTCTCTCTTTCGTCTTGTTTTTGTTTCTTCTCTTTTCTCGTAGGGCACTCTGAATTCCAGTGTCCTTTCTCCTGACAACGATATTAGGTATCTTGACTTTTGTCTCTCTTTCTTAGACGAAGCAGGTATTCTGGAGACAAATACCCATTTACCTTTGCAGATATAGCAAACTTCATTAGCACTTACACTTTCGTATGACTCTCATCAAATCAACGACCAAAAGAGTAAGTTTTGTTGCCACTTTCGCATGTGAATTATGCTTTCGTATGACTTTTAGCAAATATTTGACCAGCAGGTCGATCTGTGCTGACTCTTCCATCTTCTTGATCGTTTGAGAGCGGAATGAATACTCTGACGCTAAGACACTCTCCTTATATACAGGGACCTGCTGCGTATGAAACCTAGTCAAATATAATTCTGCAATAAGATGAAACGATTTCATTGAGGAAGTAAAAAGCAATGATGTACCGTATCGCCTCACACAAAACCTGAAGTATTAGTTCAAATCCGTGTCAGCGATTTCAAAGACGACAAAACTGAGCTTTAATCAATGCTCTCCAATTATGCCACAAAACCACGAGTCCTGATTCACGCCAAAAGAAATTTCGTTCGGTCCATAAAAAATAGTATCACATCTGAGAAACGCAAAAACGAACTTCCAGAAAACTGAGAACGACGGCTTACACCTACAACGTAAATGTATGAGTTCAAGTAGTGCGTAAAACTTAGTCAAATTAAATTTTTATAGTCAAGACGAAACGATCTCTTTTCGAACAAGAAAGCAGACACCAAGCGACAATGGCTATCCGTGTCACACAACACTTTTCAAAATGTATATTATCAGAGGTTTGTTCTAGCGATCTGCACGGTTAACTTAAATGTTGATGTATTTTGCAATAAGACGGACACAATTTCCATGGGATCGCCCATGGTACGATTGTTCGTGCATTAGTTTAATTTTTAAAAATATTTTTTATATAAATCGCCTATAGGATAGACCCAGTAAAGCATGGTCATTCTCGTCACTGTCTGAATAGCTACTCAAGTCAATTCGAAGCGAACGCGGTAAGAAAATAAGTATAGCCAATGAAATGGCTTACAACGGGTGATGCATTGTTTTGTTCTAGGACTGTGTGGCATAATAATCCCTATGTTCTTGCGTTGTTACCATTACAGTGCAGACAGACTGAAATGTGAACTTACAAGCCCTCTTTGTGTGTGTTGTACCATTTCCTCTTACCACATCAAAATACTGAGCGTCACAGTATTGGTTCGCGTTTTCAAGCTGACCATTTTTTTATATCTCACTTAAACATTTCGACATAAACACTCACATCGGTAGAGTCAGAACAGACGTGTTACAGTATTGAGGGGCATAATATCTTTTTTTTTTTAAACTAATAAATTTGGGGTTTGTATGAAGTAAAGAACCGAAAGTACAGTGAAACTCAAGGATGATGACCCAATCTGTCTGTCTATTCATGCGTGTATTTACTTAAGAAGAAATGTGACCTCTAAAACACAAAGAGATACGGCAAGCATGATTAGATTAAACACAACGATGTTTTCCTTCACGCCCGTGTAATTTAGAGTTTCAATCGTCTTTGAAGACAAACTTGGTCTCCTTTTGTAGGGCTTGAAATAATAAAAAAAAAAAAAACTGAAAAATCTTAAACACTTTGCTATAGATAATTTCATCAACAGACTAAACAACATAAATACCGTTACAACAATAGAAAGCCTTAAATCTTCTATCATAAAGAAATGCATGAAAAAAATTAAAGATTAATGATAACTAACCAATTAAACCGAATTTAACAAGGCAATGACATGTGAAGAAATGCCTCTCACTTTGGAAAGGTAGGCGAATGTACTCTGTCATGCACCATCAACTTGAAAAAAATATAAACAGAGAGAAACCTGAATTCAAAATTCAGTTGTTTCTTTTTCCTCAAAATTATTTCGTTTCTTTTTTTTATTTTTGGAACAAATCTAAGCACTAATATAGAGTGGAAAAGGGAAAATGCACATACAAGCTTTGATATTTCTGAAAAAATGAGGGGATATTCCTAACGTTCATAACCACCTATATATGCTTGGACTTGTCTGTGACTTATCCACAAAACAAGATGTACATATTTCTGGTCAAGCTGCAAGTGTGTGCGTGTTTTTGAAAATGGTAAAAATTGGATATACAATTTTCTCGTGACACTTATAAAGTGAAGAGTCTGTGCAAGTGTAAAAAGCCAAAGTCATATAAGTTTTGTATTTTGTACGGCATGTAAAGATTTCTACTTTATAAAATGTGAAGTATCACAAGTTATTATCACAAACAAAAGTGGAACATAGGGGCTTGCAAGAAAGAAAATAACCCAGACAGTTGGTGTCATCAAGAGTGCTAGAGACGGTACCCGAACTTGCTTGCCTGCTTACTTGAATTAAAGTGATTTTCGCTCTAATGGAGCATGTATCACTGGTTTAATAACGCACCGCGTGATTTTTAATTACTCCTGGGGAAGGAAAGAGAGCCTCATCCCCCAGGCTTTTATGTACTCACAGACTATTTTTAAATTTAGCCACTCAGGTGTAGGACTCACTAGTCCTTAACAACCTGACTGAAAGGCTTTAAACATGAGTGGGAATTGTCTCACCACACACTCATTTTTCTGTCCGAGCGTGGTAAAGGAGGAAAAAGGTGCTCAGCAAGACAGCCATGGATGTTAAGTACTCACCAAAACGCTAGCCCGTACTTATTTCAAATCAAGTCCCGTTTTTGCTAATGGACAATAAAAAGTACCAATAATGTGTTAACCACCTGTGCAATTAGTTCAAATCTAACGAGTCTGTTAAATTTCCTACTTCCTAACATATCTGTCTAATATTAGTACTTAGTGTACATAAAAATAGCCATACTGATCTTATTTTAAATTATTATGTCTAAGCGACATATACCAGTTTGGTCACTGTTAGGTTTAAAAAGTTACGTTTGTTGTGGTGTTCCAATGGGTAAAGTTTGTTTCGAGAATAGTTTAGTCAAGGAGGGATACCAAGCCAAATATGGTTCCCTATTTAATAAAAAGCAATCTTTTGGAGCCCTAAAAAAGTCTGTTTTTTTCTGTTAGAAGGTAACACGTCTCTCTTTTGCTTTCACGTTCTTTCCCGCACTCCTAGTCTCATGATTCTTGATATCAGGAAATGCGTAGCCATGATGGGCGGTAATGTAAGCAGCGGCTTCTACCAGTTGACTGAGGGGGTATCCAGTGTAGGCTTGTCTGTAGAATTGGGGAAGAACTCTGACCCCTAATCCCCATTGAGAATGTCTTGGTTTAAAGGTGTCTAGAGATTTGTAGGCAACGTATTGTATGGCTGTAATAAACTGCCCTGCTATGTTGACGTCATACAATGCTTGATCTAGCCCCATTTCGGTGTACTTCTCAACGAGGGTGAGCGTCCCCCTCCTCCTCAACCGCCTCAATTTCCTCTTCTGGTTCTGATACTAATTCTTCAGTTGAGGTAGATAGTTTCAAATCCGCTGCTATGGTGTCTGTCGCTGTAATTGTTGTTGTAGTTGTTCTTTCAGCTGAGATTGCCTGTAGTATCGGAGTGAGAAAAAGAACGTAGTGCCTCCGATAATTACATTTGAGTTTGCCATACCGTTTGTGTAACATAATTGGACCTTTGTTTTGCCACCACTCTTTCCGGGACGGGTTGTTTGTTAGGTATAGTCGGCTGTTGACTAGCTGTTATTTGTGTTCTCGAGGTGGGTGGAGTGCTAACTGGCTAGGTCTGCATTTCTTGCTCCCGCTGCTGTTGCGTATATTTCTTCCCTCCACACCGAGTTCTGGACCTAATTTTTTAAATTAAGTTGTACCCGAACTTACGTTATCCATATTATCACCAACAAAAGAAAACAAAACGCACGGACCTAAAAGAAACACTCACTCACTTTTTACAGAACATTACTATTTTTAAAATTTTGATAAGCGACGGAAACGAACAACTTAGAGTCACACTTTCTAACCAAGATAAAGAAATCATTTGCTGATAGACTCACTTCTGTATTTTTTCTTCTAACTGACTAACATATCATAGGCAATGGAATGTTAATCCTGAGCACATCTTCGTAGGAAGATGAGTCGACAATGGATGGACAGACTGGAGACACAACACAACACAACATTTTTGAATTCAGCGTCCCAGAATTCAAAAATGTTGTGTTGTGTTGTGTCTCCAGTCTGTCCATCCATTGTCGACTCATCTTCCTACGAAGATGTGCTCAGGATTAGCCAAGTTGAACGAAGCCTATGTGAATTTGCATAGGGTCATGACAAGTCTGATACCGAGACCAGAAGGGATAGACAATATCATAATGTTGAAAGTCACTGAAGACCTGAAAGAAGAGCTCTTCAAGGAGGAATTCAAGAAGGAGAAAGAAGAATGGAGGAGAAGTACAGACTTCATAAACAGTAGAGAGGGCAGCAACAGCAGCAGCAGCATGAACCTGACAGAGGCTTTGTATTCAGTGGTATCGACACCAAAGAGTTCTTCTTCTCTTTCCGAAGAAGCAGACCTTATCCTGTGAGAAAGCCTGTCGTCAGAGGAGGCCGTCATCTTATAACCTAAGCGATCGCCATAGCTTCAACTTCCCAAAAAAAAAAAAATTCAGGGCTACCCCATACTCTCGAAAAGAAATAACATTCCATTGCCTATGATATGTTAGTCAGTTAGAAGAAAAAATACAGAAGTGAGTCTATCAGCGCATGATTTCTTTATCTTGGTTAGAAAGTGTGACTCTAAGTTGTTCGTTTCCGTCGCTTATCAAAATTTTAAAAATAGTAATGTTCTGTAAAAAGTGAGTGAGTGTTTCTTTTAGGTCCGTGCGTTTTGTTTTCTTTTGTTGGTGATAATATGGATAACGTAAGTTCGGGTACAACTTAATTTAAAAAATTAGGTCCAGAACTCGGTGTGGAGGGAAGAAATATACGCAACAGCAGCGGGAGCAAGAAATGCAGACCTAGCCAGTTAGCACTCCACCCACCTCGAGAACACAAATAACAGCTAGTCAACAGCCGACTATACCTAACAAACAACCCGTCCCGGAAAGAGTGGTGGCAAAACAAAGGTCCAATTATGTTACACAAACGGTATGGCAAACTCAAATGTAATTATCGGAGGCACTACGTTCTTTTTCTCACTCCGATACTACAGGCAATCTCAGCTGAAAGAACAACTACAACAACAATTACAGCGACAGACACCATAGCAGCGGATTTGAAACTATCTACCTCAACTGAAGAATTAGTATCAGAACCAGAAGAGGAAATTGAGGCGGTTGAGGAGGAGGGGGACGCTCACCCTCGTTGAGAAGTACACCGAAATGGGGCTAGATCAAGCATTGTATGACGTCAACATAGCAGGGCAGTTTATTACAGCCATACAATACGTTGCCTACAAATCTCTAGACACCTTTAAACCAAGACATTCTCAATGGGGATTAGGGGTCAGAGTTCTTCCCCAATTCTACAGACAAGCCTACACTGGATACCCCCTCAGTCAACTGGTAGAAGCCGCTGCTTACATTACCGCCCATCATGGCTACGCATTTCCTGATATCAAGAATCATGAGACTAGGAGTGCGGGAAAGAACGTGAAAGCAAAAGAGAGACGTGTTACCTTCTAACAGAAAAAACAGACTTTTTTAGGGCTCCAAAAGATTGCTTTTTATTAAATAGGGAACCATATTTGGCTTGGTATCCCTCCTTGACTAAACTATTCTCGAAACAAACTTTACCCATTGGAACACCACAACAAACGTAACTTTTTAAACCTAACAGTGACCAAACTGGTATATGTCGCTTAGACATAATAATTTAAAATAAGATCAGTATGGCTATTTTTATGTACACTAAGTACTAATATTAGACAGATATGTTAGGAAGTAGGAAATTTAACAGACTCGTTAGATTTGAACTAATTGCACAGGTGGTTAACACATTATTGGTACTTTTTATTGTCCATTAGCAAAAACGGGACTTGATTTGAAATAAGTACGGGCTAGCGTTTTGGTGAGTACTTAACATCCATGGCTGTCTTGCTGAGCACCTTTTTCCTCCTTTACCACGCTCGGACAGAAAAATGAGTGTGTGGTGAGACAATTCCCACTCATGTTTAAAGCCTTTCAGTCAGGTTGTTAAGGACTAGTGAGTCCTACACCTGAGTGGCTAAATTTAAAAATAGTCTGTGAGTACATAAAAGCCTGGGGGATGAGGCTCTCTTTCCTTCCCCAGGAGTAATTAAAAATCACGCGGTGCGTTATTAAACCAGTGATACATGCTCCATTAGAGCGAAAATCACTTTAATTCAAGTAAGCAGGCAAGCAAGTTCGGGTACCGTCTCTAGCACTCTTGATGACACCAACTGTCTGGGTTATTTTCTTTCTTGCAAGCCCCTATGTTCCACTTCTATTTGTGATAATAACTTGTGATACTTCACATTTTCTAAAGTAGAAATCTTTACATGCCGTACAAAATACAAAACTTATATGACTTTGGCTTTTTACACTTGCACAGACTCTTCACTTTATAAGTGTCACGAGAAAATTGTATATCCAATTTTTACCATTTTCAAAAACACGCACACACTTGCAGCTTGACCAGAAATATGTACATCTTGTTTTGTGGATAAGTCACAGACAAGTCCAAGCATATATAGGTGGTTATGAACGTTAGGAATATCCCCTCATTTTTTCAAAAATATCAAAGCTTGTATGTGCATTTTCCCTTTTCCACTCTATATTAGTGCTTAGATTTGTTCCAAAAATAAAAAAAAGAAACGAAATAATTTTGAAGAAAAAGATACAACTGAATTTTGAATTCAGGTTTCTCTCTGTTTATAATTTTTTTCAAGTTGATGGTGCATGACAGAGTACATTCGCCTACCTTTCCAAAGTGAGAGGCATTTCTTCACATGTCATTGCCTTTGTTAAATTCGGTTTCATTGGTTAGTTATCATTAATCTTTAATTTTTTTCATGCATTTCTTTATGATAGAAGATTTAAGGCTTTCTATTGTTGTAACGGTATTTATGTTGTTTAGTCTGTTGATGAAATTGTCTATAGCAAAGTGTTTAAGATTTATCAGTTTTTTTTTTTATTATTTCAAGCCCTACAAAAGGAGACCAAGTTTGTCTTCAAAGACGATTGAAACTCTAAATTACACGGGCGTGAAGGAAAACATCGTTGTGTTTAATCTAATCATGCTTGCCGTATCTCTTTGTGTTTTAGAGGTCATATTTCTTCTTAAGTAAATACACGCATCAATAGACAGACAGATTGGGTCATCATCCTTGAGTTTCACTGTACTTTCGGTTCTTTACTTCATACAAACCCCAAATTTATTAGTTTGAAAAAAAAAAAGATATTATGCCCCTCAATACTGTAACACGTCTGTTCTGACTCTACCGATGTGAGTGTTTATGTCGAAATGTTTAAGTGAGATATAAAAAAATGGTCAGCTTGAAAACGCGAACCAATACTGTGACGCTCAGTATTTTGATGTGGTAAGAGGAAATGGTACAACACACACAAAGAGGGCTTGTAAGTTCACATTTCAGTCTGTCTGCACTGTAATGGTAACAACGCAAGAACATAGGGATTATTATGTCACACAGTCCTAGAACAAAACAATGCATCACCCGTTGTAAGCCATTTCATTGGCTATACTTATTTTCTTACCGCGTTCGCTTCGAATTGACTTGAGTAGCTATTCAGACAGTGACGAGAATGACCATACTTTACTGGGTCTATCCTATAGGCGATTTATATAAAAAATATTTTTAAAAATTAAACTAATGCACGAACAATCGTACCATGGGCGATCCCATGGAAATTGTGTCCGTCTTATTGCAAAATACATCAACATTTAATTTAACCGTGCAGATCGCTAGAACAAACCTCTGATAATATACATTTTGAAAAGTGTTGTGTGACACGGATAGCCATTGTCGCTTGGTGTCTGCTTTCTTGTTCGAAAAGAGATCGTTTCGTCTTGACTATAAAAATTTAATTTGACTAAGTTTTACGCACTACTTGAACTCATACATTTACGTTGTAGGTGTAAGCCGTCGTTCTCAGTTTTCTGGAAGTTCGTTTTTGCGTTTCTCAGATGTGATACTATTTTTTATGGACCGAACGAAATTTCTTTTGGCGTGAATCAGGACTCGTGGTTTTGTGGCATAATTGGAGAGCATTGTTTAAAGCTCAGTTATGTCGTCTTCGAAATCGCTGACACGGATTTGAACTAACACTTCAGGTTTTGTGTGAGGCGATACGGTACATCATTGCTTTTTACTTCCTCAATGAAATCGTTTCATCTTATTGCAGAATTACATTTGACTAGGTTTCATACGCAGCAGGTCCCTGTATATAAGGAGAGTGTCTTAGCGTCAGAGTATTCATTCCGCTCTCAAACGATCAAGAAGATGGAAGAGTCAGCACAGATCGACCTGCTGGTCAAATATTTGCTAAAAGTCATACGAAAGCATAATTCACATGCGAAAGTGGCAACAAAACTTACTCTTTTGGTCGTTGATTTGATGAGAGTCATACGAAAGTGTAAGTGCTAATGAAGTTTGCTATATCTGCAAAGGTAAATGGGTATTTGTCTCCAGAATACCTGCTTCGTCTAAGAAAGAGAGACAAAAGTCAAGATACCTAATATCGTTGTCAGGAGAAAGGACACTGGAATTCAGAGTGCCCTACGAGAAAAGAGAAGAAACAAAAACAAGACGAAAGAGAGAAGAGGGATTCAGAAGAAGAAGAAATTGAAGATGATGAAGAACTTGTGCCAGTGAAAACATGGAAATGGAAAAATTGACAATGTGAGCCGATGCGTTGGCCCTGATGTGAAATTTCATACTACCTTCTAAAAGAGAAGAGACCAGAAAGAAAACGTGTCTCTTGGTCTTGACATTGTATAATAAGGATGGCGTGTTTTATTTTTACTCACACTTTATGAAATTGTGCTCTTTCACCTCTCTCTATCCCTCTGGATCATGTTTTAGTTAGAATTGAAATGGAAGGATGTTTTCCTTCACGCACGCTCTTTAGGCATGCAAGTCGGTAAACAATAGTCAGTCTATTCATCCATCATTTTGTGTCTTGATGTTTCCTAAATCACACACTGATGCCATAAAATAACGGGTTAAATGGGTTTTGTAGTGTTGGGAGTGGGGTGTGGGGTGTAGGTGTTTGGCAGAGTTGGTCATTGCAGGTGAGGGCTTAGGTGCTTTAAAAAAACATTTTCTTCTTCACTCTGTGTTGATGGAATATAATGGGTTATTTTCTTCACTCTCTGTTGATAGTATATATATGAAGGGTTATTTCTTCACTGCGTGTGGATAGTGTATAACGGTTTTCTTCTTCTTCCCTCTGTGGTGTGCGTGTGTGTGTGTGTGTGTGTGTGTGTTCGCGTACGTTGTGTAGATCGTATATTTGGTTGTTTTTTTCTTCTTCCTCCCGAGTGTGGATAGCATATTTGGAGTTTGTATGCGTTAGCGAAGTTGTGTGGATAGTATATTTGGGGTTTGTATGCGTTCGCGTACGTTTGTGTGGATAGTTTATTTGGGGTTTGTATTATCTCCTTCTGTGTTGATAGTATATTTAGGGTTTGTATGCGTTCGCGTACGTTTTTGTGGATAGTTTATTTGGGGTTTGTATTATCTCCCTTCTGTGTTGATAGCATATTTGGGGTTTGTATGCGTTCGCGTACGTTTGTGTGGATAGTTTATTTCGGGTTTGTATTATCTCCCTTCTGTGTTGATAGTATATTTGGCGTTTGTTTTTTCCTCTTCCCTCTGTGTGTGTGTGTGTGTGTGCGTATGTCTGCGCGCGTTTGTTGTGTGTGTGTGTGGGTGTGTGTGTGTATTGGTCTCTGTTTGTCCCTATAAAACTCACTTTATCCCTATCAGATACACTCTACCTACCTACCTGCAGTAGTGTGTATTCAGGTCAGCCACTTGCAACACTGTTGACATTTATCCCTTAGTGTTCAGTACAGTGACGTCACTGACGCTGGAAATTTCGAGACTATAAATATGGACTTGGGGATTTCCATAGGTTGTAGCTATACATATGTACTAGAGTTCATAAACAGGAACGTCACTCAAGCTGAGGCTATAAAAAGATAGTGGGATTTTCCAAAGGAATAACCCACAAGTTGTAGTATAAATAGATAGTGGGATTTCATATGAATTTTAGCTGATTATAGCTATAAATAGATACATGGGTGTTTATCCACGATCGTCACACAAGTTGATATTGTAAGTAGTTACTAATTTTATCCATTTTAGTCTAAACCATTGTAACTTAATTTTCGGGGATATGTTTATTTTCCTTTAAATTCTGGGACAATTTCGTCATTTTAGCGTTACTTTTAGTCACATCCATTTTGTCGTTGAGCATTTCCTTGATTATAGCTATTTATAGCATCATTACAATTATGCAAATTTTTGAACACCCCAGCAAGATTTCAGGTCTTGGTAATGCTTTATATATAAATCTCACGCTTGTGCTAGTGTATGTATGTCTCTGTCTCTGTTGTGTTTGACCCTCTACCATCATTGTCCCTAGACAATCCCACCATGTTCAATTTCTATATGTCAAATTCCCCTTGACGCTAGAAAGTCCCACGATTTATTCCCATGTTCAATTTCCCCTTGTCCCTAGACAGTCCCACGATCTATTCCCCTGTTCAATTCCCCTTGTCCCTAGACAGACCCAAACTCTATTCCCCATGTTCAATTCCCTTGTCCCTAGACAAGCCCAAACTCTATTCCCATGCTCAATTCCCCTTGTCCCTAAACAAGCCCAAACTCTATTGCCCATGTTCAATTCCCCTTGTCCCTAGACAAGCCCAAACTCTATTCCCCATGTTAATTCCCCCTTGTCGCTAGACAGGCCGAAAATATATTCCCCATGTTAATTCCCATTGTCGCTAATCTTACCCAGGGTTTTTTGCCCATGTTAAATTTCCATTGTCGCTAATCTTACCCAGGGTGGTTAATGTTAAATTTCCATTGTCGCTAATCTTACCCAGGGGGTGTTTTTAATGCTAATTCCCATTGTCGCTAATCTCACCCCTTATACTACTATTGCGACAGTTCTTGTATGGTGTCAGGTGCCGTTGTTGACTTAACTGTACACAAGTACATAGATCGCTATATAGACCATATAGTTCTTGGCGTCGTTGTCATTAAATCAATGTTTGCGGTATATCATGTACAGTTTAGCTCCTAATGTGTCTTTGGTTTATCTTGTAACGTTAGTACCCGAGCAGCCGGAATTCCGTCGAAGGGGTTTGTGATGTTATTTAGTAATTTATTAGTAAAGCCGTTCCGCTAGTCCGTGAACACAGTATTTCACTTGCTAAGCAACTATATAATATGATGCTGGGGATATTAAACAAAAGGCCTTATCGGCAGCTGGTAAGTCAAGTAGTTCGTGTGTTTGTTTTCTGCGATCAAGGAAAAAAATGTTTCAGTTTCCATGAAATTGCCGCAAACATTTTCTCAGTCGCAATTTACATCACTATTAGCACTAAGCTCGATTCACAGGGCGATATCAAACGGCGAACCTACGTTTGCCAAGTACTGCAGATATTCTAACCGTATTCATTATAGTTATTATTACCACAACGTAACAACTAAATAGTTTGGTTGACATAGGTACCAACGGAAACACAACCTCGATTCCTATTTAGAATGCAACAGAAATCGTTAGAGGGAAATTATAAGTTGTAAAATAGTCGCCTTGGATGAATGCTGAAGCTGTACCCCATCCAATAATTTTCGGTGGAACATCTTTTTATTCAGTCAAAAACGTTGACGACCTGCATTTCAGAGCCGATGTGGATGAGATAGCTGGGGCGGATGGAGTTCCAGAGGATATTGATATGTTTTGATGTATAGCCGTGATATTGTTTGATAAGACAAACATTGGCGAGGGACCTCTTAACCAATGAAGGTCGCGATTCAAAATCATTACTTTTGAGAAAGGCACACGTTACACGTCGTGGAATGGAAATAGCGCTATCTGTTCTTAGATCGCAATATGGCCAACACTGTTAATTTCCATTTTCTCAGCAATAATTACGCTGATTGCCGCTGGATAATCCACTGTGTTGGACGCCTCACCAGCTAATGCAAACGTCGCATCGTTGGCCACCGCAGGATTTGCCCATCACAAGATAGTACAAAACGTAACAGACAAGCATTACTGGATAAATAATGGAACTATAATGATTATCATAGACTCACATAAAGTTCCTGAAAATCGTTGGGTTGCGTAATACATTATTGCACGCAACGACATCTACTTTTAATAGCATTGGCTGGCGATAAAGCGGCGACACTACTTTTGACACCATGTATATCAACTCCGTCAACAAAAACAACTGCATATCTTTCTTTCTTTATATGGGCTATAATCCATTGTGGTGTTTGGAACTATCAGTAACTCGTCTAATCACGTGACTGCAATACATACATGTACGATGCAACGATTTGTATAACTCACAAATAATCACGACGTTAATTAATAAGTAAGGTAGTTATAGATGTTAACAAACAGGTCGACTGCGCTAGACGTCTGAGTATCGAGAAGTCAAAATTTGCAACATAAGATGATAAAAACGCATTCATAAAATGCACAGGGGTAGTTGCCAGCGAACATTTCGTTTAGAAAATCAAGTATAAGCTGCCAAGATCTTAGTAGCAGATATAATTACTAGAATGTCGGGGTTAGTGGCGAGTAAGTTCACAGGAATCAACGAGGTGGGTGAAGTTAGGGATTTTAGTGTATCATTTGCATTATAAACAGCGAAATAAGAAGCCAAGTTTTGCGCACCAGAGACACAATGAAGAGAGATCATAGCATGAATAATAACAAGGTTGTTGCGGTGCCGACAACTAAAAGGTAGTCGTAGCACTAGCACTTGGCGACAACATGGCGGAAGATAACAATATTAAGTACAGGGGCATTTTGTGATAAATGTGTTGAGACATTTAATCGAATACGTGCAAATATAAAGACAGACTAAAAACCCATAATGAACCTTTGAGAAAATCACTATTGTAAATTAAAACTTGCTGATGTTGCAGCGAAATCAAACTGATCATAAAGGTCGCAATGTTGCGTCCACTGCAGCATAATGTTAATCACTACAAACTGAACGCAGCATACCCAAGGTGTGGTTAAACCCATACACAAACACAATTCAAGATCTTCGGGAACAAAATAAATCACTCATCAGCAATCTATTATCTTAAGCAACCTCTCCGTTATGGAAAATGGAAAACAGGGTGCCACAACTTACTCTTCAATGTATCATAACGGGCTATCTGAACCTGATGCTGCCAAGTACAATATAAACAAATATTACAGCCGCGATTCTAATTGGCAGTGATAAACCAACTGGTGACCAAATTACTGAAAATAACAAAAAGACGTGTCACAACTATATAGTCATAAACTAAGTAACTGAAAAAAGAGAAATGTAGAAGTTCAGTAAAACGTAACAAACAATATACAACCAAAATATTAAATGACTCACATTAGCATTACCTGATCCAGCATACTCCTGACAAAGTTTAATTTAAAGTTCAAAAGAAAGAACAGTTCCGTATCAATTTCATAACCTGAAATCTACTGATCCGCATATAATTGTGACGTTTCTAAAAAGGAGTTGTCTTGGTCTCCTAGCATAATTCACGAAAAAGTTTAAACCTATATTAAAGTAAAATGATCACGTTCTCTTTCTACTGAATAATTCAAACGGATGTGACCTCTCAAGCAGCATATAAATACAACATACAAATACATCTGCAGTCATGATTATACATCAGGAAAGCAAGAAATAGGAAAGAGAAAATTGTCCAGTCCTAGCAAATTATATGCAACTTATATACACGTGATAAGATAAAACAGGCATATTGACAATGATTGTTACGACACTAATTCTATATCTCCAGCATCTAAAATAACTCTCGTGATCTGACAAATCCAATGGGAATTAACATAATTCTTTACAAAACCCACTTGACCAATCTGCCCATCGGGAAAAAGTCAGAAACTTGTCAACATGTTTGATATTAATTGTATTATTACTAACTGTAAACACTTAAGTAAACATATCTCTTTTGATCATATTCGATTGTACGTTATTAATATCTTAACATAGAACATATGCGGGAACTAAATTTCAACTAAATTTAATAAATACAATTTAATGTCATGAACAAAATCAATAACGTTATATATATATATATATATATATATATATATATATATATATATATATATACGCAAAAAAGAACACCGGTTTTGTTGCATTTTCAATTTAACGACCAGCTTACTAAGGTAATTTTTATCATGGTGATGCAGAATAAAAACCTTGTCGATATAAGTAGCAATATCATAATATACAACCAGACACGGCGACAAGTAATTGACTGTGAACCAACTTTGATAAACTTTAAGCGATTCTGAAGTTGGCGTACTTACCAACAAAGATAATATTATGCTAAGGCAGTCTGAACATTTTTAGTTGGTATTGAAATAGTATCAACATATAAATGGCCACATTTTCCCCAGTAGTCTACATCCCAGTTTACCACTTTGTGTGCTTGATAAAGCTGCGCAAAGAATAACCATTGAGTGTATTGATAATGACCACATTTTAACAGTATTTATTTGATCTAGTATCTTGAATCATCATGGATGAGGATGCAAATTCATTAAAACATCAAATTAGTGTTAGATTGTTTGCACAAATTCGATTTAGCTTATATTTATACGGAACATTTCATTTCTTAGGGACTTTAATATACACTTCTCATAACTAGTTGAAATTCAAGTCATTTAAATTAATCTTACTTTTTCATGTGATGACATTGATAATCGAATAGTTTCTGTTCTGTACGTTGTACAAAACGTGATGGTTTTCCTTCTTACCGTTATTTAGTTTAAGACCATAGGGTCGTTATAAAATGTAAAAAATAATGTAGTATATGATGTTATTATTCAGTGGCATCACCAAAAAGGAAATATGCTAATTCTTTTATTAAAAACGAAGACTTTAAAATAATCAAAGGTTTTTCCGTCATAGACTTATCTTCACCCGCAACACCAAACCATCCAATCATGGTGATATATTTCAAAATCGAGTTCGTGCAAACATACATGCATACATACATACATACATACATACATACATACATACATACATAGATACATACCTATCTACCTACCTACCTACCTACTTAACTACATACATACATACATACATACATACATACATACATACATACATACATGCATGCATACATACATATATCTTTGCAGGTATACACGCATAAATGTATACAACACTACATGCATACGAAGACAAATATATGTGTAAATGCATACATACCATTAATTCCACTGTTCATTAACCTGTAAAGTTAAACATTCAACATTTCACAATACATTTGTGCTAAGGGAAATAAATACAGGCTGTGTATGTGTCTGTGTGTGAAATGTTAAGGTAAATTACAAAACACATACATACACCATGATGTGTATCTGTATCAGTTCGATAGTAATACCGATTTGTTAGTACGTGAACGCTCTTGAACTTATATATATATATATATATATATATATATATATATATATATATATATATATATATATATATATACAGGTTGTACAAGTCATAATTGTCCGTATATAATCACTATCAGTCTATGTATTTCCTAGCAATATCAGCTGCTTGCATTGAGCTCCAGCATTATGTAAACAACGCTTTCATCATACATATTCAAAGTTACCGCAAACAAAATCGTTCACCTTTGAATTATTTTCTTGGTGTTTTGATTGTTTAATATTTTCTATTGTTTTTACATTTAAATTATCAACGGTAGACTTGAATGTTTCAGTTAGCCTGTCTCTTCAACTGCATGTACTCATGTGATGGTCATTAAAGCTACACTAAGAAAGTATATTTTACAAAATGGGGGCTTTTCTTCGATGACGACGTGACATTGCGCAATGATCCTTTTGGTTAGAATTATTTATCTCATTCATATGCATTATACTGCAGTTTGCTCCGTATCAAGTCATGCACACGCTAATGTATATTTGAGGAGATTTGAAACTTATGTTTAAATATATTTTACAAAATATAACCAAACTACATTGTTTATAATACAATTTAGACCAAACATGGTTAACCATGTGATTAGTTTTGATTATGTAATGTATCAACATGCATTGTCCAAAATACAAACGTAAACCTAACCTCATCAACATCACCCAATATTGAGGTGTTCAACAATTCCGAAACCTTATCGTCATCAGGTGTATTTAAAAAGGTTCAGCAGTGTTAATCTGGCCGACAATATCGAGTACAACCGCATGATGTTATAGGAGGACGAACTCTTTGTCCAGACATAAATATCAAGCTTTCAATTTTCGCTTGTTTTCCAGCAGGTCTATCACTGGAGTGAGAAATGTCAGAGAAACTCCCCAGGATCCACCTCACATTGGTAGCATTGTATGGATATGTTTGCAGCAGCAGACTATCTAGATTTTACGTTTGGTAGCAAAACATGGTTTCATCTTTTCTTGTCCAGACAACGCAATCACTGTATCATGTATGCTCAATGGATGAGGTCACAACGACTCAGCACATGCATCAGGGCCAAGTGTTGAAACTAATCGTGTCACATTTACAAGTCCGACTGATGTCAATTGTAATATTCGTATCAGTGTTCAAACTCAGCTATCTGATTTAGTCTTCTATATTAGATGCAACGCATATTATAATTTGGTCGCTTTGAGCATTATGTATGCGATGCAAAAATATTATTGTCTTAACAACTTGTCGATCAGAATTGAGAAAACAATCTCTTGGCAATCACTATATGTTAGGTTTAATGCACTGGTCACCATACGAAGTTTCCTTCCTTTGTTATTTCCAGTGTCCTCAAAACTCTTCAACACCTTGTTTTTCTCTAACGCTCAGCGGCCTGTTGGTATTTTGTGTCCCTAATGTACTGGTTGCAAGTTATGCTGTTTGTAGGACCATCACTGCCTTCATTGTCTTGCATGAGTTTCAATACAATTATATACAAGTTATGTCACTTAGGTGGCTAGGAAGATGCATGTGCGGAAAGTTTGATCAGAGTGTGCATTTAATACTCAATCCTCACAATGTATATTCTGAAATATTCAGACAGTCACATGGCATCAATACGTATAGCCAGTTGACAACTAATATCCTCCGCAGGAGATGGTTAACTCTCCAGATGTTGCATTAAAATGACTTTATTGCTTTATGAATTATTGTCTTTTATATTTATCTCTGTGTCAATAGCATTTCCCGGTGCAAAAGATAATTTATTAAACATGTGATCAACACCGTACCAAACGTCCAGCATGCAGTTCCCAGCAATGCGAACCATGTTTTCTTGTACGTTTTGGTCAGCTTTCATAATGTTCTCTTGGTTGAAAGAGTTTTTAATTCGTCATACTGAAAGTCTTCAATTTGAACATTTGTATGTTGACATAAAAGCACTGACCTTTCTGTAGTTACTGCTAATGTAAATTTTAGCCATCTACTCTGTTCAAACGCATAACAACTTACATTTGTACCTAAGTTTAATAATGCCTGGTACATACTATTACAACTTTCGTACTTATCGCTTGGCATTCATGTAAATAAATTGCATAAAATTAATGTTTTACTCAGCTGTTAATCTGTATCATTTCTATAAATGGGTTCCCTTTAATTAGTTCTTTGGAGGACATCGAATCAATCTTCGGTTTAGGTGGATTGTCATTTAGTAAATGTTCTAAACTTTGTTGGCCACCACCATACATCAGGTATCATATCCTATCTTAACTCCAAATCAACTGTTTTCCTTATCTTTCCTGCTACATGACTCTTTAGTAGCCATATTAGTTTTACAAATGTCCTTTTGAATTGTTAAATTCATGTGAACGTTTTCCATCTCGTTTACGAAGTTAAATATTAATGGCGATCTTTTTGTCATTCACTAGCGATATGGAAACCGTTAATATTTATGCAGTTTAAGTTTCAATACTTTGATGTATTCTTAACATTATTTCTCAGATAATTTAATGTAGTATTACATAGCTATACAAGCTACATTCAAGGTATTTTCTAAATATCTTTAAACGTAGCAGACGCCCTCAACACTAATTCATACACACGAATAACGCTACAAGCTTAGTAGGAACTATCTTTATAAAACAAAATGAAAGCACAAAATCTAATGAAAAGGAACTGAAATAATAAGGGTTTAATGTAGTCATTTTCTGAGTTTATCGTAGTTAAAACTGTCAGTTGCCTACCCACACAGCTAACATAATGACCTTCAGGCGCTATTTGCTGTGTTATTCACCAACTGACAGTTTATACTACGATAAACTCAGGAAAAAACCTACATTATATCATATGCAAATAATTAGGATACACATTGATTTGCCATAGTAAAATTAACTGAAATAAATGTTTCTTTAGTTAAAGGAAAACGGTTTGAGAAAGTAAGCACAAAAACACAATATATATATATATATATATATATATATATATATATATATATATATATATAGATAGATAGATAGATAGATATATATATATGTATGTATATATATATATATATATATATATATATATATATATATATATATATATATATATATATATATATATATATATATATATATGTAATGTAAATAAAGCAACATCAAGGTGTCATTTAAAAATAAATATAAAATATATGATATTCTACTGAAATAATGACTTCATATTCTGTGCATCTAGCTTGAGTATATATAAGAGAGTGAGTGAACTGTTCCGTTTCTTTCTTCTTTCTAAATTATAGTGATTACAGTCTGGTCAGCAGTGGCGCATATTTACAATATACATCAAGTAACTGCTTAGTGTTATTTGACATGTAAACTTGTAGATAAGCAAATGATTTACATCAATTCCATTCAGATTGGTCGATGAATTTAATCTAACTCGTGCAAAACAGACAGACATATAGAGGCACCATATATTGAAATTAGTATTACTAGTATATATTGCTTATTTTCGAGATAAAGGTTTTGAAATATTGCCATAATCTGTTGGGTGGCCCAAGTGGCTGTGTGTTCACCGTTACGGATCACGCCCATCTCACTTCGGTCTGCATGGGTTCGAGTCTCAGAATCTGGCAATGTGTGGGTATGTGATAAAAAATGACAGTAGGTTTCCCCGGGTTCTTCCTCCACCAGTTATACTGGCAACTATGAACAACAACAACAACAACAACAACAATAACTATAATCTATTTGAAATATTGCTTGGAAAGACTCGAATAAGTTATTTGCATTTGCTATCGTGAGAAAGAATTATTTTTAAAGAACATTGAAAATATTACAATGTCAGTAAAAATTATTTTCAGTCTAAGATTTTCTTTATAATTGACAATAACAAATACTTTGTCATCATCACCATAATAAGTTTAATGAAGAAATATTTTTTCTCAAACAAAAATATGCAAATCTGAAAAGAAAACAAAACGGATCAACGTGAAAATATACAGCATCCGCAAAATGGTCACAAGAACGCAGGCTGATACGCATATAATTCGCTGAGACTCTACTAGCCGGATATTTTATCACTTTTAGCATTAACATATATAATTACTCGGTAGAGTATGTAGGGGACATAATCCTGTTTTCCATTTGTGTCTAATGCAGCATAATACTATCCCTTAGAATGATACCTCTACTAGCATTTTTACGGTAACAATTTAATTATTCATAAATACAAATATTGGATAAGGAAGCGATGCTAATATTTTATATTTCTGACAGATCTTGTATTCAATGAATATTATATTACTTAGATTCAGCACAACTGAGGATGGCCTCATTAAATACAATTAGACAATTTATTCCAGATACATTATTGCTTTTGACCGCTCTTGTGGCCTTGGTACTTAGAGTCCACGTTGGATGAGGGAGGTATATGGTTCGAAACCCCGGCCGTTTGCTAGAGGTTTCTGAGCAAGGAAATGTGTAGAAAAAGGTCTTTAATGGAGATTTGCAATCTGATTTAAAGACGGTATCTATATGTATCAGTTCTACCAAAGTAACTTAATATTCCGTATGTTGAGCAAATTCAAACTGCACGTGAGGTACGTGTGCATTTCGGCATGATAGCTTTTGTTTTGGCTTCCTAACTTCATCGTCCCTGTTTGATGCGAGTCGAATAACGTTGAACCAGAAAAAGATTCGGAATTAGCGGTTGTGATGCTTTCTCTAATATGACTAAGATTGGATGTTTTTCCATGGTCAAATGTGGATGTCCTGACATACACCGATGCAAATTCATGTTTTGATGACCTTTTTGAATTCCATGTCCACATATTTGTAATACCTTCGCAAAGAAAGCGTAATACATGTATGTTCCGAGTGACGTTTGTCACAGAAATGTAATGTCTTTGATTTGCTTAGTGAATATTACGATCAACAGAAGAACAAGGCATCTTATTGGTATCTATCAGGTCTACTGAATTTCTGATTTTAATCAGCTTGCCTGAATCTGCAATTTGTTGGCGGAACAAAATTTGTATATATGTACGAAGAAAATATTCAATGATAGTTGAAAATAACATTCGACAAATTTAAAAAATAAATAAATAAATACTTCGACTTTTGTTTTGAAATGTAACCAATCAATTGAAGAAATCATTCGTTTCATACACCTTTAACGATTGCTTACGTTGCTGGTACGTAATTGTTTAAGTCAGTTACGTAATAATGACGTAATGGCAAGCATGGAATTTAGGGCAATTATAATGAACATTATTTATATAGTTTTATATTCATAACGATTGAAGAGTTCTATATGCAGAAATGCGAACTGAGTGCGGTTCCACAGAACAAGAGCATGAATTTTGATGTGTCACATATGGGGGAACGTATTTATCATATATATATGTTAACGCCCATGTCGTATACTGATCGTCATGTACACACCTGCAGGCAAAACGCCAATAATGTGATTGTCTATGTTATATCAAATACAAACAATTAATGGATACAAGAAATGAAAGCTCAGTAAGGGTCAGCTGTGCAACTAGAGCGTCATATATATATATATATATATATATATATATATATATATATATATATATATATATATATATATATATATATATATATATAAAGCAATAAATGCAATAAATGGACGTATTTACGTCCCAAGAAAGTGTGTGTGTGTAAGTGTGATTTGGATTTTAATGCAGCTTTAACAATTTTCCAGTCATATGGCTACGATGTCTGCATTGTGGCAGTTTACAGTGCTGTGTAGCACTGTGTAATCATGCCGCAGGCATGAAGTATGATGTCTCACCAATTCACATTATCCTGACAACAGGCTGACTAGTCCTAATACTAACCTATTAATGCTGAGCGCCAAGCGAGACAACTGGTAGTGATATTTTTAAGTCTTTGGTATGACTCGGCCGGGGATCGAACCCAGATACAAAGCAGACGTTCTAACCACTAGGCCACCAGAACGGTTGCCCCAAGACATTGGCTGAACCGAAATGTGCATGGACGTAAGTTCCAAGATTATCAATGATAAATTTGCTTCATGAGATAATGAACACGGAGATCTGTAACTGACGTCATAGTCACAACAATATTGTATTTTTTGAGTACACATTAGCTTCAATATATATAACAGTATATGATTGTAAGCAGCAGGGAAGTTCTACAGACCAGACGTTTCAGACCAAAATAAGCCTTCCTACGAGAACTTTCTCCGTAGAAGCCTCAGATTTCAAAAATAAGCCTTCCTACGAAAATTAATTTGCGTAAATTCACTCCCGACTGCAATTTTTTGTGTGCAAATTCAATGATTCCGGACAAGGAAAAAAGGGGGGGGGGAATTTATTCTGGTGTCGACGAAGTTTGCAAAGATTTGGCTGCTGATCCTAATTTTACCTCGCATTAAAACAATATAGTTGAAAATAATATGAGTCCGAAAGCTAGTACAGTTGGAGAGCCTCATTCTGCCAGATTAGCGCAAGAGCAATTAGCGGCATTAAAGAAGCTTATCCCGACAAAACAATTATTTAAGAGAAATGTTCGTGGTTACGAAGATGTACAACATGGAATTTCCGAGGTATCATCGAAATGGTTGAAGCCAGTTACCGGAACAATCGAGCAAGTTGTATTTGGCGACGAAAAAGATCCAGATACCAGGAAAAAGGGAATTTTTCCTATGTTGAAAGGTATTGAGGAACAATCACGAACATTACCCGAGCGATTAGCAATAGCAGCAGCACAACAGGGGCAACAACTTGCAATTGATTCTGGAGCAGATAAGGGAAAACCTGTAAGAGGAAAACCTGTAATGATAAAAGGGAAGTTTAATATCGAGAATTTAAGAGAAAATTTCACCGATGAGGGATGGGATATGATATCACGACCGCTCTCGGCACTGTATACCATAGATCAAATTGGCGAATTTGCAGAAAATTATTTTAGCGATCGAAATGAATATTTGACTGCAACAGGAAAAAAAAGATATGGAACTCGTGATAATTGGTACAACATGGTATATAAAGTTTACTCGGGAAAAACACATGTGAGTATGGTAACGGATCCGCGTTACAGGAGATTTTTAGAAGCAGCAAGAGACACACAAAGATATAATAAGCAAGTAGCAGAAGAAAGAAAACAACTGGAGAAGGAAGAAAGGCAGCAAGCGAAAGAAAGAAAACAACAGGAGAAGGAAGAAAAAGCTAAAACACGGAAGAGAAGGGTAATACCACAGGAACCAATAATTCAACCACAGGAACCAATAATTCAACCAGAGGAATTAGGAGCTAGACCAAAAGAAAGAACTCCACCTCAGAAAAAGGAGAGAAAATCAAAAAAGAAAAAAGATCAGAGTGATCAGGAATCAGTAACTCAACCAAGCGAATATAAACCATCTGCGGGTAATGGTTCGTTTACAATTGATCCTAAAATATCAGCTGATAATTATTTGAACAAGAACTTGTTGCATTTACTCAGTAACGATGGTTCAAGAATTCAGATGGCTGCGGATAATTCTCCGGAAAATAAAAGATTTTTTTTGAATAATAAGGATATTGCCGATAAAATTGAAGAAATTGATTGGCTAGCGATAATTTATTTTGGTGGTTTAGGAAAACCAGTAAAATATGATGATGAAAATTTTTCAAAATTTTCATCAGATGTTATTAAATACAGATTTACGAGTATAAGGAAAATTCCGTCACCTAAAGCGGCGAGTGACACGTTAATCCCCCAGTTATCCCCCCCCCCTTCCTTTCAACTCCCTTCAGAACCATTACCCCCCTTCGACCCCAACCTGACAAACTGGAAGGGTCCCTTACCTTCCCCCAAAATAAGATTGGGTATTGATCCAACAGAGGGTTGGTTTTTTAAGGGTACCCCTTCATCTTCACCAGAAATATATTCGCCACTAACGTCGTCATCAGGGACATCGTCAGGAGAAGTATTCGAGGATGTGTTATCGCCATCGCAATTTCCAAAACCAAAAACAGGAAGCGGATATACCGTTTGCCCTGACAGTGTTGTCAACGATGTATCTCGCCTTGAGGTATTAATCGGAGGAAAACGAGCCGGAAATAACTCTCGCGAAGTAATTAACGAAGCCTCAGATATTTGTCAGCGATTATTCCGTGGTGGCATCATTAACTCTCACATTTACAAGGAACTTGTCGATGAGCTCATCGATTAAAACAACACAATTGAAATAACATGATTGTTCACAAACATCAGCGCAGACCCAAACAGGTCCGCATAGTAAACTCTCGATTGCCCGTGTACAAATATATACACGGCAATGGATTCGGCGATATCATTGGAAGTCTCGTTACGCGAATAATACCTAAAATCGGACCCGTGATCAAGCAATTCGGGTTAAAAGCAATAGGAAAAATCGGCGAGACTGCTATCTCTGGTATCGGTAATTTGGCCAGCAAGGGCTTCAATGTTGTCAAAAGTAAAATATTAAATTTAATGCGCAAAAAACAACCCGTCAAATTACCTAGCACCAGAGAAATGCCACCCGAAATCAGCAAAGCCATAAACGACGCGGCAAATAAAAAAATAAACGATCTAGCGCAGGAAGTTGCTAAGACAAATCTAGCACAGGAAGTTGCTAAGACAAATCTAGCGCAGGAAGTTGCTAAGACAAATCTAGCAAAGGAAGTTGCTAAGACAAATCTAGTAAATACAAGCTTCATTTCAGGCAGCGGTCTTCGTTTTAGATGATATTCTTAATAATAAATGTTCGCACAAGTGTCAAATGAAGTGTTTGACATGGACGAGCCTGTAGGCAGAGACACATCCGTGCGAGATTTCCAGTATTTTTCATACGACGCAGTGACACCAGATGCACCTAATCGCATTGAAATTCAAGTTCACGACACAACGAGATATTTTCTTCCATCAGAGGCATATATCGAATTTGGTGGCGAACTAAGGAGAGCTAATGATACCGATTATCCAGCAGATTCCAAAGTTGGATTTGTCAATAACGGAATTATGGCTTTATTCAAGAGCGTCACCTACACGATTGATGGAAGTGAAATTGAATCAATTACAGATAACGCTGATGTCGCAACGACGGTGACAGGTATGGCCAGATACTCGGATGATTTTACCAGGTCAGCTGGTCCTAGTATGATGTTCGCCAAGGATACTAACGACAGCGCAGATCATATCCAGTATAATCTCGCTATACCGAATGATGCAGCTGGTGCTAATCCAGCCACCCAGATGGCGGTAATGATCGACACCAATCCCAATTACAATCTCGGATTTGCCACGCGGAAAACAATGCTGGTTGGTCCTAGTTTAAGATTCTCCTGTGCAATTCCACTATCCCACATTTTTGGATTTTGTAGACACTTCAGAAAAGTTATCTACGGAGCGAAACATACTATTTGGTTTATTCGAGACCCCGCGAGTAATGATAGAGCTATCTGGAGAGACAATGCTACTGTTCCTGATGCAGGCAAGGTAATCCTAAACAAATTTACCTTGTGGATGCCAGCAATAACTCCATCGATACTTGTGGAAGAAAAATTATTGTCATTTATGAACCAAGGTGGTAAATCCGTTATGTCCTGGTTAACAACAACAACCGACTTTACCGACATTAATATCAACGGAATATTTACCTGGCGAATTGCATCACAGCAGGGCTTTTCGGCACCTAGGCATATCTTTATAGTTCTCCAAAACACAAATAGATACGATCAAACTCACAGTCATATGATATTTGACAATTTCGCAGCAACAAACGTATCACTGAGAATAAACGGCCAACAAGAACCATCCGAGGAAATATCAATTAATTTTCCCACCTATTCGACGGCCCGTGCATATCATCGCTTGCTAAGTTTCATGGGACGCGATCAAAATATCGATACAGGATTACAAATATCACAGATAGATTTTAATACTCGCTATCCCATCTATTACTTTTCCTTGGAACATCTCGACTTGGTAAAACAATCCGTCGTTGATATCCATTTCAAAGCCAGAATTGACACAGGTGGACAAGTAGCAAGAGCCATCGCGGTGATTCTCGGTGATAGAACAATGATCTTGGAAGGCATCAGCGGCAGAATGAGAATTATTGACGCTCCTGTCGAAAACATGTGACAAATTCCAAATTTAGATTAAGCGATTATTAATATGCCATACGAACACGTCAGTGTAACTCTGACCCCAGGTCAGATGAAAAAACTCCAAACAGCGATATCAAAGCGATGCGGTATGAAATTAACACTGAAAAACGATCAGATTCACGGTGGGCCTAACAAACTGTCGCTAACTAGAGGTCAACGTGAACGATTTACCAAGGCCAAATCAGCAAATTCTGGCGTTCATGTGAGCCTTTCCATAGGCGCCATCAGAGATATGGTCAAAACAGGCGGTATTTTCCCTGCTGCTCTATTGGGGCTAGCGAAAATGGCTCTTCCGGCGATTGGAAAGGCATTCGGATTAGGCGCGCTCGGAGGTTTAGGTTCTGAATTAGGCTCCACAGTAATGCGAAAAGTTACCGGAGGGAGATACAGTAAAAAAAAGGGGAACGGCCTTTATCTAAGACGCCCCCCATACGGATCCGGCCTAAGATTAGCACGGCCTATTCAAATTTAGATTTACTTAGCGAAACAAAGAATAAAAAAATAAAATTTTTCAGAGGTGTATTTATGCGAGATCAACTACCAGACAAACCAAACTCTACCGAGACAGGAATAATTAATCTCGATAAAAATACCGGCCCTGGCACACACTGGGTTGCCTACGCGATTAATCCTCGCGAAGTCGTTTATTTTGATTCGTACGGATTAGCACCGCCAAATGAATTTATCAATTATGTGTCTTCGCTGAAACTTCCGGTTTGGTATTCGACACTTCCAACGCAGACATTAGCGGATCCACCGATATGCGGCCCTGAATCAATTAACGTCCTCGATGCAATTTCAAAATCATCCGGCCCTTATAACAAAATTGTATTTGAATATGTCATAGATAAATATCATGGTTGATATTTACGGTAGATTTATCTACAGGAAGGAAAAAACAGAAGTGACTGACGTCGATCTATCAAAGTTCGCAACCAAGAGCGATATTAACAATCTTCTATCGCTGTCAGAGGTGGACCCTGGCGAAGTTGCTGTTTTTCAAAATACCGAAGGAAGATTACAAACCAGCAACGTGAAAATAACTGATATAATCAAGCGAGAAGAATATAATGATCATATCAGTCAATTTACTCGTCAATCAGAATTAGTGTTGAAATCTATAGCTGATATTACTGATCTATTAGCGGTATTGCCACTAAAGGCTAATATCGCGGATGTAGAAAAATCCGACAAAGAGCTATCAGCGGCGATACTTCTAAAGGCCGATAAAGCATTACACGACGATCTTCAGGACAGAATGATAAAAAGATTTACCAAGCTAACTAACGATCTTAAAAAACTAGACGATACATCAAAAAATCTCAATAAAAAACTCGACGAGGATATAAAAAAATTCATCGAAACCTCCTCAACTACACACAGCGATCTCATCGAGAAAACAAAGAAAATAAACGAAGATATCGCCCAAATCAACAAAGATATTGAATCGGCACGCGCATTAATTTTTCAAAAAGCCGATAGAACATCACACAGCGATCTCATCGAGAGAGTAAAATCCATTAACGAGGAAATTACCAAAATAAATATCTCGTTAGGTCAGAGAGCAACAATCGACGATATCAACAAGGAAATTAATAAACTCAGCGATGTTGTTGTTCCCGAATTTACTAAGGGGTTTAACGCGATGCGTGAATCGACAGATGAGAAAATAAAAAAAATCAACGAGGATCTTCTCGACGCATCTACAAAAATTAACGATATCAACACAAAAATATCGTCAATGAACCTTGGAAGATTATCGCGTATTTCGATACCAGCGGAAGTAGAAATAAAAAATATACAATGCCGTGTTCCATTTATGGTAGAGACACAAGAGGGCGCATGGACACCCGAGAATAACATATTTAAATTTACCCCGCCAATTACTGGAGTATATCGAATATTTCTTCAAGCTATGATAAAATTTAAAATAAAAGCCTCACATGGCACTTTCGACGAAAATTTTAATTACTTTATGGCCGTAGGTTACGAGGTCACATTTGTGCTAGAACCACCAGATAGAACCAACATGGGACCAGTGTATTATACTATATTTTTCGAATTTTTATCCGAATATACGCAATAATCCGTAATTGTTATCGTAAGATACTAATAAATGACCGCATCGGACTACCGATACAATCAGGCGAGGTCATGGCAGGATTCGCTAAAAAAGCTCCTAGACGAGTATCAGATAAAAATAAAGAAATACCAGCGTAGATTAGTTACCATTGACGTCGCTGTGTACGCAGTATCCGCGGTAGTTGCCGGCGCGGGAATAATTTTATCCGCGGTAACAACAATAGCGCCAATCGTTGCAACGATAATCATCTCGTCGACAACAACAATCGCTGGTGTTCTCAATATCGTAGCGAAAAAAATCTCCTCGTGCACGAGTGAAAAGTTATCATTGTACAAGAATAAATTATCCCAGGTCAACGACGCGTATTCGAGATTATCATCGCTGCTTTCGGAGAGTCTCAATGATGGCGTTATCTCCGATCCAGAATTTTCGGCAATGATCAGTATTTACTCGGAGATTGAACAAATGAATATTAATAATGTCCGAACTAGCTCAGATCGTGACAAACACGACACCGCCGACAACAACACTAATATCGTTAAGCTCAACCAATCCAGAATTTAGCATTAATTTTTCAACACCAATCAGCGTCAAAGAAATTGCGTTAACGCAATTGCGTGTCTACAATAGCTGGCCCAATGTTAGATCGAAATCATTTGGCAGATTATTATCAAACAATTCACTTGTTTTTGCCAACAAAAACAAATCCGATGGAACACCTGATTGGATACATGTTGGTATACCAACAGGCAGTTACGAAATTGATCAGCTGGATAAGGAATTTACCACCAGAATATCAAATATAACCGGCGATGCTACTCCGGGAATAAAGATATCTGCGCACGAACCAACGCTATCATCGATGATAGAAGTGAAATCACCATATATGGTAGATATTTACCAATCATCGATTAGGACCATATTAGGTTGGCCTGAAATTCCACTCCTGGAAACATCCCCCGATACAACTCCAGGATTTACCTCGAAGGATTCATCAAGGCAACCCGAACCAAAAAAATCCGACTTTACCACGGACGAGGTATCGTATGAAGTTCTCTCATATCACTTGGATCGAGTCAGTGCAGCTATTGATTTCATTAATCAACATAAATCCGGCAAAATAATAATCGCCTTTACTTCCGTTAATGAGGAATCGATAACATTTATGTCCGTCCCCTCCACACCCTCGGATACACAAATCGTCTATATCGGTGCAAATAAGCACCCGACCATAATATACGGCGATTATATAAAAAAAACTATCGACGAATTTAACGCGGAACATAAAATGTATCTATCTCACGTGAGAACATTATTCAACGAATGTATCTCAGATAAATCAATTTCATGTGAATTAATTTCCAAATATGTGAAATATTTAAATGGACTCGCGAACGATCTTGAATATTATCACGGTATGTTCATTAAGGCTATCATCGACGATATATCAGCTGGGTTTAATTCCTACGGCCACACATTGATCAAAAACTCAGGTAATAAGAAAAAATTTGTGACATTACATAAATTAACCACGGAGACATTACCAAATTTCAAATTCCCCGGTTATGACGTTGATAAACTAAGAAAATCCGTCACTGATACCATCGATGAGTTATTTCCGAAGTTACATGCCGCGTGGGCAGAGAAAAAGCAATTAGCGCTGTTACTCAGACACGATAATGATCCGACCAAAGGCGGGCGGCATATCTCGCCAGGTATCTTTAATATAACGGAAGTTATCGCGATTTATCTTCACGCGGATGTTGTCGAGGGCAGCTACAATGTTGATTCGTCAGAGTCAAATCAGGCGCAGCAGGGATTTATATTGTATTCGTTTTCACCTAGCGCTTCTCCCATTTATTTGATAATAAAAGAACCAGTAAATCCGTTTTATCTGCGATGTCATAATCGATTGTTGTCAAGGATAAATTTCAAACTAACAGATCAGAAAGGAAATTTGCTTGATATACGCGGGGAAACGATAAGTATCAATCTGCTGGTAAAATCGTGAGAATCGCAGATTTTTTGAATCTGTACACCAGGGAAAAATGGGCCAAAAAAATAAATAAAAACCGGGGAAATTTTCAAAATTGGAAGATTTTTTTAATTTTTGTTTTTTTTTTGTTTGCGGAAATCTTCAGGAAAATTCAAGGATCAGAAATTTCCTTGGCCTTGCTCTCATCGACAAGTTTTTTCAGTTGTCTGACACGCGAGCTTGTAATTTTTTTTTGATTCATATGCATCCGATAAAATCAACCTAGCTTTTTCTACCAGCGTCGATAATTTAACAAAATCCTCGATTTGATCATCGCTGACTGTCGCAAGTGATTGATACATGGCAATTTGGATCTTTTTTATTAATTTGTACTCTGACGGCAGCGTGTATTTATATTCGAGTTTTCCCTGAACAATCGTCTCGAATTCGGATCGGATTTTATTCGCGTCCAACTCCGAGGGAAGATTTATTTTTTTCTTTCTCAGATCATCGATGGCTTCGATGATATTGCTTATAGTTTGTTCATCCATGTTATATTAATTCTGTTAATATTCAATTATTTTTCTTCGGATATTATCGGAATATAGTAAAACTCGATCCACTCACCAAATTTGTAGGAAAATGCTGCGCTAGTTATTTTTTCTGCCGCACATTGCACCGATCGTGGGTTAATACTAAAATATTTTGCAGCGGCGGTCATCGACGTGAATACAATTTCCTCATTTGTTTCTCGATTTACTGATTTAACTGCCTTTGGTATTCTGTATCCGCCGGTATTACCAGATTTACAATTTTCACTTTGCGTTACGACCCGGAGATTGGAAAGTTTGTTGTTAAGCTTATTGCCGTCAATGTGATCGATAACAAGTCCAATCTCTATTGGTCCGTTGAAAACTTCGAATACAAACCTGTGATTGTAATACGCAATTCTTCTCTTTGCTGGACCGAAAGTAAATATAAGATATCCAAATCTATTAACATTACCGACTTGATTCTTTGTTTTTGCATTTCTGACGGTACCATCCGATGATGCTTCGTACCCCTCAATGATTGGATGAGATCTATACTCGTGCGTGATTTTCATTGCAGGAATCGTTGATTTCATTTCCATATACAATATTCTGTTTGTTTAAATCGTAATTTGCCTTGAATCGATTAATATAATCTTCTTCGCATGTTATTATCGACGAGGATTTTTTTTCGTAATATCGGCGTAATTCTCGATAATTTTTCCCTCCACAGGATAAACACAATCGAGTTTTTCCTCGCGTGCCAACTTGACAAACTAAGCACCGCTGTGGTCCTTTACTGCCTCGTCGAATCGCATATATGTGAGCACCACAATAATCACCTCTGCAGGATTTGTCGCATGATTTTGTTGATCCGATTGGTATCCATTTGCATTGCATTATATAATTTAAACATTTGTCTAAAATATAATAATGGATGCATTTGATCTTGGTGAGGCAGAATATATCATTCCTGAGGTTGATCGTGCCAAAAAAGAATTTTTCGATGATGGAGCGGTTCACACTTGGTCGACATGGAAAACTAACTCTGTTGATGCTACGATGAATCTGGAGCGGGCCAAGAAGATAATCGAGCATATAAAATCCGAACACAAAGAAGAACGATTTATCTTTGGAATAAAATTTATTGCACAAATGCCTGACGACACTTGGATTATTCGCGATAAACGAGATCCCGTGCGTGGCAGTAAGAAAAACGTTATTATTGATAAAAATTCGAAGCCAGGATTATTATTGGGAATTGACGGTCCTTATTATGCCAGGGCGTATCCTTCTAGTGCTGTTGTTTATGGAATTTATCGACTAAATAACAACCCGGATGTGAAAAATCTACCCGCGATGAAAGAATCACCGATGATAAACTGCGTGGCTGAGCGTGTTATCGAGCATATGAAAAACGCTCGTCGTGGATCCGGTCTGACCCAGTTGAGGTTGGATAAAATTAACTCATGGGTGAAGACAGTTGTTGATGGCGCATCGATTGACGATGTTGCTGTGTTGAGCAAGAAACTTAAATTTCCTATCACGGTGAAAACGCTATCGGGAGAAATATTATATTCTTCGCCGTATAGATCTCGAGGAGTACCAATCGAGATTGTTGATCATAATTCACATGCGTGGTCGCAGTCGGTAATGATATTTCCGCGAGATCGGGTTGTTAAATTTTATCCCGTGGAAGGCGCCGATGCCATGTTTCGATATATCAAAATATTAGCCGCATCTGATCCAATATCAGTTTGGTTATTCTCGAGCGAAGAAAAATATGATCAGTTTATATTGCCGCGAGGAGATATTTACCGTGATGAAAAATTACATGAATCTATGAAAAATATCGCGGTGAAATATTCGTCAAATCCTGATCAGTTACTGACAAATTGTTTTACTGTTCCGTCTGTTGCTGCTCACGCTGCTAGAGAGAGAAATTCGTGGAAACCTACAAGGAACGAATTTCTCACTGATATTCAACTTAGCTGTATCGAATACGGCCATGGCGGATTGTGGAATACCAAATATTATTTCGAAGACATGATATCCGTTGATATGAGCGCGTGCTATCCTGGAAGTTTCCTCGGATATGGTGATTGTGCGGATTATTTTGCTAAATTCGGCCATCCCACCAGCGAGATGACGAGAGTTGCAATTAACGGACCGTTGCCTGATTTTGTCATGACCGGATTCGCTTATGTTACTTCATTCGAGTTTGCTGAAAATTTACATAAAATTTGTTATATTTGGTTTGGTCGGCATTTATCTCAACGCAGATGGGTTCCTATAGTGTTGTTGAGATATATGCTGGATTCGTCAATGTTAGTATCGTTGACAGTGAGCGAGGCAATTATATCATACAGAAAACAAACTGAAGTGTGGTTGCCGACGGATTGTGAAAACGCGAAAGATATTGGAAGAAAAATAATTGGCAAATTTACTCAAGGAGGATCCGTTGATCATAAACACCGACATGCTAGGTTGTTTATCAACGATGCCGAGATGGACTTTATTATTGCCGATACGGTATCGCGTGGAATATTCTGCAACAGAGAGAATATTATTATTGACGGAGTAAAGTTGGGTACCGTAATTAGCTATCTCGATGGAGAATCAGCGCAGTATACGCATTTGAGATCATCGATGCTCGCTTATGTGAGTATAAATTTACTGTCGATGATAAATAAATTTTCTGATATCGCGTTAAGGGTCGCAACGGATTCGTTTTATATCGATAAGAAATACCAGTATAGGCTGGATAATTTAATCGCCGATGGCTCTTGGGGCACTTGGAGGATAAAAAACGAGGATATTCTAGATTACTGTGAGGACGCCGATGTCGAAGATTGCGATAAATTTCATCAAGATAAATGCGAGGAAATATCGATGGCTGCATCTGCATTTGACCCAATTTCACGTAACAAATTCGTTTACATGAATGGTCCTGGTGGTAGCGGTAAAACAACGCGAGCGATAAATTTATTTGCGAAATCTGATATGATCGTGTTGACTCCAACTCACAGATTAGCGCGAGAAATAAGGCAACGCGGCGTTGATTCTTGCACGTATCACAGTTATTTCAAATACAGCGGTGGATTATGGGATTCGGCTCGCATGGGAAATAAATATATCAATAAAATTATAATATTTGATGAAATTTGCACAGTAAATTTAATAACGCTAAAATCATTCCTGGCATGGCTGGAGGAGAAAAATACAGCCGTGATAATGTGCGGAGATCATGGCCAACCTGATCCGATTGATGGTGAATCTCCTCACGAATGGCTCAGGAATTTCGTTGATTATTATGAGGAAATCGACGCTGATTATAGATCCGATGATATTTTACTGACTGAATTCAAAAAAATAATTCGATTACAACCGAATAAAATTCAATGCGATGTGATGAGAAGAATAATCGACGAGACTCCGATGGATATTTTTCTAAATTTATGGCGTCCCGATCATCTGATTGTTGCTAGTAGGAAAATTGTTCGCGATGTTATTCAGGATATATTATTCAAGCTGCATTGCGAGAAATTTCCAACATTGCAGGTGCCGTTGTGTTACAGGCCCGCTGATACCAGGAAACAAAATATCAGTGTTACTTTACCCTGCGGAGAGGAAAAGATCTTGGTACTGAACGATATTATTCTTGTTGATATTAATCTTGTTAATGACGCGATAAACGCAGAAAGATCGCCATGGAAATTAGGATATGCAACAACGATACACTCGACGCAGGGATTAACCGTAGATGGCCAAGTTTGGATTGTCGATGATAGAATTTCCTGGTCAAATTTAGTGTATTTAGCCGTGTCAAGAGTAAGAAAATTATCTCAGTTAGGTAGAATTCGGTTTCACATTAATGACGCTGGCGGTAGTTGAGTATCTTTCGGTATTATTTGTAATTCCTCCTTGGTAAATCCGCGTTGTGGCGCTAGCGAATCTAGGAAATAAATTGCTGGTCTTCCCGATGATCTTGTTACGGCGGATATTTTATGTGTTGTAACGCTCCAATTTGGATCGGTTGCTCTTTTTCTTCCTCCTTCGGCCTCGCCTTCTTTATATAAATACCGGACAGTGACGCTACCTAGCACAGGCGGAATTGTAGAATCTCGCTTTAGGGGTATATTCGATTTTGTAATTGCAATTGCGGGTTTCATTGCTATTGTTCGAGTTACTTCGTTATTTAGCGCGTTAATCACATGAGGCAATCTTGATACCCAATCATGAGATCGATTATCTTGAATAAATTCACGCGCGTACTGGTATCCGAATAATCGTTCTGCAAGCGTTTTGTTGAATCTTTCGACGATAGCTTGATTGTGATGAACACCTACAATACCGCGACGGATTTTAACATTATTCTTTTTCATCAATGAAGTAACCGCGCCGAGAAATTCTCGACCTGGATCAACCTGGAGAAGCTTCGGCCAGGTCAGCGGAGATCGCGAGTAAATTTTCTCAAATGCCTTTGAAATTTCCGTTGCTGTTTTATTCGATAACGGTTCAGCTTCCTTATATCTGCTAGCAATATCAACAACCGTCAGGACGTATTTGTATGTGACTCCGTCAACGGTATCATGAGGAAGAAACATAAGATCAGCCTGATGAACTTCATTAGGGATACTGACAGAGAAACTCGCATATGGTATTTTCTTAGGCGGAGGAAGATATATTTGCCAGACTGCCTGTTTCGATAGCCACGATTCAGCAACGGATTGTTTTACTTTTGCTGCCTTGGCGAGTTTGGCTATTGCTGATTTTCCTCGCCAAAAACCTCGCGGAGAATAATATATTTGCTCCATTATTATTTACCAGCGCCGAGTACTAATTTACCTTTCATTGCGCCTTTTATCAACCAAGTTGCCAATTTTTCTTTGAAACTTTTGTCAGGAATCGCGTCTATTGCATGAATTAGCCTAATATCAGCGAGATGCCGTTGTTGTAAATCCCCACTACGATACGCAAGATCGTGATAGTAACACGCGTTATCGATGGCGTTTACTGGATCCTCGCCGGGATTTGGTTGATTATTATCGTTGAGTCTTATATCGAGCCTTGTGCCGGGTCCGCAGTAATTGTATCCTGGCAGATGCTTTTCTCCGGGATATTTCGCCCAGGGAGTTCCGGGTAGATTTGACAAGGAGGCGGCAATGTCTCCTCCGGTTCTTCTATTTTTTTTTTACAAATTTAAACTTGCGTGTCTTACAAACTTCGCATTCTCCTGCAATTGCGTTCCTGTTATTGCGTGTGACAATTTCGATTGGATTTATCGTAGCTGTGTGAGTGCGACACTTAACACAATATAGATCCATGTATTCTAGTAACATGAATGTAATTGATTTTTCAGCCACGAAGCGACGCGAGCAGGTGAAACACAACGCGGTGTTACCGAATTCGATAAGGATGATAATCATTGGCCCGTCCGGTTCTGGAAAGACGCAGTTGTTGCTAAATTTGATAATGCGATGGCTAAAATGGGATAAGTTGTATTTGGTTGCGCCATCCGTTGATGATCAGCGTTGTTATCAAGTACTAAAGGAATTTAGCGACAATACCGACGAAGGCACAATCGAATTCATCACAGACATCAATGAAGCTCCATCAGTGGAAAATTTAGATGGCGATGTTAATAATCTTGTTGTTTTCGATGATGTTATGCTGGATAAGCAAACTAATCCGGCTAGGATATTTTCGCGTGGCCGACACAAGAACACCGATGTTATTTACGTGACGCAGCGATATACGCAAATTCCAAAGGTAATTAGGGACAATTGTAACATTTTGTCGGTTTTCAATGGCGTCGATACTCACACGCTGAGAAATATTCATCAGACTTGGTGCAACGGCGACATGGACATAAACAAATTCAAAAATTTCTTCAGCCGCGCCCAGGCAACACCGCACGGTTTTATCACGATTAATCTTCATGATCCGCGTAGTAGATATCGAATCGGTCTTGATCAAATTTATTCATGAAACTCGCAGCCAAATCTTTGCAAACTTCGTCGACACCAGAATAAATTCCCCCCCCCCTTTTTTCCTTGTCCGGAATCATTCAATTTGCACACCAAAAATTGCAGTCGGGAGTGAATTTACGCAAATTAATTTTCGTAGGAAGGCTTATTTTTGAAATCTGAGGCTTCTACGGAGAAAGTTCTCGTAGGAAGGCTTTATTTGGTCTGAAACGTCTGGTCTGTAGAACTTCCCTGCTGCTGATTGTATTTGGCTTCTCACTCAAAGTACCGATTGTGTATATGGCTTATTTAATATGCCCTTATCGTATAGAGAGATCAGTGCTATATTATGTTGGGATATGACGCACATTCATCTCAGTTCCGTAATCGCCAAGTCAATGTGACTCAACGTGATGTGTCGAATTTTACATTAATAATCCCCAGCGATTATCTCAAGATACATAAGCCAAACAGTTCAGTTAATTACACGTGTTCACAACCATATCGGTAACGTCGCTTAATATTAAGTGTTAATCTGTACGAGTAATTTTCAGTAAGTAGTTATGAAGTAAAATAAATGGAGGGAAATAAACACAATTTTAGGTATGTAATTTGATGCTAACAATGAGATGCCAAAGACACGCACATTCAAGAGTTCATTATTCAAATCTACTTCAATCATAAGTACATGCGTGCTTTGGTAGAAGAGTCCTATAGTTAAATATTTTTATGAAGTGATTGTAACATGCCAAACTGAATTTTAATCTGTCATTTGTAAAATTGTTAATTTGACATTTTGCCACGTAGTTCTTCTAAGAATCCTGTAGAGATGTAGTATTTATCTACGAAATATAAATACACACGTGTTTTAGATCAAATACATTTTTGATGCAACAGTGGTATAAATTCCTAAGGGAAAGAAAATCGTATATCAAACAACATTACGACTTGACTAATACTCCGCACATACTGTTCGTCTTATTTTGAATACAGTTTTGTAACACATCACTAAAACACATGGAAGCATAGCAGCAGAGGGGGCGAATCGGACATTTTGTCCAATCGTTATTTTGCTTAATTATTACTTTCTGCACTCAACGATCTAGTGTCGTCAGCGCCTGGTAAAAAAAAAACGACGACGTCGTTGGGGGATCGTCGCGTCGTCATTTGGTTTAATTAACACCTTCTGCGCGCCGATTCCCAGCGTCGTCAGCGTCCGGTAAGCACGTCGACGACCGCGTCGATGTCATTGCCCCCTCTGCTGCTAAGAAGTTATTTACAATGAGGGTCTTTATGATCTTACAAACAGAGTGATCACTAACTCCTCCTCTTGCAGATCAATTAGGTTATTTGACTGATCGGTAAGTCTGAAATTAATTCTCGTTAAAAACCGATCATGGCATCGCATATAGACCGGATTAATCGGACTCTCAACGATTAAAAATCCCGGAGGGGCTGTTGGTGAAAACGAATAAAGGATATACCCCTGTTGAGCTTGATTTGATTGCTTGGTATCCACCTGATAACTCCCTTCGATAACATCACACACTAGATTGATCGCTATCACCGATGCGATATTTACGTTGTATGGAGCAATATGCCTACCACCATCTCCGTTATCGTGTCTGAGGATAGTTGATGGGGCGAAAAAATCATTAAGAGACTTTCTTAGTTCTGGCGCGTTGTATTCTGGAAACCTAAAATCGGGTAAATCGGCTTCTGTGATATTATACTCGGTTAGGAATTTTTGCTTATTATCATCGCTGTTAGCAGATATTATCCCGACGATTCGTTTATTAATATATTCCATGTCTGATATAAGTTGATTTAACACCTCGATGTGTTTTTGTGCTTTTGTTTTCCGTAGTTGTTCTAGTTGTGATTGGCAAATACGATTAATCTCAGCAAACGTATTAATGATATCATCTAAACTAACTGCGAGCTGGACGTGTGATTCAGGAGTGTCCTCATACAAAAAATACCATTGCATGGTATTCCTGTTTTGAAATGCAAACTGACTGAGTAATAACGTGTTTTTCATAATAGACAAATTATCTCGATAACTGGGATTAATCTCATGATACGATCGCGCATTCGTGTAAGATTCCGGCGGACTTTCATGAGGTGGATTCTCAGGCCATCCTAGTATGGTTCTTATTGAACTGTTATAAATATCAACCATATACCCCGGTGTGCTTATTTCAATCGTCGACGATAACGTCGGTTCATGAACCGTAATAGCGATTTTTGATTCCTTTCCTGTGATCGATTTTATCCTGCGTTGAAATTCTTTATTGATTTGCTCTATTTGGTATGACCCAGTTGGTATTGTAACCTCCTCCCAGTCTGGGGTCCCATCGGGTTTATTTGTCCGTGCAAAAACCAGCGAGTTATTAGGTTGTTGTCCGTTAAATGCGTCCGCTCGGATATTAGGCCAACTGTGATATACTCGCAATTTTGCCAGCGCTATTTCCTTTACTGGAACCGGTGATGGAAAGTTTACACTGAATTCGGGTTTCGTTGATGTTATCGATATCATACTTGTTTGTACCGGAGTGGTGTTCTCCGCGATCCGCTGAAGTAATTGAGACCCTTCGGGGTTCAGCGACATTATTATTATTCGTTGTTTTTAGTGTCTAATTTTAACAACCAGGTGGTTTCGGCTTCCAGTTGAAAATCCTCGATTTTTGACATCGCGGAGCTATATAACTGGACCATCGTGGAGAATTCAACATCGGATACGAACAAATTATCAATTGACAACGAGATCAACCCGGATAATTTCGAGTACGCGTCGGATACTATTTGATGTTTTACTGTATACTCGTTGAGTTTTTTCTGAAAACACGATGATATCTTCCTAGTGATTGCGTTGGCGACTCCAGCAATTGTTGTCATCGCGGAGACGGCGATTGGAACAGCGATCGGGGCTATCGTGGTCACCGTGGATAAAACGACGCCGGTACCGGCCACTATACCCGACACCGAGTACACGACCGTGTCGATGGCGGTTATTTTTCGGCGGTATTTTTTTATTTTTGCACGGTATTGTTCGGAAAGTGTTTTCAAGTTCGCGGAAAATTCTTTTGCGGTATCGAATCGATATTGATGTGACGTAGGTGATACCTCTGATTCAATTTCCTTGGTGGTCATTTTTATTTTAAAAGAACTAGTGTTTTTAATTACTTAGATTCGCTACAAATTCCACATACCATGTAATGTTTGCCCGGGCTAGATTTCTATCAACGGCATAAATTGTAAACTGTTCAGTTGCGTTCTTGTCTATAATTGTTGATATTGTATTGTTAAACCCGGATGAACTCGACGATAATATATTAAACTGCATCATTGAAACCAGTGTCAGTCGATAAATACCCTTAACAGTTGCGGTGATATTTACTGTATTCTGTGTAGGAGTCCAATCGAATGATCCATGCCGAATTGTGTATACTGTGTTGATGATGTTCTCATGAGGGGTTTTTATTTTTTCGAATTGCTCTGCTACTCTCGGTAGTCCGTCTTTAATCGCTTCAACATCAGTTTTAATCGTTCCTATTTCCTGTATATGCGTGTCCACATCTTTTTTGTTCGCTGCAACATTAGTTTTGATTGTTTCTATTTCCCGTGTATTCTCGGTTATACTTTTTTTGTTCGCTGCAACATCAAGTTTGATTGTTCCTATTTCATATGTATGCACGTCTATACCTTTTTTGTTCGCTGCAACATCAGTTTTGATTAATCCTATTCCCCGCCAATACGCGTCTACATTTTTTTTGTTCGCTTCAACATCAGTTTTGATTGTTCCTATTTCCTGTGTATGCGCGTCCACACCCTTTTTGTTCGCTTCAATATCAGTTTTGATTATTCCTATTTCCTGTGTATGCGCGTCTATATTATTTATGATCGTTGTAACATCAGTTTTGATTGTTTCTATTTTCCGTCCATGCGAGTCTACATTATTTATGATCGTTGCAACATTAGCGCCGATTATTTCTATTTCCCGTTCATGCGCGTCTACACTCCTTTTGTTTGTTGCAACATCAGTTTTGATTGTTTTTATTTCCTGTCCATACGCAGTGATATCATTTATAGTTATTGTGATTTCATCCGGCTTGGTATTTTTTTTACCAAGGAATTTATCAAAGTTGTCATCGATCCTGTTAACATTTTTTCGTAACGTGTAAAATTGGCCCGACAGCGTCGTAAACTCCAAAATAGTATTTTTTATTGTTGCAAGATTTGGTTCGAATACTATCGGGTACCCAAAAAATCTATCGATAGTTGTTTTCACATGCCCTTCGAGTTCGATTATTGATCTATTCAACCTTATAACACCGTCTTGGATTAATTCTATCGTATTCTCTATCTGAAATATATGTCTACCCGGTTTGAGTAGTCCGTCGCCGGTATACAACGCTATGGTGCCATCGGCAGCATCACGCTGTCGTATTAAAACGTCATTCAGCGACACATTACTGGATTTCAATTTACCCTGGCGGTCTTGAAATACAACTATTTCGCCCGGGTCAACACTTGTTAGATTCAACATATCAGCGATTTCATCCTCAATTAGTTTTTTTATGTCGGCGGCGGCCGTTTCCGTGGATTCTTTTAGCGCCGAAACCGGTCGCCCCCAGATATCAATCATCGTTATTGTAAATGTTATTCTCTAAAATCCGTTGAGCTTCTACGACCCCACTAGTATATTCGTTTACAACCACATGAGGTGGTTTTCGCGATGATGAAATCGCCGCAAGTACGTTTAATACCTCGCGGCCACATATCGGTGGGTCACTTAATTGCTGTGTTGGCAGCGTGGAATAAAAAACCCGGGCTGAACACGCCCCGGCTGAACACTCCCGGATATACCGCATGAACTCTTTCGGCGGGGCTAACCCGTATGAATCAAAATAGACTATCGCACGCGGATCAATCGCGTATGCAACCCAATGAGTTCCCGCTCCGGAGGACCCATCGAGGTTAATTATGCCTGTTTCAGTATTCCTTGGTGCCGCCGGTAATTGATCCCTCATAAAAACACCTCTGAAGTTTTTTATCGCTAACGCGTTTGCGGCGTCTATTAAATCAAAATTAGACATGGGAGTCATAGACTCAGGAGTCATTGACTCCCGAGTTAATAAACGGTTCCCGGTAGTCTTAGACCCTTTCCCGAGTACCATGAATACGGGGTTCCCGGTAGTCTTAGACCCTTTCCGGCCACGGGTCGTTTTTTTTTGTAGCCTTTCCCGGTTGCCTTCTTCAATGCCATCCCCGCCGCGGTACCAACGGCTCCTAACGCCGCCGCCTTAGCCACTGCTGGTGCGGCCGCGGCAATCAACGCTGGAATCGCAGCTAACAGCGGAAATATCCCACCGGTCTTTTCCATGTTTTTAATTGCTGCGGCCGAAAAATCTATTTGAACACCCTTTTTATTCTTCATCGCATCATTGAAATGTTTTATTTGACGCGCCGTCAACGATATCTTATGATTACCACCTGCCATCTGTGACGGCTTCAGCGTTATTGTGGTTCCGCATTGTTTAGCCGACTTTGATCGTAATTTCTTGACTTGACCATCAGTCAACTCTACACTGACGACACTATACGACATTTATTGTAAACGCGTTTTGTGCTTTCAATTACATGTTTTCCACTGGCGCATCAACGATTCTCATTCGTCCACCAACACCTTCTAGCAGCATTGATTTATCGCTGAGAATGACAGCAACCGCTCTATAATTAACACCACCCGGGGCTATACGAGCTCGGAAGTGTATATCAACGACGGATTGTCTCGTTAAATCAAGATGTTCCAGCGAAAAATAATAAATCGGATACAGGTTTTTAAAATCAAGTTGTGATATTTGCAAACCAGTGTCGACGTTTTGATCACGACCCATATACGACAGCAATCGATGGTACACACGTGCGATATGGTTGTCGCCGTAATTAAGCTGTATATCCTCGGATGGTTCCTGTTGTCCGTTTATTCTCAGCGAAACATCCCTGACTCCTAATTGATCAAATATCATATGGCTGCGTTCTTGACTGCCCAATCGTTCCCTATTCTGTAGCGCTATGAATATATGACGCGGGGCTGAAACACCCTGTTTTGATGCCAGGTGCCATGTAAACGTATCGGCGACGTTATCCTCTTTAGCATCAGTTGTTACCGCTAGCCAACTCAACAACGATTTCCCTCCCTGTTCCATAAATGCTAACAATCGTGCTTCCGTGGTAACTGATGGAGTCAGCACCGGCATCCACAATGCCATTTTAGTTAAAATGACTTTACCGGCAGCGACGCCAGCAGCACGCCATATTGCATTGTTATCATCGCCCCTTCGCGTCAGCGCGATTGTATGCTTAGCCCCATAGACAACTTTTCTGACATTTCTGCAGAATCCAAATATGTGATGGAGTGGAATCGCGCATGAAAACTGTCGGCGTGGTCCTTGCAACATTCCTACTCGTGCTGCGAATCCTAGATTGTAATCATTGTTGGTGCTTTTTATAATATTAAAATTAGCACCTGGTCTTGCTCTGCGGTCTGGATTGGCTGCTTCAGCCTGTGGGTCAGTTGCGGTATTTCTTTCCGCCAGCACGTTGATGTACTGAATATGGTCAGCGTTATTGGTGGTGTCCTTCGCAAACATCATAGATGGGCCCGCCGATCTTGTATAATCATCCGAGTATCTCGCCAACCCAATTATCGTCGTTGCAACATCAACCTCGCGTTCTATTGATTCAATTTCTCGCCCGTCAATAAGATATCTGGCGCTCTCAAATAACGCCATGATACCGTTGTTGACGAAGCCAACTCGAACACGATGGTCATCTGCGTATGGTGCATTATCGGCAGCATTTGTCACGAGTTCTCCCTCGATTTCGATAAACGCTTCACACGGCAGAAAGTATTTACTGGTATCTTGGACCTGAAGTTCAATTCGCGATCGTAGGTCGGGTTGCGCTGCATAATAAGAATAATATTGATAATCACGGACAGAATCATCCCTGCGCACTGGGGCATCCATATCAAACGCGGGATCAGCGGTACGCGCAAACATTCTATTATTTATCATGTTGATGTTTTCAATTGCGATTTTTTCGTCGTAAATTCTTTGAATTTAAACCACTCCCCGCTATCGCGTTCATGAGCGCGTTGGTTGCCGCATCGGCGGATGGCGAAGTCGCCAACGACGGAGTCGTCGCCAACGACTCTAATTTTTCTTCCACGGCGTTATTTATTACTTTACTGACATTTGCAGGCATCACTGTCGTTGATGGCATCACCGGTGGTTTCTGTTTTTTTCTCCTGGATTTCACCAACGACATTAGTTTGTCTCGCGCGGCAGAAAGCGCCTTTCCGGCAACATCTCCAATGGCACTAATACCCTTATCACGAATAACATCAATAGCCTTCATTCCTAATTGTTTGGCTAACGGCGCTACTTTTGGAGCCATTCTTGTAAATAACCCCGCAATGGTGCTACCGAGACCATCTCCATAGTACGCGCGGTAAATAGGCAATCGCGAGTTTACCACGTAGACGAGTACTGGTTTATCATGGTTGTAGTGTATGATCATCCTTATTAAAAACACCAGTTTTCCAATTAATCATCCACGAGTTCGTCTATGAGCGTTCGATATGCATTAATGTCCATAATACCGCCTGCAAATAACCGCTTGCAAATATCAGCGGCCTCATTGATTATTTCCGGAGAGTTATTTCCGGCTCGTTTTCCTCCGATTAGTACTTCCAGCCGTGATATATCACTGAGAACACTATTAGGACAGGTAACGCCGTAGGATTCTTTACCAACAGAGTATCCTTTTCCTTTTTTTGGTGTTATACTCTTAACTTCCTTGTGGAATGCGTCGTAATCGGATTTACTACGATGTGGTAATGCATCTTTATGTTTACTCGCTAAATACACTATTCTTGCCCAGTCCTTTAACGACTTTATATTTTTCTCGTAACCGCTATTGATATGCTTCTTATCTCGTATGCTCTTAGCAAAATTGTTGGCAGCAAAATTAATTAATTCTTCCCTGTTGCTGAAGCCTCTAATTTGATCTATTGTGCTCTTCTTGAGTACAATACGGGGTATATTCCCCTCTTTTTCTTCCGGTATTTCTTCTTCCGGTATTTCTTCTTCCGGTATTTCTTCTTCTGGTTCTTTCGCAGTAGCACCTAGTTCTTCCTCGTCGGCCATTGTAACATAAGGTTCTTGTGGTTCGGTTATAGCGAGTGGTGGTGGCCTCCGTGTTGTAGCAGCCGCTATTTTCGCAGGGAGTGTTTCTAAAGACCTTTTTGTTTGTTTTGTCTCTGCCGCTATCTTTTCAAGCGCATCGAGGACGGGTACAGTTGCCGCCGTAACATCTTTGGTCGCTTTAGTTACCGGGGCAAAGAGTTGTTCGCTTCCAACAGTAAAATCGGTTTGTAGTTGCTGCCGCGTTTGAAGTTGTTCTCGGACCCTGTCCCGTAACGGTATGAACTTTTTAAGCGCTGCTAGCCGCTCTCTGGCTAGCCGAGTAGTAAGTGATTCGCCTACCATTATTGCAATTGCTCCGCAATTTCTAATTTCTCCCCGGAGGCTCCGTCTATAATCCTTCTAATGTTTTTGATCTTACTAGAAATCTCCCTGCGTCGTTCATAAACACGTCCGAGTTTTTTTCGTATTATTTCAACGGCAGTGAATAGTCCAATGAATGCATTTGCGTCATTGTGGTACAAGTTTTCATTGATCGTATGTTGTAATCGTTTTATAAAAAAATACTCGCGGGCCAGGGTAAAACGCCCCCGTTTTGATTGCTCGTTAATAATCTCATAATCGGATAATATTTTTTCACTGTCGAGACCATCAGATAATTCAATTCCTTGATTTTTTAATTTTGAAATCTCGGCTAATATATTATTGATGTCTTCGATATTCATTATTCTTATAAAACATCTTGTTTTTAAATAAAAAAAAAATGAAACCCCGTGTATCAATCCCGAGGTGTTTAACATTCGATGAAACATAAAACAGAATATTACAGTTGTTTGTAAAGACAACTTATTAATTGTAATAGACTGCAGCGTTCACACTGTCGGCAACTTTGTCACTCGGTGATATACCATCACAAATTATTCCCTTTGATGTTACATATGAAAATCGAATTCTTCGCCCGGTCTTTTTTGAGATCGCTGTTTTAGTTATATTCTCTGCAACATCTCGAACTGAGGTTCTACAAATATCGAAATATTTTCCTGCCTCATTCATCGACTGAAATGTTTTTTCTTCGTGAGTTGTTGTATCAAATGACTTTACGGGTTTTGCTTTCTTTGGGTATTTACCGGTTTGGCCTTTTTTATTGTTTTCACTCTGAGAGATGGCTTGCAAGTTTATAAGAGAATTATCAGTCTTATTATTATTAATATGATCAATAACAAGACCGTCCTCGATTGATCCTTTAAACGTTTCATATACCACCCTGTGACAGAGATACTTCTTCTTTCCGGCACCAAACATTAAATACCCGTGATTATTTACGGTACCAACCGGCTTCTTCAGTCTACGATTTCTAACAATGCCGTCGCGAGACGCCTCGTAACTGACGAGCACAGGATGCGGCTGAAATTCTTGGTCCATTTGTATAATAATACTACTTGTCTAATTTATTATTTGGTTTAATTATAAATCTTTCAACGTAGTCTTGGGGGGTTTTGATGACGAAGTCTGCGGTGGGGCCAATGACGGCGTTTTTAATTCGCTTGTCATAATAGCGTTTTAGTTCCCTGTATCGCTTTCCGCCACAATTGATACACAACTGCGATTTTCCTCTTACACCAACGTGGCAAACCAAGCACGGGAGGGGGCCAAGAGAACCATTACGAACGCTTTGTAAATGATACCCGCAGAATTCACCTCTACATGATTTATTGCACGGGGTTATCGACCCAATCATTAACCATTTGCAGTGATTCATTATACTATATTCTTTCATTTAAATACTTGTTTTAATTATATGGATGAGTTTGAGAGATTGGCAGCAATTAAGCCCCGGAAAAATATTAAGTTCAATCTCGATAGAGTCCTCAAGGACACACCAAAAGCGTTAATAAACGATAAAACCCTGTTAAATAAAATACGCGATTGTATCGGTGAATTCAAGCGTGATGGTGCATCTCATAGTTGGTCAACATTTCGAATTGATGGCGTTGTTGATGCTACCATGAACGACAACCGCGCAGCAATGATAATATCACAACTTGACGGTAAAAGGTATTTCTTCAGAGTAAAATTCATTGTCCGGGTGGAATCAGGCGATTGGATCATGCGTGATAAATTTGAACCAGTTCTCAGCGACAAGAAAACAGTCACTGTCAGCCGCGACTCCAAGCCGGGGTTGTTAACCGGAATTGACAAACCATACTATGAACGAGCGTATCCTGAAACAGCAGTTGTTTATGGAATATACCCGTTAAATAAGAAACCTGATATCGGAAAACTGAAACCGATGAAACAGTCAACTGGGATAAATTGTGTAGCAGAACGAATAATAGAGCATTTTACAAATGCATGTCGAGGAAACAAATTGACTGATTTACGACGTAGCAAAATCAACCAGTGGGAACTAACCGTAAAAGAGCGTGGAGCAACCATCAGCGACATAGCGAGATTAGAAACATCGCTGAGATTTCCAATAACCGTTACAACGATAACCGGTGAAGTATTATACGAATCGAAGTATAAATCGAAGGGAGCCCCAATCAAAATTATTGATCATAACGAACACGCATGGACGCCCGTGATCACAATATTTCCACGGGATAGAACAGTAAAGTATATACCCGAAGAATTCCTGGGAGAACAATTCTCCAAGGACGGTTTTCTCGCGGAGAGGAAACTATTTGATGCTATTGCCTACTTGTGTAAAAACGACCCTGTATCAATGTGGTTACTTCGCAGCGCTGAAAACGATGTGGATACCTTTGATCAGTTTGTAAGACCAAACGGTGAATTATATCGCACTGAAGCGTTTCACAACAGGATGAAAAAAACCGCCATGGAATTTGAGGAGCATGATGAACAACTGCTAACAAATTGTTTTACGATTCCATCGGTTGTAGCTCATGTTGCAGCAAGGAAAAATGCGTGGAGACCAACGCGCAAGGAATTTCTGCCGGATGTACAATCCAGTTGTTTGGAGTATTATCACGGTGGATTATGGAACACTGAATACAACCGCGACGCTATGATTTCCGTTGATATGGTTGCCTGTTATCCAGCGAGTTTTCTCGGGTATGGATCCGCCGCCGAGTACTTTAGACGATTTGGACACCCCAGACATGAAATGACTCGTGTTGCTATTAATGGACCACTGCCTGATTTTGATTTAACCGGATTCGCTCGCATAGTATCATTCGAATTCGCGGCAGGACTCCATCGCTGTTGTTATATTTGGATCGGTAGACACATGTCTGAAAAGAAGTGGCTGCCAATAGCGCTGCTACGGTATATGATTGATTGTAGCATGCTAGTTTCGTTGATTGTCAGTGATGCGATTATATCATACCGGGCGCAGACTGAAGTCTGGTTACCAGAACCGGAGCGTCTAGATAGCATAATTGACGAGTCCAGAAAAAACATTGATGCCGACGAGGAATATATCATCGAATGGTCCAGGAGGATATTTAACCAACGAAACCGCGAGGCAAAAGATCTCGGTAGAAGAATAATCGGTAAGTTCACACAAGGTGGAAAAAACTGCGACTACAAACGATATTGCTCACGGCTGATTATAGATGACGCAGAATATGATTTCGTAATCAAGGACGCAGTGGCAAAAAATAGATACGTGAACTGCAAAACAGCTTTCTTGTCCAATGGAACGAGGTTGGGTACAGTTGTTACCTACAGCGATGGAGACAGCCCGGCGTATCCACATTTGAGGGCGTCTATGCTGGGTTATGCCGCTATTAATTTATTCTCGATGATAAATAGATTCCCCGACACCGCGGTTAGAGTAGCCGTTGATTCGTTTTATATAGACGTAGCGTATAAGGAAAACGTAGCCGAGTTTACTAGTCCGGACGAGAGTTGGGGTACATGGAGAATTAAAAATGAAATACGACGCGATTATTCCCCGTCAGCAGATGTCACCGTTGAGAACAACTACTTACGCGGTGATAAATTGTCAGAATGGTCTAATGCACCATCGTGTTCTGATCCAATTTGTAGACACAAGACGGTTTATTTAAGCGGCTGTGGCGGGTCAGGAAAGACGACTCGGGCAATTGAATTATTTCGAACGCGGGCAAGTATAATCGTGCTTACACCGACCCATAGACTAGCGCGAGAGATAAAACAACGAAATGTTGACGCCGTTACTTATCACAGCTTTTTTCGATACAGCGGCGGTGAGTGGACTCCTGATCGAATGGGTGAAAAATTTATTCCCGATATTATCATCTGGGATGAGATATGTACTGTTTCGTTAGATACTTTACAAATGTTTCTTGAGTGGTTGCTGCGCGCGAATACAGCGGTAATCATGTGTGGGGACCATGGCCAACCACCACCATTTGTCGGCGAGGGTCCACATGATTGGTTGAGCGGGTTCGTAGACTATTATGAAGAAACCGATACTGATTACCGAGCACTTGATGAACAACTGCGCGAGGTTAAAAAACTAATCAGATTACAGCCGGATAGAGTTCAGTGTGAAATAATCCGTGAGGTGATTCCGGAAACGCCGTTGAATGAATTCTGGGAAACATGGAGACCAAACGATTTGATTGTAGCGAGTAGAAAGATAGTCAGAGACACACTTCAGCGGAAGTTGTTTACGTTGCATAAGGAAAAGTTTCCAACGCGTCCAGTGCCGTTATGTTATAGACCCGCGGACACACGGCGGCAGAACATTGAAGTTGAAATTCCAGCCCCGACAGCGTCGGGGACAAAAAAACAAATTCTCGTGCTGAATGATATCGTGCTCGTTGATATCAGCGTCGTCGAGGACGCGCTACGTGCTGATAAATCCCCGTGGACGCTAGGATACGCAACAACAATACATTCCTCGCAGGGACTAACCATCACGGACACAATTGTTTGGATAGTTGATAATCGCATCGAATGGTCGAATCTAGTCTATCTTGCAGTGTCCAGAGTACGAAGGATAAATCAGCTTCGAAGAATTGTTATTGACGGAGCCGGTGACGGAGTCACTGACGAAGCCAGTGACGGAGTCATCGATGCAAGCGTCATTGATAGAAAACTCTCGGGTTACCGCCAACAGGATAAAAAAAAACAGCGGCGTTTTGATATTGATGCCGAATTAATAATCTCGCTACGACAACAACAGAATAATCACTGCGCGAGTTGCAATTGTATAATGAGTTGGCGTTATTCGGATAAAGACACTCGCCAATTTACCGTGGATAGGATCGATAACAGTCTCGGTCATGTCAAAAACAATGTGAGGTTGACCTGTCTTGAGTGCAATAGACGCAACGGCGCTAGTTAATACCACGTGGGGGCAATTGAGTATCGTTAGGTATCACTTGTAGTTGCTCGCGTGTAAATCCGCGCTGAGGAGCAGTTGAATCCAGTCTATAGACCGGTGGTCTACCAGTTGATCGTGTTATCGTTGATATGTTATGTGTGGTAACACTCCAAATAGGATCAGTAGCTCTTTTTTTACCGCCTTCAAGCTCTCCTGGTTCATATAGATATCTAACGGTGACATCGCCAAGAATCGGCTTGGAAACGCTATTTATTTTTGATTTTCCGGGTATATACTCGTATTTAATCGCGTCGCTGGGCTTCATGTTGATTGCTCGGGTAATCTCGTTATTTAACGCTGCAATTACACCTGGCAACCTTTTGACCCATTCACGAGATCGTTTTTCTTGAATGAATTCCTTCGCGTATTGATATCCAAATAACCGTTCAGCGAGAGTCCGATTGAATCGTTCAACAATTGCCTGATCACGATGTAGCGCAGTATGACCTCGTCGTATCGCGACGCTATGATGTTTTAGCGTTGATAAAACAGCGCCGCGAAATTCACTACCAGGATCAACTTGTAATAGATTTGGCCAGCGCAGAGGGCCTCTTCGATAAATTCTTTCAAACGCAGCGGCTACTTCAGTTGCCGACTTTGTTTTTAACGGCTCCGCTTGTTTGTATCGACTCGCAACATCAACTACGGTTAGCGCGTATTTGTAACCGTTGTCATGCGGCAAAAATAGTATATCAGCCTGATGAACTTCATTAGGTACGCTGACATCAAAGCGCGAGAAGTTGATTTGTTTAGGCGGTGGTAGATAGATTTGCCATATAGCCTGTTTGGATAACCAATTAGCCGCAGTGGTCTTTGTTACCTTTGCAGCGCTTGCAAGCTTACCAATTGCGGCCTTCCCCTTCCAGTATCCTCTCGGAGAATAATAGATGGATTCCATGTTGTTATTATAAACGCTATCGTTTTCAATTACCAGCGCCAGAAGCTCCGCTTCCAATCATTAATTTACCTTTCATAGCCGATTTTACCAACCATGAGGCCAATTTTTCTTTGACGGATTTGTCAGGAATAGCATTTAATGCGTGAATTAATTTTACATCCGCGATATGACGCTGTTGAAGACCGCTACTTTTGTAAGCAACATCATGAGCATGACACGCCTTATCGATAGCGTTTATTGGATACTCACCGGGTTTGGGCTGATTTTGATCATCGAGTCTAATATCTAATCGTGTTCCGGGGCCACAGTAGTTATATCCTGGGAGGTGTTTTTCTCCTGGATACTTTGCCCACGGTGTTCCGGGGAGTTTTGCCAATTTGGCTGCGATGTCACCTCCTCGCTTTTTTTTAAAACATCTCCGGGTCTAATAGAAATAAATCTAAATTTCTTTGTACCGCATTGTACACACTTGCCAGTAAGCGCCGATCTGTTATTTCTTGTCGTAACGGTTGTCATATCATTTGTGCCAGTACGTACTCTACACTTCACACAATATAGATCCATAATTTATGTATAGAGATATGAATATAATTGATTTTTCGGCGACTAAAACAAGAGAACCAGTTAAGCATGTTGCAGCGTTACCAAACTCGATCCGGATGATTATCATCGGACCATCTGGATCCGGCAAGACGCAATTGTTACTCAATTTAATAATGAGATGGATGAAGTGGGATAAGTTGTATTTGGTTGCTCCTAGCGTAGATGATCAACGATGCTACGAGGTGTTGAAAGATTTCAACGAGAATGCATCAGCGATCGCTAAAAAAAATGTTATTGAGTTTATTACGGATATCAATGATGCACCGGGTATTGATGATATTGATGGCGACGTTAACAATCTAGTCGTGTACGATGATGTTATGTTAGACAATCAAAAAAACCCAGCTAGAATATTTTCCAGAGGCAGGCATAAAAACACTGACGTGATATATGTCACTCAACGATACACTCAGATTCCAAAAGTAATTAGAGACAACTGTAATATTCTTGCTGTGTTCAACGGCGTTGATACACACACGCTACGAAATATTTGGCAGACATGGTGCGGCGGTGACATGGACTTTAATACTTTTCGAAACTTTTTTAGTCATGCTCAGTCGACCCCACATGGATTCGTAACGATAAATTTACATGATCCTCGGACACGATATCGTATCGGACTTGACCAAATATTCGGTTAGTTGTAAATAATTTTCATTGTAAATAACTACTTAGCAGCAGAGGGGGCGATGACATCGACGCGGTCGTCGACGTGCTTACCGGACGCTGACGACGCTGGGGATCGACGCGCAGAAGGTGTTAATTAAACCAAATGACGTTTGGACGATCCCCCAACGACGTCGTCGTTTTTTTTTTACCAGGCGCTGACGACACTAGATCGTTGAGTGCAGAAAGTAATAATTAAGCAAAATAACGATTGGACAAAATGTCCGATTCGCCCCCTCTGCTGCTAGCATAATCCGACCCAATAGTCGATAATGTATAAATGTAAGTGTTTGATTATCTTTACAAGCTAGTGGAGACCAAACTATGGATGTTAGAACATACGTATGGACTCAAAGGTTTATGTTGCTCTCTCTCTCTCACACACACACACACACACACACAAACACACGCACACATATTCAAACATGTAATTATGTTACTGTTGCAAAGGCATCACGATAATGAATTACAGAACTCAAACTGTTAAAAATATTTTACAGCTGTTTTGATATTATTTGTGTTTGTTCATTCTCTTATTTTTGTTTTGGAATTATGGTCTCCTTGTCATTAAACGTGTTATGGTCGAGTCAAAATATGAGAGATATTTGTAATGAATGAATTGTAAATTACTGGCTAATTGAAATAAAAATACGTCTTGAAACAATTGTTTTAGACTTAAGTTTGAAGCTGTGACATTAATTTTGACTACAAGATATCGAGAGACACACCATTTTGAACTGTGTAAATGTTGAAGCTGATAGTTTTATGAAAGCCGTGATAAACTTTTGAACATCAAGTTCGTCGAAATGCGAGACTTAGGAAACGTATGGAAATAAGCACGGTGAGCCGATGTTGTGATAATAAAATAATTAAATATTAACACTGGTATATGGAAATAGGAACGATATAGATAAGACACGTTGGTTTCCAGTACGTTTCTCGCAATGCAATCGCATAATTATATCAACTACCTGGATACCGCGAAAACATTCCTAGTGCTGTATTTTTCTCAACGTACAGCATTAACTACCACTGTATACCGCAATTGTAGAAGAGACCAACAATTTCATCTACTAAGGCAGAGGACAGACTCTTTAAACTGCGTCTGTCAAAAACCGTATTACGTATATTTGATTTAATTCACATTTGATTGATTTTTGTGTTTGATTTGATTTGATTGTTTGTGGGAATCTCTTTATTTTCTTTACATATCACTGTAATGTAATATTGGTTACAATGAATTTGATATTTTCCAGAAAATTCAATTTGACCCGAATCTTTCCATAAATACTTAATAATATAAATAGGTTTTTATATTTTTAACTTTGTTCCTAACCTTCATTGAGGGTCAACTGAACAACTTTTATTCTTGGAGAAAAATAATTGGTTTTTATCAAGGACATACGTGATTTTTACATGTAAACATGATTATATAATCCTCTATTTTGTAATTAGGCGTTTCCAAAATTGCGAAATATTTAGTATTAATAGTTATGTTTAGAGAGAGATCTCATAGTTTTGGGGATTTGAAACACTTGGTGTCAAGTATTTTTTATTGTGTTGTGATTAGTTTTGAGATTTTTAATTTTCTTTTACTTTTTCGGATACTAAAATATTAATTCGTTTCTCTGGAAATATTTCGTTTTCATAAAAATTTCATGAATAAAGACATTTCTTAAAATTTTTATTTTGGATCTCCATGACCGGAGATTTAATTATTGTGTTTCTAAACTGAACTGTATACTTCAACACCGTACGAGTTACAGCGTACGTCATCGCCTTCCATCTAGGAATCTTCGTTGGGACTCAAACTTGAAATCATTAGAACATTTTATTATTAGGACTTCTAAAATATTATTCGTGGATTATTCTTGAATCATTTTTGGATTTGATTCTTAAAACCGTATGATGTTTTTTATTTATATTTATACAATATGTTTCCAAGTAATTTTTATTTTTTAAAAGCTTGTTGTTTTCACTCTTTCTTGTGTTACTGTTTATTCGAGCCTGAACACGTAACATAAGAAAGGGAAACATATCTTGCTCTGTTTAGAGCAAAATAGAACCACTTTATATCCATGGTATTATGAAAAATGTTAATTACCTTGAGAATAAAGAAAACATTTCATCTCTAAAGAGAATCACCTCATCCCAGACAATTAAATGGCCAGTAAATTGCATTAGATTAATTTGCGATGTGTATGTTAATTGTTGTATGAATTACAATCTAAAATCTTCACTAATGTGGGGCGATTAAGGAAACACCTAGAAAAAAGGTAAAAGACTAATGATGACATTGGAGAGCCAATTGAGAAAAAATGTAGTGTTCATACTGAAGCCTACGATTTTCTAGCTACATTAATGATATAATAGGCGGGATAACTTTATATCAGATGCAATAACCCGACCAAAATATTTATCGGAGAGGGCCAGGAAACATTGAACTCTCAAACAGACGAAACATTTCGTGGACTTGAGAAAGTATGTATAGTTCAGACAGAAAACAAATACAGATCTGAACATCGAAGGATGCTTCGCGGTCTGACAATATAATACTTATACTTAAGACATTCACATATGCTAAATCAAAATTAAATAAATAATGACTTTTGTTTGCGATTTTTTTCTTCCGAAATATTCCTGAATGTCGGATTTTACACGAATCTGTTTTTAGCCACCGCGTTAGCATAAGTGACAGCTGGCAATGTGGTGATTAAATGATCATAAATATAATAATATATTTCGCCATCAATTTTTTGCAGATATAGCCGTTTAGTAAAAGAAAAATAATATTTTTAAATATTATGTCATGAATAATCAGTACACGCTGTTAATAATAATAAAGTCGCAACAAGATCATCGTAAATTTTCGTGCATTCCTTAATGATGAAAACTACCAACGTAGTACAGTTACAGTAAAATAAAAGTACCATGTTAAGTATCACAGCAACATAAAAAATATCGGTTAGTTATACCGGTAATAGCATGTACCTCTAGTATAAGCTAATCGGCTAAACAATCAGCGTGTTTCTTTGTGATTTCAATGCGAAGTATAGAGAACATGATGCCAATGTCACCGTGTAGTGTTGTTTTCTACTCATTTTTTTTTCCACCATACTTCGTACTGTATTATCTCCTACTTAAACAATTTTTCACAAAATTTAATCTGCAAACAAATAATACAGATCTCAGTTTTTGAAGTTATTCGTGTTGTCTCCTTCAAACGGTCAATCATTAATGTCCTAATAATTTGAATAAATACTGATTTCAAGCACAAGCTGTATTATAAAGTAATTTCTTTGTCGTCAGATTTCATATTCAGACATTTTTTTAAAAATTCAAAATGATATGACCATAACACTTTGTTATATTAATAGTCTACAGGTTTCAGCTTCTCCCGTATCTCAATGTTACAAATTTAACTTCATTTTGTTACCGGTATGAATAATTTCTTTGGGAAATATGTTGTGTTGTCAAAATTGCTATCTATTTTTAACCCATGGTAATTTGAACAGATTATTGTCGACATTATACTAGAACCGGATAATTACCCGCCATGATATAAACGTGTCATCTGAGAGCCCGCAGGGAAATAGTTGATTGCTTTGGAAACCAAACGCAGCAAATATGGTAACCATCATGTTGTGATTAGAATGTCACATTTCAATATCGTCCCCCAGTACAATTTGATATGAAACAAAACTAAATACTAGCATTATCGTCCACTTCCGTGCGATATGTACGCGAGAAATTATATTAGCTATTAAATATAAAGTTAGGTAAGAATACTATAACTTTGTGTGTGTATGTGTGCTGGATTTTTAACGTAGCTTTAAAATTGTTTCAGTCATATCGCAACGATGTCTGCAGTGCGGTAGTTTATAGTGATGCATAGCACTAGAGTGGACATGTGGCATCATGTCCCACCTAGTCACATTATCCTGTCACCAGGATGACCAGTCCTAATATTAACCACTCTCTTAATGCTGAGCGCGAAGCGAGGCAGTAGCTAGTACAATTTTTAAAGTCTTTGGTATGACCCGGCTTGGTTTCAAACCCGCGACCTCCCGCATCCGAGGCGGTTAGTACGATGTTTTTAATGTCTTTGGTATGACTCGGCCGGGAATCGAAATCGCAACCTCCCGCATCCGTGCCGGACGCTCTTCCCACCATTCCACTGAAGCGGTAAAACTCGATGTCAGTAAATTGATTGAAAGAGAGATGCAATACAAACGATTTCTGACAGACACGGATACGATCTCATGTTATGATGTCCTTTCAATTTTCCAGCCACAACTCAATTTGTATATTTATAAAGGTAATGCCAATACTTTACCTCATACGTTATGACACATTAAAAATAAGTAAAGACGGAAGTAAGAAAACGTTGATCAGAACGTGAATATTTAGCGGTGACTGTCAGACCTATATTTAATAAGTATAATGTTATTTGAATAGATTTATTTATTGGCTAAATAAGTACATCATTATACTAGTACCTGTTTATCATACGAAATGCACGGACATCCTTAATTAGAACTTAAAATGTGTCATCAAAAACGAAAAAACAGTCATTATATAATTGAAATATGTCATAACTCGAGACGTCAGACCGACGAATTTCTTGTGCTCACAAATGTTCAAAGATCCACACGAGGCGAATTGAATATCGAATGTATGTGATTCCCTATAGAAGACGAAATTTAATTTATCCAATGTAATATTCCATTCTCGCCAGATTATGTGACCTTACGTAGGCTTCATATTTGATCCCTTATTTAAGTATTGAGGTAATATTATTATGTTGTACCTCCGATAGAATTGTCTGCTATTCAATGCATGTACTGCACGGACTGTAACACAATGGAATCCTAATCTGATTTTTGTTCAAGTAAAGCCATCGAATACAATGTATGCCATAAACAAAAAAAAAAAAAAAAGAAAAAAAGAAACAAAAAACAATTATGATATGAAGTATGACACTGCTAGGTATGGTGATACATTAACAGCTACGTTGACACACATCCAGTTATGCTGCAACATTAATGGCTACGCTGCCACGCTGCCGGTTATAATGATACACTAATAGGCTGCCACTCTATCAGCTATACTGCTACACTAACAGCTATACAGCAGCATTAACTACGTTGCCACACTGATGGTTATAATGATAAAGTAGTAGGCTTCCACTCTACCAGCTATGATGTTACAGTAACAACTATACAGCAACATTAACAGCTACGCTGTCATGATGCCGGTTATAATGATACATTAATAGGCTGCCACTACTTCAGCTATACTGCTACACTAACAGCTATATAGCAACATTAACAGCTACGCTGCCACGCTGCCGGTTATAAGGATACATTAATAGGCTGCCATTCTACAATCTATACTGCTACACTAAGAGATATACAGCAATATGTTGCCATTTGGTAGGCCTACCATTTCTAAATAGACCAAAACGGCTAGCGTATTATACTGAAAAACACACACACACATATATATATATATATATATATATATATATATATATATATATATATATATATATATATATATATATATATATATATATCCATCTCTCCCTCTCTCTGTCTGTCTGTCTCTCTCTCTCTCGTTGTTGTGGAGGTTTAGGTCATTTTTCAGCACAATATAGGCTATACATGGCGGCTAGTATCAATGGTCGAGGAAGAACCCGGTAAAATCCCGGACCTGGGACGTCATTTAGTGGTAGGGGGCATGTGCTGTAAAATTGCTGTAGCTATATACAAAAATTAACAAGCCGGTCAAGTTCTGCTCCGCCCCCCCCCCCCCGGTCAAGTTTTGCCCCCCCCCCACCGAAAAAAGTTGAAATGGCGTGCCTGCCATCGACCCACGACAAGCTACTGGCAAGCTTTCTCACATATCCGCATAGCATATAAAACACATACTTATTACAAACATCCATTAAATATGCATGCAACTTTTAATTGTTTGCAGACCTTAATGGTAAGCTGCATCAACCAGTCTATTTCTCATATCCAAACACGGTATAACATAATTCTAGGTATAAAAGAGATAAAATAGTGCATACACACGAGATATCTAAAGTATAGACACAATTACAAATATGACTACCTGAATTAAACTAATACCTACTATATGGCTGTAGTAAATTGTTTTAAGTAAATACCTCCTAATAAGATCTCGGCGATCCCAGTGTCCGCACAATGCATATCATTCCAATAAGTACTAAAAAATGCACGTGTAAAACCCAAACTACAGTGCCCGTGCACATCATAACAGATGTGTATCTCTCAGCGAGTGACCTTGAACGAGATAGACCTATTACTCAGTCATAATTAGTCGGGGTAAGACATACAAATAAAACTACTCTCGGTAAAGCTGAACGCGTTTACGGAATCACTTACACATTGTCTTTCTAATACACCACCATGTTATTTTCTTTTCTTATTTCATTACACAGATCTGTTCTTGTTTTCCTCTTGGATATAATTGCTGTATCAATATGCCTTAAATAGTTGGTACATACGTTTAGTACCACTGTGGCGTTTGGTAATTTGGGAGGGTTGCTCCCAATATAGTATTTACATTACCATCAAAGTCCAACCCCGGGCTCGATTTTGTAAGAGTGAAATTAGTGTTAGAAAAAGGTAAGGCTCAGAGCCACCAGTCAGCAATGCAGACAGTTAAATTATTGACAACACAAAATGTGAAACTCAAAAGAATAACAATTTAATATAATTCAATATTAAAATAGTAATAATTTCCTAATCACTCTTCTTCTTCTCGACCAAGTGATAGCCTATTTCATCCTTTGATTTATTGTGTGAGATCGCTTTTCCACCTGCCCTTGTTTTCTACTCATCTGTATCTCTCCTATCCCGCCAATTTCTTCTCTCCTTCCGACTTCTCACCTAATGCATTGTCCTTGACTGCTTCTTCTCCAATTCCTTCTCCTCGACTAATTTTCCTCCTCCTTCTTGACTTTGCTATCTGACTATCCTTCGATTCACAATCGACTTCCCCACTAGTCTCTATTCCGCCTCTCACCTAGAGACTCGGGACTAAACCACACGGGAAGACTCTCCCCTAAAAGCTTCATGTACGAAGCTTTGTTTTTTGATTTGGCAATTCATGTGTTATGTGTGTATTTTCATTATATATATATATATATATATATATATATATATATATATATATATATATATATATATATATATATATATATATATATATATATACAAGTTAAATGTCCACGTTTATCATATTTGAGTCATATAAAAATTAGTCAACGTTCGCTAACATAGCTCGCAAAATGATTGCAACATGTAAGGAATGTAACCGCTCAAAGTTGTTTTATTTTATAAATTGATAATCGGTTCCGAACGAGTGTTGAAAATGTTAAGTGGTATGCAGACTTGGGATAGGACCTTTACACAAAAGGTACAGTTTTTCTAAACTCGACAATCAATTATTATGGGTTATAGTCCATATATCCTTTGAAGCAACACTTATGAACAAATACCATGCATCCAATCAGCATTAACACTATGATATTATAACTTTTTTGTATCCCTGAATATTAAATTTTTTAAAGTTTATAGCCTTGATTTTAAATTATTCTTGTGTCCAACATACAATATTCTCTCATTATGCCGAGTTTTGCATCTCATTTTGTTTTAGGCTATAATAATTCGAAATTGCAATGCAAATCCTGGGCCCGGATCATTTTTAATATTTATTTTCTAGAACTAACTGAGATTATTTACATGGCATGCATTGCGTATCTTTCTCGAGCCAACTGTTCATTTTGTTTACAACCTTGAGATTTTCTTTACAATCAGAGTGAGACCGCGGTGGAATATCGTTGATTAGATTTACTGGAGCCCTAGGAAATTTAGCCAATTATTGTCAAAGTCTCATACAGCGCATTTAGGAAACAAACTAATTTCGTCTCACACACTTGCTCCCAAAGCTGAGTATAGACATTGAAAATAGTTCTGAGTGAACTGCAGCTGAAGTAGGCAATATAGATGTATAACGATATTGTTCAACTTTTCGGCTACGATCGATACAATATGCCAATCGATATACAAAAACAAACACTATCAATTCACATTGACACGCACACACGCACAAACAGACATGCAAACACACACACGCAGAAATAACCAGTCAGTGTTTATTTGTCTGGTTCAATATTAATGCTGATAACCTGATGAATAGTTTATAGGAATTCAGTTATGTTGTGCAATCGATACAGACTGACCATACATGAATGTATACATAAATCATCAGACTGATAGCGAAATAAGTTAACATTGTATTACTGTAAATATGAGTGACGAAACTGAATATCCCAGCGCGACCTTTTATTTGTATGGACCAATACCATGGGAAATTAATTGTGTGTGATGATGCCGTACATGTTTAACACACACATAAACGTTATACACGAATGCAGAACATTCTTGAATTAATTGGAAGAAAACAAAACGCGGAATGCATAAGCCATTGCTTGGAGAAAAAAAACGTGTGAGGAAAAAAAGAAAAAGGAAAACAATTTGTCTCATATATTATATCGCCGAAATCGTTTAGAGCGATATTTCATACAAAGGAAAAATAACCGAGTTTTCATATACATGAAAATACATATGGGCTACTATTAACCTAACATCATTGCTAATTTATATAACATATACTTCATTATGTATGTAACGATATCGCTAGAGATATAAAATACTCGCTTATATCAGCTGTTGAAGAAAGCTGTCTCTGATAACGCAGGATTATGCGTGCGCCTCGTAAGTTATCGTTGAGAGCTTATCTTGCCATCATTTGGTTTACTTACAATCATAGTTAAGCCCATCCCCAAGAACCAGGTTCCTGTCTTTACTAGATTCGATTATCTTGACGTGATTAGTATTTATATGATAACAGACTGATAAATCACATCAGCAAATTAAGTCCTCATCACTCAGATTATACCTCTTACACTCAATCACCATCAACACTACCCCGCCCCCGCCCCCGCCCCCGCCCCGCCCCAGTCCCTTATTATCCCACAGACAAAACATAATTATTGATGTTTTTGTTAGTATATATATATATATATATATATATATATATATATATATATATATAATGCTTCCCCTACCGGAAAGAGAGCCTCCCTAGTATTGTATGAGACGCTTTGTCAGACAGAGAATTCAACGTACTTTATTTGCATAATTATGTATTTGTTTGATGATGTTATACATTGTCGCTGTCATTCTACAAAGTCTCATGTAACCAGAAAATTGCTCTCCAGGAAATATCAGAATTAGAGTTTTTAAATATTGCACTATAACTCATTTGTCACTTTCCAACATTCGACGCAGTACTATAGCTGTAAAGTGTTGGCAGTCAACATAAATCAAATGTACTTGAAAATGTGTGAAGTACATAACCTGGAAAGGTCAACATCAAAGACAATGGACACTTGTATGTAAATGGTATGGCTCTCTCTGCTGATTGTCTGTACGTTTGGTTTTCTAATAAGTGAACTCGTCCTATACCGAATGAGAGAGTGGTCGTATATGATATGATGATTCACAAAAAATAATATATGATAACGAAGGATATTAGTCTTTGATGTAACTCCTGAAGGGAGAAATATGCATTGAAAGTGGTCAATAGTCACAGTTAATTCAAAAGCGCCGCTATGTGTCATATCTACCATATTCACGTCTTACGTATTATCTAATCTGATACACGTTGTGGTTTTTTGTTCATTAACTTATCCAATAATTTATTATCTCTCTATTTCTCCCTATTTTTTTCTCTCTCTCTCAGTACCATTTCTCTTTTGTAAAGATCTGTCTCTTTTTTATCTGTGTTTAGTCATTTTTGCATTGATATACGATGCCAATAAAAGCTGAGCGATAATTATATCAGTTACGCTATGCATTGTTAGTTGCTCCGTGAAATGGCTTCATTTGTATCAGGGAATGTGTATTTAGCAACTATAATAGCATCGCCTAACTAGTGTTCATTGAGTTTGCCCACTGCATTCCTTTCAGTATAGACATGAACAATAATGCAGATTGTTTTTGCTTCATAATTTGCATTATCTCACACAAAAGTAATACAATACTAAAATATATGCTTATATCACCGATACAAAACCTTATTATAAATAATATTACATGCTGTGCCTGTTTACCTTTGTGAGACACCTTTGAGAAAATTTAATAACGTAAGTCAACCTAGTTGAGCTGAATTTTATTTCCAAATGATAAACTCTACATACGGTCTGAAAACTACCTGGTACGATTCACTTAATTCATTTTTTTTTATTTATTTGGCTGATGTGTAAATTGGTTTTATACAGTCGGTACTAGGGATGGATGTTGATTTACAAATTTAGTTCTGAAAGTAATGAGCTGCTGGTATGACACAAGCATTCGGTTGTTTAAGGCGAAATCACCGTAAGTTTTGTTTCAAGGTAGTGTTGATGTTGAAAACAGACCTGAACAGGAAATCGCGGTAAGTTCCTATTTGCCTCATATAATACAGTTATCCACTACAATTACTGATGCTCCAGAGTTCGTTTTGTGTCACTAGTCAGTCCAAAAAACATATATGTATCCAGGTGCCGGCCTTAGGCCGATCGGACCAATTTGGCTCAATCGGACCCCGCGCTCACAGGGGCCCCGCGCGCGCTAGTAATATATATATATATATATATATATATATATATATATATATATATATATATATATATGAATCCGGAATTACTGTAAATACATGATACTTAATTACTAGGTCGTTATACGAGTGTTTCTGCTACACACGAGTGCATATAGCACCGAATGAGTACCATCATGTTTTGGTGATGTGTGCTTAGTCGTGAGGGAATATGGGTTCGTGTATGTAAGCATGGCCATGTGGGTCGTTTGCCTGTGGACCTGGGTTAGAATATCCGTAAGGTACGATTTATACATGCTATAACCTATATGACAGTAGTATTTGTATTAAAATATTAATTCTGCCTACTATAATCAAGCATTCTTCTATAGGAGTCCAGGGATAGCACTTTTCGTTCTGTCTAGTGCATATTTAAAATTCTGAATAACTAATTTTATAGAACTTGGTTTCTTTCATAGGAATCCAGAATGACTGTTGATACATGGGAGTTGATTATTCGGTCGTCATGCGAGTGTTTCTGCTCCACACGAGCGCATACAACTCCAACTGAGTAACATCAATTGTTGATGATGTGTGCTTAGCCGTGAGGGAATATTGGCTCGTATGTTCAGGCAAGGCCATAAGTGCCGTTTACCTGCGGACCTGCGTTAGAATGTCCGAAGAGTACGAATGAAAAATTCTCTACCGTGGTTGATATTGTAATTTGTTTAAAAATATTGATTCTGCCTAGTAGTATCAAGCATTCTTCTATAGGAATCCAAGGATAGCAGTTTCCTTTCTGTATATATATATATATATATATATATATATATATATATATATATATATATATATATAGAATTCTCTCTCTCTCTCTCTTTATATATATATATATATATATATATATATATATAATTCTCTCTCTCTTTATATATATATATATATATATATATATATATATATAATTCTCTCTCTCTCTCTTTATATATATATATATATATATATATATATATATATATATATATATATATATATATATATATAATTTTTTTTTAATTATTTGTTTTTTAATACATTATCTCACCTTGGAAAGTAGAAGAGTCGTAGCAGTATAGGTTCTGATCCACGCTTCCAACTGGCGTCTTGGAAAGATTCTTGCATGTTTGATCTTACTATTGTATCATATTCATTGTGATTTTAACATAATATATCAATAAAAAAGATATATATAATACATCATACAAAAATAAGCTATATATATATATATATATATATATATATATATATATATATATATATATATATATATATATATATATATGTGTGTGTGTGTGTGTGTGTGTGTGTGTGTACGTATTAATGGAAAAAATGCAATTCCAGCGCTTATCAGCACTTGACCTGTTGGACAGATGCCAATTTGTTCTTCTTCTTTATTTTCCTAGAAACAGAATCAGTAATTTCACCGACAAATGACGATCGAAAAAAGTGAGTTCTATAGATAATAACAATGGCATGAACATAATTTGATTCAACATTGACTGGAAATTATACAAAGGAGAGATCAATAATAATTTACATTATAACATGAAGGACGTTTGATAACATTTCCAAAATACTGATAGTTTAAATTTGAGAAGAATAATTTACAATTTTACTTGTTATAATAAAATCTGCTGCATACGGTATAAACAAATATGAGGCGTTCAAATGGAATACGGAAGCAGCAAACGACAGTGATGATCTCACATGAATGAAAGAAGCAAATCTCATGTAAATGATTTTATATAAATCTGAATTATGTTTACACATAATTAGCCTGTACGTATTATTCAATAAGAAAAGTAACACTAAAGCAACAAACAAATTACACAGTCATGCTGTAGGTTTCTTGCTCATTTTGTAACAAAAAACTAGATCGCAGATATCAACGAATTTGACTGTCTCAAGTGTAATATCATGCAAGGGAAATAATACAACTTATATAGAAGGAAGTCATTATAGGGTTGTATCCCTTGACAAGCTCAAGTCTTTGACAGTTACTGTGGAGACACATGCATACATTTTAGGTGTTGCAGAAAGTGTCTAAAGAAGTTCGGACTCGATGTGAATGCATACCAAAATATGCAATACTTTGTACAAATAAGGGTCAAGGCATATGACACCTTTGATTTAGACTTGTAGTCTACGTTTTGAGATCTAATATATTTGAGTGCATGCGCTTTCTATTTCCACATATATATATATATATATATAGAGAGAGAGAGAGAGAGACAGAGAGACAGAGAGACAGAGACAGAGAGACTGAGACAGAGACAGAGAAAGAGGGTCTGACATAGAGAGATGTAGGTATATCAGCTGGAGAAATATGTTATCGCCATATCATCGACACATATTTTTGCGACAGTGGTAATGTATGTTTCGTTAATATTTTCTCCCATGTAGAATATCATTAGGTATGTTATTCAAACATGTATTTCCATATATATATATATATATATATATATATATATATATATATATATATATGCCTATGACATCTTTTCTTTTTCTTCATCTTATTCGTCATGTTCTTTTCTCTCTCTCTCTCTCTCTCTCTCTCTCTCTCTCTCTCTCTCTCATACACTGCGTAATACGTCTACCATGGACCATTCAGTATGCATTTATGGCGTCAATCGGGTACCACACACATTCCTTAAAAACAAACTTCAAAGACCACAAATGGAAAGTTCAAGCGTTAACACTTTAATAATTAGGTTTATACATGAGTCATGGAAATTGTCATTTTGTGAACTGTTATCACCTCATGTTATGTGTTACCTCAACAGTTCCATGGACCCATACTCATCTGCCGCAAACGCTATACTTTTTACAAAGAAAATATCGTCACTAAATATATCAAAGTTAAATTGTAATCAACAATTTTAACTTGCTTCTCAACAATATTAGAACACGATGATTATATCAGGCATTCATTAAGGATGATTCTGAACCAATGACTAAGTGACAATCGAAACATCTATTCCGTCTCTGCTACGTAGTTCGGCTGCAAGTTTGCCAATGAGACATACAAATGTACCTTTGAATGTAAACATCAACAAAATGAAGAATGCATTTCCTCACAAATACTGTCGCGATCATTACAATATTTTGTTTAAAGATGTTACGCTTTGAAGACTGTCCGAAAAAAAACCCCACAACAACAACGGTGTGTTAGGATTATCTTTAGTCTAAACCAGTGCTGTTCTACTATTTGATAGTATGGGCCACTGAAAAATGTTTTTTTCTTGAAGCCGAGGGCCGCAGCAGAAAACTGAAAGGCAGCGACTATATAGCTGCTCGAGCTCTGGTAGGCCATTTAACATCAGCCCACGGGCCTCGGGTTGGACAGCACTGCAGTCTAAACAAACATTATCAATCTCCAGTTAGATTTGAACCACATAATTCACCAGTAATTATAATGTGTGCTGTTTGGCGTCAGTACAACGTGATGGCAAATAGTAGTTGTATAGATTTGTCACGGAATGGTGTAAATGTTATTCATTAAATACATGTACTCGGGTTTTCGTTTTTTCTCTGTACAACGATACCCGAGGGTGATTATGTATATGGTCTATTGTATTTCGAAATCGTGAGTACGATTCGTCCTATGCCACACATGCAAGGTGCTTTCGATACGGCAAAACGAAAAGTCTAAACGTATAAATACTTTACTGCATGTAAAGGGTCTTTACAATACTAATAGTTTTGTCAGCGAGCGGCCTGTTTAAAGGATTCGCACAACTCCAGCTGTAGGGCTGTCTGAGGGTAGGAATATCCGGGGTGTCCGGCGTTGTCTGAGGGTAGGAATATCCGGGGTGTCCGGTGTTGTCTAAGGGTAGGAATATCCGGGGTGTCCGGTGTTGTCTGAGGGTAGAAACGTCCGTTTGTCCGGAACGTTTAAAGTGCCGGAGTGTCTATTGTTTAGTGTCCGGAGTGTCTAATGTCAAGAGTGACTAAGGTGATCCAGCCGTAGAGCCGTCAAAGGACCAGGGTGTCCGGAGGGTCTAATGTTCCGAGTGATCAAAGTATTCCGAGGGTCCGGAGTTTGTAACAGTTGTGAAATTGATTCGTAGGAGCTGTGGAGCGGATATGGTGCACGGGTAACGGAGTGTATCTCCATACGTGTATTTTATTAGCTGTATGCTAATTTTGGGTTAGTAAGACCCAGTGTATCATTCAGGACTGGAAAGATAGATGGTATATCCGTTCTTGTGTTTAGCAACGTAATTTCGCTACCTGAGCGAATACATTTTTACTATGAGTAAAAAGCTTACATCGTTTACTATTTGAGTGAACTATATTCATCTTTCCATTATTGAATCATTTGTGAATCATTTATCCTGTGTTTTTTGTTACTGAACTAATTTATTCGTATTTTTATTTCCATCTTTAAATCTGTGCGTTTTATGTTAAATAAATCCAATATTTGGATTATAAATACGCACACATCTTCATAATCTAATGCTCATATAAATCACCACATTAAACCATATATATCTGTGTCGTCAAAACGTGTTCTGTTGTCAATCCGAAATATCCCACCCGGTTATCTTGTTACAAATGGTGTCAGAAGTGGGATCATTTCGGATATAACAGAACACTGAAATTGTTTTATTATATTTGTATGCTTTTTGTGTGTTTCAGACGCGCTTGACAAAGCACCGAGGTTAGGTAGATACCTAATATTACTTTATTTTTTGTATTTATTTAATATTTGTGTTGCATTTCGAGAAAGAAAATACGGTTTGTAGTAATTGCGTGTTTTGTTTAAAACTGCACTTTAAGATTGGTCACCACCAAACTTTTGAAATGTCTTCTATGAAAGAACTGGTAGAACTGGGGAAACAGTTTGGTTATGAGGGGGAGTCCCTTAGAAATTTCGTTCGTGAAGAACAAGCCCGGGAGAGGGACCAAAGATTAAGGAGAGGGAATTAGAAAGGGAAAAATTTGAAAGGGAACAACAAATAGAAAGGGAAAAATTTGAAAGGGAACAACACATAGAAAGGGAGAAAAGGGAAACCAAGAAAGAAATGATATAATTAAAGAAGGGTAAGATTGAACTAGAGAAACAGGCTGAGAGGGAAAGGGTAGAATGGGAAAGGGAAGCAGAGAGGGAGAAGTTAGAAGGGGAAAAACAGGTAAGGTTAGAAACTTTGGAGATGGAAGATAGAAATCGGCAGAGGGAATATCTAAGAAATTCTGAGCTATTGCAAGCTAAAAAGGAGGGGGAACATGATGTTAAACTGAGAGGTCCAAAATTGCCCCCATTTGAAGACGATAAAGATAATATGGATAGTTATCTAAATAGGTTTGAGAGGTATGCTACGGTACAAAAATGGAAGAAAGACGATTGGCCGCTCCATCTTAGCGCGTTATTGAAAGGTAAAGCGTTAGACGTGTATTCGCGTTTATCCACGGCCGATTCGCTCAATTACTTCGTGTTGAAAGAGGCACTTCTCAAGAAATATGAACTAACCGAGCAAGGGTTTCGCAAGAAGTTTAAGTATAGCAAACCCGAGAGAGGCGAAACATTCACCCAGTTCGTCAGTAGGACTTGCAATTATTTGCAGCGATGGGTGGAATGTGGTAAAGTCGTCAAGACATTTGAGGGTCTTATCGATTTTTTGCTTCGTGACCAATTGTTAACAACTTGTGGCAAGGAGTTATATTTATTCTTGAAGGAAAGGTCCTTTACAAATATACATGAAATGGCCACACAGGTTCACAGAATGTCATCACTCGAGATGTCAAAGGTGGGAATCAGGTCAAAGACAGAAAACCCAGGGAACCTGATAAATCTGGTGGGAGTAACCAGGGGAAGCGGAGTGACACGCAATGTTTCATTTGCAAGGAAGTGGGTCATATCTCCCACTATTGTCCTAAGCGGAAGGGGCCAGTCCAGAAAGTCGCGGTAGCCATTAGAGGCAGAAGATCGGTAAATGGAAAACTCAATGTTTCCCAGCAAGTTAAGCGGGAAGCGGTGCGTGAACCGGTGGTGCGTTCAGAGACCAGTCTCGGTGTGGTCCAATCAATCGGCGCGTGTATTTTTCCAGAGGCACGGGTGCCGACCGCAAACGGCACTGTCAACGGACAAGAAGTCACCGTTCTACGAGACACAGGATACACTACTGTAGTCGTGAAACGGAGCCTAGTCCGCGATGATCAATTGCTTGGGTTTAAATCACCTTACATGTTGCTTGACCAGACAATCGGCCACGTTCCAGTTGCAAAGATAATGATAGAAACACCTTTTTTGACCGGGAGTGTGGAAGCTTTATGCATAGACAACCCGATCTATGAACTTACGATTGGCAATGTACCGGGTTCTAGACTCCCAACCATAGCAGATTTCCGATTCCCTATCATCCGAACAGTGCAAACTAGGGCTCAGGTAAAGGAGGAAAATAAACATTTGCGTAAGTTAAAAGTACCGGATGCCATTACTGATATATCCCGTGAGAAAATGTAAGAACGGGGGTTCCTCTAAAGTCCTTACTCGAAAGGGTTTAATGTACCGGGAATACTCTACATCGGATAGGAAGTTCTTGCAACTAGTGGTTCCCCAGAAATTCAGGTCACATGTACTGAAGGTCGCGCACAAGTCGAGTATGGCAGGTCATTTAGGCGTAAAGAGAACAACGGATAGGGTATTAAGAGAATTTTATTGGCCTGGCGTCAATAGCGACTTAGCGCGTTTCTGTCGCTCGTGCGACGTTTGCCAGAAGACGATCTCTAAGGGCAGGGTAATTAGAGTACCGTTAGGTCAGATGCCCTTGATAGATACTCCGTTCAAAAGAGTAGCCATCGACATTGTAGGACCAATATTTCCACATACAGATCGGAAAAACCGATACATCTTGACACTGGTAGATTACGCTACCAGATATCCTGAAGCCATAGCTTTGCCATCAATTGAAACCGAACGTGTAGCCGAAGCGCTCGTAGACATGTTCAGCAGGGTCGGAGTACCCGAAGAGGTTCTTACGGATTGTGGAGCGCAATTCACCTCAGATCTCATGGCAGAAATTAGTAGGTTGTTGTCCCTTAAACAGTTACGCACAACACCTTACCATCCTATGTGCAATGGATTGGTCGAGAAATTCAACGGGACATTGAAGCAAATGTTGCGGAGGATGTGTGCGGAAAGACCGAAGGATTGGGATAGATATCTGAACGCCCTTCTGTTCGCATATCGTGAGGTTCCTCAGGAAAGCTTAGGTTTCTCCCCGTTTGAACTATTGTACGGTAGGACAGTTCTTCTGTCCTATGCGCATACTTCGCGAACTGTGGTCAGACGAGGTCGCGGACGAAGAAGTTACGACCACATACCATTACGTAGTTGATTTGCGCGAAAGATTAGAAAGTACTTGTCGAATGGTGCAAGACGAACTCGAGAAATCTAGTCGTAGGTACGCCAAGTACTACAACCGAGAAACTCGGAGTAAAAAGTTTGACGTAGGCGATCAAGTGTTGGTGCTTCTCCCAACGAATAGCAACAAGCTGCTAGTCCAATGGAAAGGGCCATATGAAGTCAGACAGGTGAAAGGCGAAATGGATTATATCATTGATGTGGAGGGGAAGTCCAAGACATTTCATGCCAATATGCTTAAACTCTACGTAGCGAGACCTGGACAAACGATTGATAAAGGGATTTTGAATGTAGTATGCGTAGCGGTGATAGAGGATAGGTCTGGTGACGAAGCGCAATTCGTCTCCAGCACAGAAATGCCCCTTGAATACCCCATAGATGTTGGTAAAGAAAGTATTGACCAGATAAATGTATGCCCTGATTTATCGGATGGTCATCGTACACAGATCATGGAGGTTTTGTCCAAATACCCAGATGTGTTCACGGACAGACCAGGCCGTACGGGTTTAATTCGACACGAGATCAAATTGAATACCACTGAGCCTATCAGGATTAAAGGATATCCGATACCCTTTAATGCACGGGAGACAATCAGCGAAGAAGTGATGAAAATGTTAGACCAGGGAGTGATCGAACCTTCAAATTCCCCATACTCGTCCCCCGTGGTGTTAGTCAGAAAGAAAGACGGGACCAACCGGTTTTGCATCGACTTTCGGCAATTAAACAAGATCACCGTATTTGACGCAGAACCAATGCCAGATATGGAAAGTGTATTTTCAAAATTGGCAGGTCATAAATACGTTTCCAAATTAGATCTAAGCAAGGGATATTGGCGGATACCCAAAGCCGATAATGACCGCGAGTTAACGGCATTCGCGACTCCCAAAGGACTTTTTCAATTGAAAGTTATGCCTTTCGGTTTAGTCAATGCCGGTGCGTCGTGCGTTCGTCTCATGCGCAAACTGTTAAACGGGACGGAAAACGTCGACAGCTTTGTAGATGACATCTTTGTTTACACGTATACATGGGATGAACATGTTAAGGTATTACGGGATCTGTTCGATAGACTTCACATTGCAAATATTTCGGTTAGGCCTACTAAGGGTAGCATAGGGTATTCCAGTCTGGAATGTTTGGGACATCTGGTAAGTGGACTAGGCCGGTTGCAACCTCATTCAGATAAAATAGGAGCAATCAGGGATGCCCCTGGACCAGAGATCTTTCCTAGGTCTAATCGGGTTTTACAGGAAATTCGTCTCCAACTTTTCGGCTATTGCCAGCCCATTAACGGATTTGACTAGGAAGGGGCAACCGAATAAAGTTGCATGGGGTGTATGCCAGGAAAAAGCGTTTAACGCTCTAAAACACAAACTGTCAATCCGAAATATCCCACCCGGTTATCTTGTTACAAGATTAAGATTTAAAAAAAAAATTCCCCACCCCCCAAAAATATCAGATTAACGTAACTCTGTCTTGAGATGAGTAGCTCTCCATTTGGATATTCGTACCATATAAGACTACATACCTGAAATCTAACAGCAATGCAAAACCTTGAGTTAGTCATCCTCTATTATCTTATTGTAACGTAGACCTTTAAATCATGCAGGTATTATTCCACTAGTATAATAACATACATACATACATACATACATACACGAAACTGCTTTATTTTATAATGTACGAACAGGAAAGAATCTTTGACATCGGTCATTTCAAATTGGACGACACTACGCTTGACGTTTCCAAACTAGGTTTCATAGGACGTATCGTACTGAGCAAACATTTCTGAAAAGCACCCCAGTGTCTGTAGAAGGCCGTAAAATGCAAGTTGTTTACAGGATGTGTTCTAAAGACACGACATTTTGTAAAATCTACTGAACCATTATTGGAAGAACAACAAATGTACACATTAGTAAAGAAAAGTTAACAATATTTTTTTATGCCAAGCTTCTGCTAAACAGTACACCTTGTAGCAAATGATATGGTTATCACATCTTCATAAGTCCCGTAATCTGGTAAACCGTTGGGGCAACGCATAAGACCGAACAACCAGCTTCCTCCATTCCTCTCGATTTTCGGTCTTTCTCAGTGAGTCGCGCAATGTCAAGCCCGTCCTCTCTCTATAGTTAACTTCCCACCTCTTTCTTTGCCTGCCCGTCTTTATTCTGCCTTGCAGGATTTTCTTGGCAAGTCCTAATAATCGCGATATCTGCCCATACCACTGGAGGGTACATTTTTTCACTGTGATCAGGAGATCATCGTGAGGAACAATGGCTTGTCTTATCCTTTGACATAATTCTTCATTGTTGACATGGTCTTTGTATGTGATACCTTAGGTCTTTCGGAAACATGCTATATATGTGGCCTGTATCATTTTTAATATGTCAGCTGTTATGGTCCATGAATCGCAGGCGTAGAGAAATATGGAGGTTACCACTGAGTTCATCAGTCTGGCATTTGAACTGAGGGCGATGTTCTTGTCGTTCCATATGGGTTTCAGATTCGCCAGGGCTGCTGTTGTCTGTGTAATCCTGGAGATTACATCAGGCTTCGAACCTTCATCTGTTAATATTGCCCCCATATACTTGAAGATGTGGACTGTCTCTAGCTTTTTCCCTTGGACCATGATGTCAGTGCTGATGCCTTTGGTGTTGTTGACCATCAGTTGTGTCGTCTCTGCACTGATTTCCATGCCGTAGGCTGCAGATGTTTTGAAGAGGCTCTCAATTAAGCTAGTTAATTCTTGCTCGTTTCATGCTAATCATCCATGTTGTCGGCAAAACGTAAATTGTTGATTGTTTTGCCTCCGACGCTGACCCTCGCTTCATGTTTTTCATGCGTGTCTGCCATGAACATCTCCAGAAAGAAGCTGAATAGTGTGTGATAGAGCAGACATCCTTGTTGAATCCGACTGTCGTTCTGAAACAGTCACCTATGCTGCCGTTGAAATATACTGCACTAGCAGCCTTGTCATAGAGGTGATGTATTACTATGTTGTGGTTGGCATTGATGTTGTACAATATCATGTTCGCCCACAAGGCTGCATGCTCTACCCTGTCAAATGTCATCTTGAAATCCACGAAGACGTGGAACGGATCTTATTCTTGTTGTTGGAGGTATTTCTCATCTAATTGCGAATGTAACCGGAATTACATTATTTTCCAGTGATATCAACTACACCGGATAATATTGATATTGTGCGTGCATTATTGCTGTGGATAGTTTAATTTTTTTTCCTATTCATCAACCGTCGCAGATGAACTCCAATTCCAACTGATTATAATTTTTTGTTGCATGTTTCCTTTAACTTTGTTTTGTTGTTACCGCTGCTGCCTGTTTTATTCTTCCTACGGGACCGGATGTTAAGGCAGAGGAGAGTGCTACAGATGGAAGTTTTTGTTAGGATTTAGGTTTGTGCTTAGATTCAGGGACGATCGATGGTCGAGGTTCGCATGATTGCCCGTGTTGAGATGTGTGTGCTTTTCGTCTGGGACGTTTAGTCCTTGTTTGATCCATGGCTGTTTCGATATATATTGGTTACAATTTCTCAGCTACTTCAACGCTTTCGTTTAAATAATCATTATGTACATATTTGGGGAAATATTCCACGGTTACGAATTGTATTATTGCTCCGCCGATCAAGAATCAAATAATCGTACACAAACATATGTTATGCTCTGATATACAGTCAACACTCTCTGGTGGTGTTTGATCATAAAATAGAATCGCCAGATGCATTATCAAAAGAGGCATTGTAGACAAGTTTGCACACGATAAATATTAATATCTGCTCAACGAATGCAACTCACATTCATGTAATAAACATGGATGCAATCCTGGCCAATATATAATACAATCTTCGCGGCCAATAAAAGATTAAGCAGCCGTCGAAATGATAACACAAGAAAATGGAAGTTATGTTGGCGAATAAACAATCAACGCAAACATTTATGTTGGTATATGGGCGCACCGTTCACGAAAGGCGTGTTATATATATATATATATATATATATATATATATATATATATATATATATATATATATATATAAAACCGTGTTGTTTATAATGTCATTATGCCATTTTCTAATATGAAACTCTCTAATAGACAAGTATGTTCGCTTGACTTATCTGTCTGAGTGAGTAGTTTCATAACTGGCGTGTTTTGAGACCACGTTTGCTTGTAGCATCTCCCCAATTGATGAACGCGGATGTTGAATTTGATTTTCGTTAAGTTGGTGAGTGAAGCTTATGCACTCATGAGAAATAAAGTATTCAGAGAGGAAATTCATAGGGGATATGTTTGGAGTTTAGCCTAATTTGTATAGAGGCAATAAGGTCTACTGAGTTGACCATTTTACCCAAGAAAAAGAATTAAAATGGAAAGTACAAAAATAATAGATAAACGTGTCCCGACTGGTAGAACGGGGATTATTAATAAATTAAATTTATCAAGAAAAGGCTGGTGGAATGCAGATTAAACAATTTATATATGTCGTACAGAAGTCTCTGAATTAATATGCCGACAATAGTTAAAAGCTTTTTTCTCTTATGATTATATATTATGTGGATTTTCGTAACAAGATCCATTCAGTCGGATTCATTATGCCGTTTTAATGGGGATTGCTTGGTGATATTCTCATTAAGCAGTTGGACATTTTCTTCAGAATGGAAGGCATTTTTTTGAATACGTATGTCAAATACCTATGTCACCAGTGATAGCGATAACGATAATTTGTTTGTCGGAACAATAATATATTTGTATAGTTATTTGTTTTGGAATCAAATCTGTAAGTGGATGGACATAGCTTGAGATACCATCCAATGCAACGAGGAGGGAAGGTTAGTACGTTCCGTGTTGTTCCAAACGTGATAATGAGTTTACTAGTAGATCCATCTTGTCGTGAATGTTCAAGACATTTACATAGAGTTGTCATTCGGAACATGGACAGAGACCAAAATCAACATGTCTGGCCATTTAGTCACGTCACATGTCAATCGACCACCGATGTGTACCTATCATGATATAATGTCTAGTCTTTATACATCGTTTAGCCGGTTGTTCAGCTAATGTAAGTATCGAAAGAGTTAGGGTCATATAGCTGATTGATAATCCCACATGTCCACTTTTCATGAACAAGCGTTTCGAAAGGTTAACTTGTGAGCATGACGGATCTTCAGGCACTTTATTTACCAATGATCTAAAGTAGACACATGATGCATTTTATTATGAATAATCGTTAACCGCGTGTTTGGTTTTAATGGCCAAATGTTATAGACCATTATGATGGTGTGCTTCACAGCTGACTTATTTTAAAATGGTATTACCTTTGTTGATATTAACATATTAGCTTTCAGATTTGACTATACGATATCGTCTGTCTACTCTGCAATGAACATACTGATATGTAAAGTGTCACGTAATTGCATATCATTCAAGCAACTTTGCCTTTACTGTTAACAGTTCTAATACACAAAGAATAAGCAGCAAATCCTGCGAATAGTCAACATTTCAGGCACACAGGTGACTTATTGCTGAAATTCACAAATGTATATCAGTTGTATTACTAAATGTTCACTAACAAATCATAATACGTAACACTTAAGGAAAATAATTAGGGTCTGACGCCATTTAGGCTTTCCAGTCGGTAGGGATTTTACGCATCGGTACGCAATACTCTTGATATCGCTGTTTGTAAAAAAAAACAACCAGTCGAACGTGTTCATATGAATCTTAATTATGTTAACACCGAATTAGACTGACGTAATATTAAATAAGAAACGTAACGATAAAGCATTCCTCTTATTTTCTTCTCCTTGTTCTTCTTGTTCCTGTTCTTGTTCTTCTACTTCGCTCTTTTTTTTCTCTCTCTCTCACTATCTCTCTTTATTTATCTCTCTATCTCAATCTCTACATAATAAAATGCATCATGTGTCTACTTTAGACCATGCATTATGCAATTATGGCATCAATCAGGTACCATGTCATTTTATCAACTGTTATTACCTATTGTTACGTGTTACCTTTACAGTACGGTGTACCCTTAATCCTTTGCCACAATCGCCACACATTCTGAGAAAGAAAAATAAGTCATTAAATATATCCAAATTACATTTTAATCAAAAACATTTAACTCGCATCTCACCAGTGTTAGAAAACGATTATCCCATCAGGCATTCATTAATGTTGATTCCAAACAAATAATTAAGTGACACTCGAAAGGTGGATACTGTTTCTGCTACGTAGTTCGTTTGCAAGCTTCACAAGGCCACCCCAAAAATTACCTTTGAATGTAAACATCAAGCAATGAAGAATGCAAATCCTCACAAATGCTCCAGCGATCATTAGACTATTTTGTTTAAAGATGTTACGCTTTGAAATATATCAGAATAAAAAAACAACGGTGTGCTAGGATTCTCGTTACTCTAAACCAACAGTATCAATCTCAAGCCATATTTTAACCACATAATTATCTAATAAATGTATTTTGTGAAGTTTGGCAATAATAACACGTTAATGATATATAACTTCAGATTTTAAAAAAATGCAACAATATCCAATAAAAATAACTCTGTCTTGTGATGAGTAGCTCTCCATTTGGATAATCGTACCGTACAATAATTTAAACTACATACATTAAATCTAACAACAGTTCAAAACCTTGAGCCATACATTCATCCTCTATTATCTTATTGTAATTTAAATATGCATATCATGTAGGCTTTATTGTACTAGTATAATAACATCTCATAACAGTGAGACCTTACAGTCTAGCCTTAGAGATAACATGACGCACGACACGCTACTTAGTTCGTAATGTTCACTATTAAAGTTAATTATAATAATTTGTGTTAACCTATCAAACTTAAAACCAACATGTGATTAGGGAGATGTATGCACCCACATAAATGTTCGGAAGGAAAGCAAAATATGGCGTTTCTCCTTTTTCTTTATTTGACACAGAGTGTGAATAAATGAAAACATTACCCAATGTAAGAGATATCCACTCTATTATTGAGATCTTCATACACACATACATACACACATACATACATACATACATACATACATACATACATACATACATACACACACACATACACATAAATACATACATACATGCATTTATGCATACATACATGTAATCTGTGTTAAAGTGGAAATAAAGTCAGTCAGTCCATCAGTCAAACCTACCTACCTACCTACCTACCTACATACCTACCTACATACATACATACTTACATACCTACAGACATACCTACATACATACATACCTGCATACAGACAGACAGACATACAGACATACATACATTCATTCATACATACATACATACATACATATATGAAATTGCATTTTTTATAATCTACCAACACGGGATAATCGTTGACATATCAGTCATTTCAACTTGGACGAACACTACGCTTTACGTCTCCAAATTGGGTTTCATAGAACGTACCGGTACTGTTAAAAAATGTATGAAATAGTGATCTATAACAGTGCTACAACTCTGAATAGAAAGCATCCTAGTGCTTGTAGAAGGGCTGTAAAATGCAAGTTATCATTCAAGATTTGTTCTTAAGGGACGAGTTTTTGCAAATTCCACTGAACAATTATTGGAAGTAAAACAAATTCACACATTAGTAGAGCAACTGTTTATAAAATGTATAGCAAGCTTCTGTTAAACGGCACCTGATAGGAAATGATATGGTCGTCATCATGATCATCAGTCCCGTCGTATGGTAGACAGTTGGGGCACCGCACAAGACCGAACAACCAGCTTCCTCCATTCTTCTAGATGTACTGTCTTTCTCAGTGAGTCGCTCAATGCCAAGCCTGTCCACTCTCAATAGTTATCTTCCCACATATTTCTTTGCTTGCCTCTCTTTCTTGTTCCGTGGACAGTGTCATGCAGGATTGATGATCGTGATACATGCCCATACCACTGCTGTTTACGTTTTTTTACTTTAATTAGGAGATGTTCGTGAGGCCGAATGGCTTGTATTATCCTTTGCGGTATTTCTTCGTTGGTGACATTGTCTTTGTATATGACGCCTAGGATCTTTCAGAAACATCTCATCTCTGTGGAATGTATTCCTTTATCGAAGTCAGCTGTTATGGTTCATGAATCGCAGGCGTATATGCATATGGAGGTCACAGTGAGGGCATCAGTCTGACCTTTGAACTGAGTACGATGTTCTTGTCGTTCCGGATGGGGTTCAGTTTCGACATCACTGCTGTTGTTTGTGCGATCCTAGAGACAACTTTAGGCTTCTGTCCTTCATTTGTTATCATTGCCCCCAAATAATTGAAGCTGTGGACTATTTCTAGCTTCGTACGTTGGACCCTGATGTCAGTGCAGATGACTTTAGTGTTGTTGATCATCATTTTTGCCGTCTCTACACTAATTTCCATGCCGTAGGCTGCAGACGTTTGGTCGAGGCTCCCTTTCATGCGAGCTAAGTCTTGCTCATTTACTGTTTGTCCATCCATTTCGTCGGCAAAACTTAAGTTGTTGATTGTTCTGCCTCCAATGCTGACCGTCCATTCATGATTTTCAAGTGCGTCTGATATGATTCTCACGAGAAAGATGTTGAATAGTGTGGGAGAGAGAAGACAACCTTGTCTGACTCCGACGTGCGTTCTGAACCAGTCCCCTATGATGCCGTTAAAGTATACTGCACTCATGGCCTTGCCATAGAGGCGCTCTTTTACTGTCATGTGGTTGGCATTACTGTTGTACAGTCTCATGGTCGCCCACAGGGCCGCATTCCCTACCCTGTAAAATGCCTTCCTGAAATCTACGAAGACGTGATAGAGACCTTGTTGGTGTTGGTGGTACTTCTCACACACTATCCTGAGGTTGAAAACATGTCCTCTGTTGTGCTAGGACCTGCTCTGATCACTGTCTGGATATATTGTGGCTTGCTGGCTGTAACGTTCTGCACACTTCAATGTACATCTTTCTCATATGGCCGCAATTAGTTTTTTAGTTAAGAAAGATTATGTTTTAGTGATTGGTTTACTTGACGTGTACTGTATGTCGCAGAATAGAAACCGAGTGGGTTTTGGACTAAATGAATAAGACAAACACAATGTGAGAAAGATGGAAATTTATGAAATTATTTAATAAAGACAAATATATGATGTAAAAATACAATGATTCTCTCACACTCTCAACATACGATTGGCTCAAATCACTCTACACAACATTCACACATCACAAAAAAAAAACCAAAACTATGAAATCAATATGAAGTACAGATCCTAGAAACTTCATGGACTGCAAATACCTTTCAAACAGTATTGTACCAACAAGAGAGGTTCACATAATCTCAAATGTGAACTCCGATTAAGATTCAAAATAATCTTATGAACACAACTAAGATTCAAAATAATCTTATGAACATAAAAATGCAGTTGGAACAATAATTGAACCAAACGTATGCTTCTAGACCCCTTGCACAGTCGCACGATTCCTTGGGTTGGCCCACACTCTTATCGGCCGCTCGCATCCTTTATGGATCCGCGACATGTACAGTCATACGTATACACACGTACAGACAGCATACAACACCCTTTTGAATTTGCTACGTCTACGTCCGTGGCACAGACATACGTAAATACATACATACGTATCGACAACACGCAGCCTTAAATACTCTGAAAACTCCAGACAGCTCTAAACAATTTTAGAAGGCTTCAGACAGCTTCAGATAGCTCTAGTCATATTCACAGTCACAATCACAGTGACAGTCGCAATCACAGCGACAGTCGCAATCAGCTACAATAAAACCAAATCGATCATAATAATAGTTTCTGTAAAATCTCTAGATATATGATAATACTTTAACCTCTAATAGTGACTTGTAATTCAAAGTTCAAATCTGCGTTGTAATAAATGCATTATTACGCGATAAGACATTACAAACCGAATAAGCTTCGCATATCAAATGAAATGTAAATTTAACACTTACCTCTATGGCTGGAGAACAATGGAGAGCGTACCATCCTTGACGTGATCCAAAACGAGCAGTATCGGTTTTAGAAATCGATCTTACTTAAATCCATAGGAGAGTGAGCGAAGGTCAGGGTAAAATACCCGTGCATATCATGTTATCAATTTTCCTTCGTCACAAGTAACTTCTGGCGAGGTACATGTTAATACAGTCGCTTACATGGAAAAACACGTATTCACCCTAGATAACGTTATACGCATGTACAACGATAAAAGTCAAATAGTTCTAAGGCAAAACCAAGTTATTTTTGGCCTAATTATGTGACACTGCATGTAAATCAGTTATCTCGTTTAGGTCGCCAGCACATTTGCTCTGTATCTGTGATCGGATATGTCGCAACCAACACAATATCAAAATATGCCTTACTAATAAGTTACCTCCCATTTCCATATAGTACAATTTTTCAGTTGTTCTGAGACTAAATTTATCGCGACGAGAAGTCCGAATAGACATCGATTCGCGAATGTAACAGTAATTAAATGATTTTATAGTGCCGTCAACTACACCGGTTAATATCGATATGGCCCCGATAATTGTAATATTGCAAAGCATATAGATTATCAGGGTTTGTATAATACCTTCTTAGCAGGCTCCGAATTCCAAATTCGCTCCACGATGCAAAACCTTACAATCATTGATTCGGTATTAGCTAGCAATAGACTTAAGCGATGCTTTTACTGAGCGGTGTGCTAATTATTGCTTTGGATAGAAGATTAAATGAGTTTCTATTCATCAACCGTCGCAGCTATTTCCAATTGATTCAAACATCTGCCATCTATGATTTTTATACAATACCAAGCTACCCTTTCGATACTGTCGTTGACACAGATTGAATCTTGTTTAGCATTTGGTGCAACACGCGATGCTAGCCCTACAAGAACGTTGGAGGCTCCCTTGAACAGTCCTCCGACAACATTACTAGGGCCATATTTTAACGTGTTGCCGGCCAAAGGTCACCTAATGTAAAGTACGAAATAGTCTCACACTTCTGCGCACGGTTGTGCGCTTACTAAAAATGAAGTCGAAATCCGATATCACAGCTGTACTGTCATGATATGACGTATGCTCGTCCTGGTCCACGCAGGACAAATGAAGGTGGTTCCACTGGGGGTTGCTGCACGGAAGATACACGGGCTATGTCGGTGTAAATAGCAGCAAATCACTTGGGAGTGCTTTTATGGAGAATCCAAGCATATGCAACTCTACTAAGTGATAATTGATGACCTTCTAAAGTTGACTCGAAAACTAATGGCGTCACCGGTTTAGATAACTCTGACTCGGTGATGTGATCTTGACAATGTCTGGTGCCATATCGTATCCCATGATTGTCAGGTGTATAAATTTGTCAGTTTCAATAGTACAACCGTGCCATCCAAGAACTGTTTATCACGATAACTGTCCACCTGTCAGCCTAATTTGTCGTTAGTCGAGGTTCGATTGGGATGCCAGAGCTGAGTGTAGGTTTTATGTTGATTATATATTATATATATATATATATATATATATATATATATATATATATATATATATATATATATATATATACATGTTTGTTCACTAATTTGATTCGCCGTAACATCTCATCATTAATCTATTAAATCAAGTAAACGCCCGTTTAAGAGTTCAAAAACATTCGAGGTGGCGCCATCATCAAACGAAAGCACAAAGGAGTTATTCCCATCGAAGCATCCACAAGGTCATGAACAAATACTAGGCTAATATTAATACCCACGCAGCAACGCTGGTGCAATCGCGAGTGTGCGAGATTTGTTCCGTGAAATTAATTTTGGGTCTACATTATATTTAGTTAATCTTATTTTTGTCGCTGTCAGATATATAGAAATACGCGTTTATATTATCAAGTGGAAGAGGTTTTATCCATCAGAAAACGAACGTGCACAATGACATCTAAAGAACGTACATTATACGTGTGTCAAACGTTCGCTCCCGCAGTGGTCAGATATTGTATAGATCAGATATTTCCATCTCCTAACAAAGTTAACCTTAAATGAATTGTAATAGGTTCTAAATTTTATTTTACAACGATGAAATTCATAACAATGAAAGTAACATCATTATTATCATAACACATATTAATTTGAAACAAAGCTGTACACACATGGTAATATAACAATAATCATAATTCTACTCTAAGTGTAGCGAGACATTGAGCAAAAGGTTGTATTAAAACTACAATGAAGCTTGAATACATGTATACTAGTAAAGTCTGTGTTGTGTGCAATCCCATTTCCATTATAATATGATCTAGACAACTTATTCAGAGGCCAGTCAATTGTGATAAGAGAATACAAAATCAGTATGGAACCGTCATCTAATTTGATTACTCCGTATGTGCATTCACTTGCTTAGCCCAAACCTAATGTTTCTGTATTCGTCAATAAGTGTCATATATAAAACTGAAAAATAATTTTAAAAAATTATACCTACCCTACACATTAGTATACTGAATTATCTTTATTGTAAATTTAATTAGTTGTATTAACCTAATTTGTATCATAAATGTATTTTCTTTGTACAGCGAGATTTAACATAATTTTGATTCACGTTCATAATTATATTAGTTCATAATGGCTATTGACCATGCAATTAAATAGTGCAATTCTACTTGTCGTTGATATGGATTGTATCCTGTCCTTTCCTTATAGCGATGATACATTTGAATCATATTGTATTAATGAATTCATCCGTCTCATCAAATGATCTCATTCAGTATAAGATGGAAGGAACTCGAATGCCATATGTATGTAAATATTTGGAAATAGTAAATAATGTCACAAAATGCTTAATACATGTTGCTTTTCTTCTAAAGAATTGGTTTTTTCTTTCTTCAGAATTGTCTTTGCCTATTATAATATAATATGACTTGGTACAATCTCACTCTTAATGCCATTCTTGCATATTTTATATGTTAAACTCCGGACTAATAATACGTTTAAGCTGTAGTGAGACCATGGAGATGATTTGTCACATCATTACAGCATCGTTCTGTAACAAAAAGACATTGAGGGATCAATCATTCGTGAATAAAGTTAATCGAGAAAATAATCACTTTTGGGCTAGTTGTACTACCCATAATAAATAGCATATTTTAGGTTTAACACCAAATGGTAGATATACTATTTTTTGACATTGGATAATAGTATGGCAAACTTGCAAGACTGCACCAATATGCACATTTATAAACTTTTAAAGTTTTCCTCACGATACGGGCTAAAGATGGGAGAGTTGCGTAGTCAAAAGCATATTCGGGTCTCAGGGACTTCTCATTATCAAGGTGTGCGCCTGCCGTCATGTTTGAATCAGTGACAAGCAACTTACATGACTATTGTTTTAGTTCACTCGCTTTTTAAGCCAACTTAAGCATTCGATCTTGCTTAGCTTTGATCTTGGTTAGATACGGCTCGTCTGCAGCTCCAACGAATGTAAGTATACATGCCTTTCTCATACCGATGTATATCCTTATTCAAAGCTCTCGTGCAAATTGATCACGATAACTCACAGTGGGCATACCTGTATATAAATCACAGTCGGCATGCCCGTACATAATGGGGAAACAGTGACTATACGCTTATTACAGCTATACATTTTTGTAGTACTTTACCAGAATCGGAAATTATTCGTGATATACGTGCGCTGCGAAAAGATGGGTGGCTTTCGAAAGCTATTTCTTTATCTTCTCTTACTTCTACAAGTTCAGCAGCACATTCTCTAATATCGCTGTAGGCAATGATAGTTATTCATTCATCTCTTCAGTTTTTGTTTTGTACGATAATTATATCCTTGTAGCTTCTTAATGGTGATGTTTGCTGCTTCACCACGATTGAGTTTACTCATTATGAAAAAACATTTTAAGACTAAATTTGTAGCAACGGATTCATACGGTAATGACTACAATATTATGGTTGAGTAATATACGGGGTCATAATAACGACGATCTTACTGATACATTTGTGGCATATTCATAAATAGGATGGGTGCAAATACTGGCTTTAAATAATAGTGTTGACACCATCGTGGATGTATAAGAAGATGTGCTTTCTGATACTGGTTCCAAACGAATAATCGCTGTGAACATATGGACACGTACAAAAGAAGTTGGTGAGGGCGTTCATGCTAAGTCAGTATGACTTATTTGTAAGATCTTTGTGCTGTAACATTTTTGCAGGCTCGATTTTGGTGGGAAATAAACTTAGTGAAAGATAAATGTAAAGCTCCGAGCCCCCAGTCAGGAATACAGTCGGCTTAATACTTGAATATAGAGAAAAGAGAAATTCAACTGAATAATTTAATGACAATTCAATAATCAAATGATTAAACAGTTTCCCCAAGTACTCTCCTGCGGCTCGACCCGGTGATAGCGGCGTATTTCATCATTTGATTTGTAGTGTGAGATAACTTTCCACCTGGCCTTGTATTCTACTCATCTATGTATTATTCTCTCCCATTCCTCCAACTTCTTTTCCTCTTCTTCTCAACTTTGTCTAAATTCCTTCAACTTCTCGATTTCTCTCTACTTCTCTTCATTTTGCGCTTTCTCATCCTCAACTTCTTTTCCCCTTTCTCCTCGAATCTACCCAACTATAATTGTGGAATTCGACTGCTCGCACCTCCGTCTTCTCTCTTAGGGACTCGGGACTTAATTGTACCAGATGTTCTGTCCTTTTACAAAGCTTTATCTTTCCTTAGAATCTGTTTATAAGTTTTCACGCCAAATTATGATTGGATTCTCGGAGAAATCTTATTTGCACAGCAATCATCGCAGCAGTACTAAACATTCACCTTCTAGTTAGTAGTTATAATTCAAATCGAAATAGTTACAAGACACTCCGTCTCAATTCCGATTGGATGTCTCTTTGAATCGATCCTATCAACTTAGGGAACAAGGGAAATATTTAAACAAGCCCTTGTCCTTTGCGGTTTCTCTGATATTGGCCAAAGCTGTAACACCTAGGTTGAAAGTCGTTCAATCTAACGCATGTGCTGATTCAAGATGCCGGCTCGTCTCTCTGGTCACAATAACCTTGAGTAAAATATTAATTCTAGCATGTGTCATATTTAGACAGCAACCATGGCTTGTACTAATACCTTAGTATATACACGACTTATGAACTGGCGTTAAGCAAACGTGACACATTCACGCTTGAGAAAAAACTTCGCGATTTTACTCCGCAAAATTGTTGCAATAGCAAATGCACATCACTACGCAAAAAATGAAACATAATTGTAACGACACTAGATGCTGAGTAAGGACACGAATATAAAGCACAACATATGGTTGTCTTCAGAGCGATCTATGCAGCTCTCCTGCTCATGAAATCGGCACCTACGTTCTCGGCTCTTTCCAGGTATCTGATCACCATCTGCTACTGCTGTGGGAACAGGGACCATCACATCAAGCATCCATTCGACAATTTCGGCTGCGCGAGATAGGCGAGGGCTTGGTGGTCGGTCTCCAATATGAATTTCCGCCCATATAAGTACCGCTCGAACCGTGATATCCCTAACATTATTCGGAGGCATTCCCTCTCCGATACGTAGTACATCTTCTCAGCTGCAGACATATGAAAACTGCCATTCGCTACAGGACAACCCTTCCCCTCGTGCTCTTGCAGTATTACTGCTTCGAGGCTCGTGTCACATGCGTTAGTGCGGAGCACGAAATCTTTGAACAGAACCCGTAAACGGACAATATCGTTGGATATCAGCATATCTATCAGCGTTAGAAAAGCGTGCTCACACACATCTGTCCAAAAAACTATAATAATGGGCCCGTTTCCTGGTCAGTCCAGCCAAAGACACTTATGGTTACGACGTAAGTCCCCTTCCAAGAAACTTGCAGCTTGCTCTGTGCTTGAATCAACAACAACAACACCTTGTCCCTTACTTCATACTAGCTTGTTGTAATGCTTCGCCTATTCGCCTGACGCAAATTTGCTCGCTAGAGGTTCTTCTGTGCGAGGTAACACACTTATTCCAGTTTGTTTCGCAAATTCGTGACGTACTCATTGGTAGTAAATACCTATACAACAGCATGGCTGTCCGTCCAAGGCTGTCTCAGTACGGTGATTGGTCCACGTATGGTCCTCCCATACAAGAGTTCTAAGGGATAAAACCCTAAACTCGCTTGTGGTACCTCCCGATATGCAAAATGTATGGCATCAATGTGCCGATTCTAATCTTTTGTGCGGCCTTCACACAAATTCTTAAGCTTATTTTTAAGAATTCCGTTAAAGAGCTCGACCAGTCAGTTACATTAGGGGTCATACGGTGTAGTCGTGAGGCCGACATCAGTTGGTTTATTAATGTCATCATGCGACTCATGAATTGTGTCCCTTGACCGGTCAGGATCTATTCGGGTACTCCGATTCATGTCCAAATCCCTAGCATCGCCTCAGCGACCGTTTCCGAAACAATATTACTCCGGATAGCATGCAACATAATCGACGACCGTTAAAATATACATATTTCATTGCGAGCATAACGGTTATATCGGTTCGATCAAATCATTCGAGAACATCCATCGAAATGGTTCAACGATAAGGGGTGTACTCCCCAAGGGCTGTTTCGATGATCAGGTTTAAGTGCCATTCCCTGACACTTGTCACATGAGAGACATAATCGGTGATCATCCAGTCGCACCCCTGGCCGGTAGAAATCCTTGACAAGACGATCACGTGTGATTGTAGTCAGCAAGTGTCCTTGCATGAGACTCTCTTGCGTGAGTTTCAACACTTCACCTCGCTACTCTTTTGGCACGAAGACTTGCCTGAAGTGTTGTTTTCCTTTCCTGGTGTGTCGATACAAGATCACCTTCTTGTATACAAATCTTCTCCACTCCATTCAAAGTTTCGTTCATGTTCCTTCTTCAGCGTATTTTTGGAACTGCGCGAGAGCTGCGTCTTCCTGCTGAAACTTCCATAATTCGGCCAGAAGTTCGTAACTGGCCGATGTTGACGTAACTTCCATCGGTGTCGGTTTCTTCTGTTGATTCATAGACGTGGTTTCTACAGTCCTCACGGGCGTTGGTGTGAAGGTGTCGGGATTCGGTTGTGTGAACACATAACGACATCCAAGATGACGTCATGTAATAGTCCATCCAAGCACGCAGATTCAGTTTACCCCTTTACGAACGGTGAATCGAGGTCAATGACAACCTCAGTTACCTCTCGTGTGTAATCCTAAGGCTTAACATACTTATTGTTGACAAGGTCTGAAACGCTACACCCAGTGTCGTACAAGAGGGTGATACCATCTCCGTTTACAGTTGCGTACGCGAGATTTGCTGGTTTGCAGCTTGCCTCCTGCTCGACCTCCTTCCTAGTGATCTCATTTATCTGGGTCTGCCTGCCCTTGGGACAGTCCCCTGCAAATTGACCCGGGCACCTGCATTTGAAGCACATCGGCAGCCCTAGACCGTTTTCGTGGGTAAGGCCTGTCCTGTTTTATTGGTGGAATCCTTACATGTAGATCTCCTCCGCCCTTCTCGTCGCTATTACAGTTACAGGTAGCCAGTTCTCCCTCATCCACATGGCGCGAAAATATAAATTTGATATCCATTCGGGTTGATTGAATAAATTGGTTGCAGGTAATCCAGGTTCGGGGCTTTTATTGCCACCATAATTGCAGATACTCTCAACACTCTTTTACTGGGTATCCCCGACATGTCTATTTCTTGTGTTCCTTCTCTGTAGGTACATTCCATAAAGGATTCATCATTGGTTTATATTCGTCTTAGGTGAAAGTACTTTTCTAATTCGCTGACTTCTCTGTTTGCTTGGTGGGTCACCATCTTTTCTCGTGCGTCTCGTACTGCTTGCAAAATGTTTTCCATCTTGAAATAGTTCAGAAATATTTCTTCTTGAATTGTATATATTTGTTTTATGTGTGATTCTTAGCTCACCTTATGAAGTAAATATATTCTTGTTTAATTTCATGCCATGGGAAGATTTCGCTTTGTACGTGCCATTGACAATAATAAAGTAAGACTTTACATCTCAAGATGGAAAATCTAAATCTTCGAGCCAAATCACGAATGGCTTTCTCTGAGTAAACGTATTAACTCAGTATTTTTCGTTGGATAACTCCATTTTCGCTTGCCAGTTAGAAGTTACGATTCAAAATTGTTACCACATTCTCCGTCTCAATTCTGATTGAATGTCTCACTGATTTGATCAAATCAATCAACTTAGCGGACAATTTGCTTCTTGCGGTCTGTCCACGTGGAGACAGATATAGAACATGCCTAGGTCCCTCGCGGTTCCTCTAATCTTGGCCAAAGCTGTAACACCTAGGTTGGAAGTCGCTCTGTCTGGCGCCTGTGCCGAACCAACATGCCGGGTCGTCTCTTTCTGGTCACAGTAACCTTGCATAAGAGATTAACTGTAGCCTGCGACATGTTTATGCAACAGCCATGGCTTGTACGTATACCTTAGTTTATAAACGACTTACGAAATGCCGTCGAGCAAACGTGATACTCGTTAATCTGGACATCATTTCTGCCGAATCATCGCCACCCGGATATAGTACAACGGGAACGGAATTCCTAAACGTTAATTAACAGGAATCAAAATATGGGAATAGAATCTAAAATTACTATAAAACTTGATCGTATAATCATGAACCATTCTGTCCAACAAAATGAAATTCGAGGAGTTGTATATGAAAAAAAGATCAGTCTGATTGCACATATTCACGTAAGCAAATGTGTAAGTGTGTCACTTTATCAAACATTAAATCTAATGGCACTTTAAGGTTATAAACTGATTCATTAATCATGTGTGTAGAAAGGCTTCTCGTAGACTGACAATATAGTAATCAGCAATTGTATAATCAATGTATGTTTTTGCTAATCGCCGGCCTGGATGTTAATCATTAACTAAACATGCTAAAATCAAAATCACCCACACGTTTGGCATAACATACGGCGAATACGTTAAGTGTGTCATTAGATCCCTTTGTTGTTTAGTTTTTCTTTCTAACAATCTGCTTGTAAAGATAGATTTGATTAATTCAAGCTCTGAATGGTAAAGTCTTACACTGCAGTGTATAAAGCGATGCCAAGTTTGGGCCATTGAGAGACATAGATGTTCACTACGACTTATAAATTCATTTTTTTTTTAAAAAATGTTTATCAGACCTGTTATCAGCGAGCTATCAGTTTTTATTCCTTGAACGTGTTACCTTATTATGTCGATACCAAAAAGCAAGCATCATCTAGTAGAGATATCGGCCAGCATAAATAAAAATATTTTGCAGAAAGTAAGCCTATAGGCAAGAATTATTGTACATCGGTCGGCCAAAGAATATAAACAAACTTAAGTCACATATTTCACCAGGAAACTGATATCATGTGTACAATGCATGCACGAACATCGTGTAATGTGTTATGTGTGTTAATTGTGTAAACTTATGTTCACGCGTACGAATGTACATGTGTATCACATAACCAAATTATAAAAAGTCGATATACGATATATGCAATCATTATTTCAACCAATATATATATATATATATATATATATATATATATATATGGATGATCAGTGGTGCAGTTTGCCTAATTCAAGTTGGTCAAGTCCTTATGAGATAAACGAACACTATAGTTTTACTGTGCAGTAGATAACATTGTTATTGTTGCATTTTGATCATTATAACATACTAAGCCATCAAACTGTAAAAAAAAATCATATTACTAGCCAACTGAAACAACAACAAAAACCCCAAAAATTACCACTCGAAACGGCACCTTAGGATAGAGTTACTGAAAATATGAGAACTTTCCGTAATACTCCTTTTGGTAAGTAATGTATGTTACAATCCTGAACCGTTTGTCTAATTTATTGTTTCTACTGTGTGATGACTTGATGGATATAGTACTTAAAGCAGTTGGCTAATTGGTATATATCTGTATATAATACATCAAATAGCGGGCAAATATTAAAACATATCAAATAGTCAAAGACCCAAAATGAAATTGTCTTATTTTTTTATTTGTTTTTCTTTATTTATATTGTGAATATATTGTATCGCGTTATCATATATCCTACAGAAGTGTATTATCTATGTGTTGATACATATTTAATTTGGTCATTTGATGCACAATATATCAAAACGTTAACCTATACATTTTATCTAATTGGAGAACCAATGTTGTATTTTCTTCTCTTATTCATTTATCTGCTTTCGATGAAGGTTAAAGAACACTTTAAATGCTGTTATTGCAACCTGCTCTATTATCGTCTTCTCTCTGTTTGAATATCAGAAGATTTTGACGGTCTGAGTGCGTTAAATTAGTATATGTTGGTTATTTGGAAATTTGTTTTATTCTTGATTCCATAGATTGCATATGTAAATTATAGTATGTGGACAATTCGGCCGCTGCTTATAACCGCTGACATATGTAAACAGCAACTTAATGAATGTATGTAGCTATGTGACTCTCAAGTTTCAAAAAGAAGCAATCCTTGTGAATGATATACTAAATGAATATCATAAAGTTAAATATCATTTTATTTGTGTGATAACATGCATTGTTTCCAAGTAACCGAAAGCTGCATAAGGTGATGGTATGCATATATATTTACTGTTGGAATTCAATTTCATTAAATTATCAAAAGCATCTGTAGGAAACGCCGCCAATCAAACTTTGCACATGCATTCGGAAACTATATAATGGATATACGATATATAAATCTGCAATTAATGATATTAATGTCAGACAGTAATTATAGTACGGGAATGTCGAAGGCATGTACACATTCCTTCGATAACTCCACATCTAATGTCGACATGAAGTACAAGATTAATCTCCCAATATTCTGCATCGTGACATGTGTGTTATAATGTTTTACATTTCCATTTTATGTTACACGTCTGATCTGGCGTTTGATACAAAATGTTCAATTGGTGATTCCGTATAGCATATTTAATATCGCAGACCTAAAAAATTCAGCATCAGACACACAGCCATGAACTACTTTTCTGATTTGAAATATGCAATAATAATCCACCAATAAAATAAAGGGAATTAATTATTGCTATACCTTTTACATTATTGAAATAAGAAATTTCTGTAATTTCATGCGAGGCAGCCATATTGGATGAAAATAGCGATTTTGCTTCTGGGGATAGTTGCAGAGTACCGTAAGAACCAAAAAGCACTTAATGTGCATTTCACGGTATCTAGAGCAAATCATTGGAGTCAATTGAAATAGACAAGACTATTTAAAACAAAATATTAGATGATGAGTTATCAGAAGAATATGGTGTGCCAGATGACATTAAACAAGGAAGAGAGAGAGAGAGAGAGAGAGTGATAGAGAGAAAGAGAGTGAGAGCAAGTTCCTTGCCTCTGAAATCTCACAGAGAAAATTATCCAAATCCAGAAAAAAGTAATAAATATTCAAGCAGCCGTGTAAAGTTTCAAGGCAGTACTAGAATTGTCCGAGTTTGGGCAAAACTTTATCCCAAGTTGAATTACCAAGAAGCATTCAGCGATGGAAATCACCTTAAATACTAAGTTAAAATAAAATCTATTTCAGATTCGCAATCTCAAAAATGCTATCTGCGAATTATATCTAGTTAAACAACAAATTTAAATGGAGTGTCTTATAATTTATAGTTCAAATTAACGAGAATCCAATTTGCTAGGAAGGTCTGGGAACAAAACCGTCAAACACTTGCAACATAAATATAAACGTATTACACAGAACATCAGCTGTTCTATTTGAAACAATTACATCGTTTTGCAATGTTGTTGGGGCTGTTTAAGCAATCTTCAAATGATGGGAACTGTGTTTTCATTTTATATTATTGTGCATTTGAAGTAGAAAATAATGCGAAGACACATACTATTATTGTAATATAGTTTAAAATATATTGTATAGATGTATACAAATAAATAGTACAAATATAGTTCGCATGATAAAAAGAGACCGAACCTTTTATTTCTTGAACAAATATGTGTTTAAATTATCACGTTAAGTTCAATGCATAATTGATATTTTGATTAAATAGAAACATAAAAATAATAAATTATGTATTGTAAACGAATGAGATTTGTGTATGCATTTATATTTTATTATTGTCAGTTTGAAAAGGTTCCATTAAAATTTGTTTGGAAGTGTGTTCAATAAGTCGAGAGTAATAAAATATGTCATTTAATGGTCAAACCTATAGTACATTTAAGAAGTAAGGAAACGTCTACTTCTTCATGAATGCAGATTAAATCCATTCACAATCTATTATAGCATATTTAAAATGTAAATCTCCATAGTAAATTAATATATGTACTGATGTCGGGTCAATTTAGCATTTGCATAACATAAATCTATGCCTAGCGTTGTTACGTACACCAGGGATGTACACTATAGTTCTTAAAACACTAAAATGACTAATTCATTTTTTTGTACAAATTATGCATAAAAAAGAATGAAAATAATCATTGGAAATGGGACAATTTAAAATATAAAACCACACAAGTGTTTTGTTCTGAGTCCGGGGAAATCGTTGATACGTAAGTCCCGGTCTGACGGCCTCGATATTTATAAACCATATCAAATTAGTTATTTCCGCCTATTAGGAACAAAATGCATATTTATCTTGGCTTTGAATAAGTTAATCAAAACCAAAATAATGGTATCAATACCAAATTTATATCATTGATTAAAACTGTGGCAGAAATTATCGCTCAAATTTCTTTTATTTATATACAAATTGAAAATACATGAAAAAAAACATCTACATGTTTGTGTAAAAACATATTTAAATTAAGCATCGTTATAAAATGTGATACACACGAACAATTCAAACAGAAAAATGATGAAATACTTAAAGCATAAATGATAAAATATGTATTTGAATATAATAAATATATGCCAAGAATCAGATATTTCTAGCAATGGGCAATGTGACCGAAAGCGACAGAAGGATTTAACAAGTATCCAAAAAATAGAGGGATGTGATTATTACTGCAGCAAATAGAAGACTACATGAGTCAGAATGCACATTCAGGCAGTACATGAATAAGAAAAAAGCTTGAAACCATTAGAAAAGCAAAACACAGGGTAATAAATCAGCGAACCGACAAACACAAAAACGAATTAGGAAGACAAAACAGCAAATACAACTGAAAAAATGCCATATGATTTACTGACAATCTTAAGATGTAACAATTCCCTGGATGTAATGGTATGTTCTTCTACATTTTGCTCAGTCATGTTGAGACATAAAACAATATCAACATCAAACACATATAATTTCATTCAGTAATCTTTCACCTGTGCTAAATGGTAAGTTCAGACAATTGATTTTTGTTGGTACGGCGTTGTGACAAAAACGGAAGCAAATGGATGTAATTATTCAAGTATTAATTAACACAACTAAAAGAGATGTATTAGTTTAATTGAACGTTTTAATGAACGCAACTGCACATTCGAAAATGTTACTGGTATCATTAATTGGCATGTAAAAGCGATGACAATCACAAGTTTAAACGTTTCACTGAAAACTATATAAACTTAAATGATTGGGTAAAAACAACACACCTGACACACCTGACTAACCAATCAAAAATTAGACTACGCCATTAGTCTAAAATTACTTTAATTCTGCAATATAAAAGAAAATAACTAAAAGCAAGTAAAACAATGCTGCATGTTTTTAATATGTTTTGGTATAAGAAGGTATGTACTATGAGGTACCCATTAAAGACCTCTCAAGAGAATATCGCATATTTAGAGGAGAAATGAAATAATGAAATTTCCGTAAGTCAATGTGCAAATCTTGCTTGAATATTTTAATATAATTTAATATATTTTTATCATGTGCCCCAGGTAGATTACCGTGGTAGTTTTTGTGTGCCTATTATTCACTGTCAGTGTTCACTTGGATGATTTAATTTAGGTTCAAAATATGAATCGTACATATAACCCTGGTGAAGTCAACGGTGAATTACATGTCCTCGTTGTATATACCATTTCTGAGTGCTTTTACGCTTGGCTGTGTAAATAATTTGGCGTTCGCATGTTTAAATGATTCGAAACTGGCTCATGGTTGGTACTGGTTTATCAGATTGGTTTATAGTGGTTGATTTACATTTGACATTTATGGAGATTCAGTTTGAGTGTATACAATGGACTGGGAGTAATGTTATTTTGACGCATATAATCGTCAACAGTAAAAGAAAAAGTCACTGTCGCTGTTGGCATGAAAATAACTCATCCACAAAGTAAGGAAACACAACAATTTGTCAACATGTGCGTATATTTGAATGCTGACCATAGTATGTACTAAGTTTAATCGCAATCAATCAACAAATATTAAACACATGCAAGACAATTGCATTTACAATGAAAGGTTATATCGTGCATTGTATTCAGCAGTAGGACAAAACTAGTAACTCCGATCCTACAACAACGGGGTAGCAATGTAATTTGTTGATACGTGTATATCTTCAGGTCATGACCATAATATTTACCAACATTCATGGCAATCCATCATAAACAAACTCTTGGATTATTTGTGCCATTGCATATTTAACGGAACTTTTATAGCTGCACACTCTACCCAATTAATAATAATTTGCACAGTGTACATCTGCACAAAACAATATTTTACAACTACAAATGTTGTCTTTAACAATTGCACACATCGACATTACAAAGTGACCCGCTTTGCGCTAATGAGATTTTGCTGTATGGATGGAACCGAGTATTATATTTAAGAGATAGGACTAAAACAGTCAATATAAAACATTCTTGATTGAATTAAATTAAACCATCTTTTTGTTTATACAACAAGTATGTACCTCCCAAAATGCAGTAAAAAGTCAGTTAAAAAAAATTCAAAACTTCGACATAACCCCTAATGGCATAAAAACATGATATCGTGTACATATTCGTACATCAATGCCTAACACTTGTAATGTGCCAGCATTAGGTACTTTTATGTAGAATCATTCTCACAAAGGGTCCATTAATTAAAATGAAAAAGAAGTTTTAAAAATCAAAATTTGATTGAAAATGCTTAAATAACCATCAATTCGCACCGTGTTGGCCACATAAGCCTCAAGATATGTCATATGAATTTTAAGACTTGGTCAAAGTCAAATGAAGTTTGGGTATTCAAGCTAACAAACCTCACATGATGGATAAAGGGTAAGAGAGAGAGAGAGAGAATAAAAAACAAATGATGCCATCCCACCCACTGTGAGCAATTGGAGTATAAGAATTGGTTGCACCGTGAATAAGCATGGGGACCTTTTCATACCCCAAAACTGCCAGTGCACTCCTAAATTTAACAAGTCCCCATATAATGATTATTAAATGGGTCAGAGGTGCATACGTTGTTCCTTTGACGGCACAAACAAGGTGCACCAATGATAACAATACATTTATCAGGCAAACCCAAACATATGCAAGCAATTTCTTTGGGAGTTTTGAGTAAGTTGAATGAAATCAAACAATTAGTTATCATGTATGCAAACCATTCACTTGACAAATAACATGCATGTGGTTTTAAGATTTTCACTTTTTTCCTCAAATCCTGAATCGCCCGTTTGTGAACTGAATTCAACGTGTTTGATAGGGGCCGATGTCCTGAAATTAGCAATTCCAAGCATGAAGGAAATTTCTTTGACACATTTTACGTATCAATTGTACCTGATACATTTCAATCGTTTCCATTCAGGTGAATTTCTTTCCAGTCTGAATTATTTTCTTTTTACTTTTGGAAGGACACCTTAGTTTCAGCACCGCCATCTTTAGCATCATCTGATACGAAGATTTATTTGTTCACTGTTGCTTTGCCTATTGACTGAAAACTCTGCACTATGAATATTAGTATAAGTATTACTGACAAAATAATGAAAATGTTTCGAGTTTTGACTGGTTTGGCTATTTATCGCATTGTGTGTCAAAACTAATCTCAGATTCAAACACCGATAGGCCATAACGTCAGGTCGTGAAATAAGTCTTTGTTAAATTGACAGAAAAGGCAGAATATGACCCTGTTGCATCAAACATGTGCTTTCTTGTCCTTTCTTAATAACCAATCAGAACTGAGCATATGACACATAGGAAATATGTCACATATTTCACAACTAAACAATCTCAACATATCCGCTGAAGTGACAACTAGGACAACAAATATCAAAGTAGCACATTATTCTTCACAAACAATACGTACAAATCTCTTTTATTTGGCTTGACTTTGTCCACATAGAATAATAAATTTGGGGTGAGAATTTTCACGATCGCGAGACCTAGATGCAATCCTGGATTATCTACCTTGACTCCACTGGGATAACAGGGGTGTCTTTGACCTTTTTGATGCTCCCGCTTTCTTTTTAACATAAGCTTCTTGCTCACTGACGAACATATATATATATATATATATATATATATATATATATATATATATATATATATATATATGTATGTATGTATTTCTTGCAAAATATGTCCTTCACTTTTTGGAAGGTATCCGATTCCCATCAGCCCACCATCTGTCTCTTAATCTGAACTTAAGATGTAGTTCTTATCCATAACCTTCCTTAATTAAGCTTTTTTCCACCATTCTTTCTTCTCCAAAGCAGTGTTCTTTTCGATTTATTTTTCATTATAATTATAAAAAAAACGTTGCCAATTGCACTGCCCTGTATTACTTGACTTTGCTATATGTAAATGTGCTGCTCATGATTATAATTGCTTATTTTCGCTGGTCTTTATTGGGACGGTATCGAAATATAGGATATGTATATGTCGATTCTGAAATTTCAAGACGTTTCAGAACACACATATGACAATGTGCACTATCACAAAGGCAATGCATACGGGCACAAACATGGACACCTGGTAATCCGGTTTAATGTCGTTTGTGAGTTTAATGTCATTTTCCAGCAAATGATAGGCTATACCTTGTGGCCAATATACCTGGTTGAGGAAGAATCCGGGAATACCTCGGAAGAACTATTGACCCACGGGAAGCTACTGGCAAGTTTTCTCACATACCTACATTGTCCAAGCCCAAGATTCAAACCCACACAATTGTAAGATAGCAGTAACAGTACAGGCGAACGCCTTAGACCACTAAGCCCCCTGGGGCCAGTTAATCAGATTTAAATATCGAATACATATATATGCAACATATATCACATTATTTGATCAAGCTTTATCATCAATTGGGTCATCTACATATAAACATAATTACCGAAACTTCTTTGACTACATTCAGTGATTTGGCCCATTTTTGCTAAGAAGGTTTTCCTGGCAAATTCCAAGTAAAACAATGTACTCAAACAGATGAAAAAGTGTTATTATACGACCCGAAACATGAATCAGGTCATCTTCAAATGCAAACAAATATGCCTTCAAGCATCTTTTTGGTAATCATGCCCAATATCTTATAGGACCAATGGACAGACATTATACATGAAAATGTCCATTGTGCAGCAGGAGTATGACATAATATGATATAGATTTTTTTAAAATAAAAACTAATGTAATCAACAAAGAAGCACTGGACCTACACGCACAGTGGCATGAAGTTGGTACAGCAGCTACATGCAGGTTTCTGAAATGGAATGCAAATTAGTGGACATTCTAAATGCAATGCCATATGCTTATTTTGTTTGAAGAATTTGCCTTCAGCATATTTACCATGTTTTGTCAAACTTCTGTGCCATACCCCTGTCACGTTCTCTGGTATTAAAATATAGTATTAAGTATTATCATGGCTTATTTTAAAAATTCCAGAGTACTATTTATAGTACGTTCAACTTATGCTCTTACCAGCATTTGTTTTACATTTGTTATTTTATTGAAAACAAAATTCCAGTGTGGAAATGCATTGTACAAAACTTTTAGTTCAGTAATTTCCATCAAAGTGGTCACTATAAAAGAACATATCCATAATTAGAATAATTCAATGCTGCGAAATGATTTTGTGTACAAAGAGTGTCCATGGATTCTTGCTCTGGAACAAAACTGGCGGAGTTTGGAGAGTAAAGTCGGTAGCTGTGGATGTTCTAGTAGGTTGATACACCAGGAATATAACACAGAATGTACGCTGCAACTCGAACACCAGCTCGCTTATTAATATGTCAAACATGGATGCAATCGAACATCGTGCTTTATGTTGTAGACTATCATACATGTGGTACAATACAATCATGTATAGCCTTTTACATGTTATTACTTTGCAATTAGATTGTACTGCTGGATTAACAATACAAGTATGTCAAATTGTAATATATAATGTGATATATTCAGGTCATGCTAGCTATATCGTATGCTCTACGGAATTGTTCATTTTTACCTTATATATTTAATCCAAATTCACACGAATGTGAGCGACGGAAACTTCATTCAATATTTAAATTTAGTGTAATTTTTTAAGAACATTATAAGGCCCAATATGTATATAATTATATTTACACATATGCTACAATCATGTTATAACAAGAAAATGAACGTAAAGTCCAAGATTTCATTAGAGAGGTAACCAACATGTGGACGGGTGTGCATTTAATCTGCATAAGTATACATCACCGAATTCACAGTTGTCGTTTCATTATCATGCCAGTAAAATAACACATGTTTTAGACCATATGCTAATTGACATGTGCAATGTTTTCAAAAACTGCTATAGACTAATTATATTGCAAAACAAATGCGAATTGACTTTATATTTCTCATGCTGCTCCAGTCAATATTACTTGAAAGTAGAACATAAGTGAAACAACGAATCAGATAGTGACAAGTGATGTTAACTCCACAGTAGAATGTGTGAGAATGAGACCAAATTTCATAATCTGGCTTTTAAAATGTGGAATCCGCCTTTAATGTTTACACTTTTCTAATTAGGTTCTGCATTGACTGTATAGTATATAGGAGCAGCAGGGAAGTTGAACAGACCAGCGTTTCCAGCCAAAATAAACCTTCCTACGCGAACTTTCTCCGTAGAAGCCTCAGAAAGCAGAAATAAAGCCTTCTACGGGAGCTAACTTTCATGCATTTCAGACCAAGTGCATCGGGTGGTCGCGCCGGGTGTGTTAGTAAATATAGCGTCCAGGACAGGAAAATATCAATCAGGGAATAAATTTTTGTGTTATTTTTTTTGTTGCATGGTGGGGCTGCTTTGGTCCATTTTACGTCGCATTAAAATAATATACTTGAAAATAATATGAGTCGGAAAACTAGCACAGTTGGAGAGCCTCATTCTGCTAGATTAGCGCGAGAGCAATTAGCGGCAGTAAGGAAACTTATTCCAGCAAAAGAATTATATAAGAAAAAAGTTCGCGATTACGAAGTCACAGAATATGGTGTTACCGAATTATCGTCGAAATTATTGAAGCCAGTTACCGAAACAACCGAGCGAGTCTTTCTTGGTGATGTGAAAGATCCAGATATCAAGAAACGCGGAATTCTTCCTGTGTTGAGAGATATTGAGGAACACACACGAATAGTGCCAGATCGGCTAGAACAAATTCGCCGAGCACAAGCACAACCGCAGCAAGCACAAGCACAAGCACAACCGCAGCAAGCACAAGCACAAGCGCCACAAGAACAACCGCAGCAAGAAGAAGAAGATGAGGAGGATATTCAGGGAAAAGAAACTCGAGATGTGATAAAAGAAAAATTTACTGATGGTGGTTGGAGCGCAATAACAAAACAATTTGAAACATTTGGTGGTGATATCAAATTATTTGGCATATTTGCGGAAGATTCTTTCGACAATAGGATGAAATTTTTAACCGCGGATGGACTTAAAAAAATTGGAACGCGAACTGCTTGGTATAATAATCTATATCGAGATAGATTTAATTTATTCCAGGCGAGGAAATCGGATCCTATTTTTTCTAGTTTTTTAGAAGCCGCATACGCGAGGAAGGAACACAACAAGGGAGCATTATCGACAGAGAAACCACAACCGCAGGAATTAGGTGCAAGACCAAAACATAAAATCCACCGATACATCTTCGGTACTTTCCCCCACAGGGGAAACACCCACGCATAAAAAATTTACGTCCTACACGCATTTTACTTGGAATGCTATCAAACATCTCAAAGAGAGCGAGGAAAATCTAATCGACGTTGCTAAATCTGGCTTCAAGGAAAGGGAAAAGTATATATCTCCTGAATATGTTGATAGATATAACGAAGATAATTGGATCCCCTCGGTATATTTTGCTTCAAAGAGAAAACGCGTCGATCTTGATGATCCGGGTTACCAAAATTTTCTAGAAAAAATAAAACAAGAAGAAGAGCCAAAAGAGGAAGAGGAAGATATAATATCGTCGTTACATGGGCAAATGTTTCCAAAACCAAAAACAGGAAGCGGATATACCATTTGTCCTGACAGTGTTGTCAACGATGTATCTCGCCTCGATATATTGATCGGAGGAAAGCGAGCTGGAAATAACTCTCATGAAATAATCAACGAGGCCTCCGATATTTGTCGGCGATTATTTCGCGGCGGCGTCATTGATTCCCACATTTACAAGGAGCTCGTTGACGAACTCATCGATTAAAACAACACAATTGAAATAACATGATAGTTCACAACATCAACGCAGACCTAGACAGGTCCGCATAGCTAACTCTCGATTGCCTGTATATAAATATATTCACGGCAATGGATTCGGCGACATCGTTAAAAGCCTCGTCACGCGAGTAGTCCCTAAAATCGGACCCGCAGCTAAGCAAATTGCATCAAAGGCAATAGGAAAGATCGGCGAGACTGTCATCTCTGGTATTGGTAATTTGGCCAGCAAAGGCTTCGATGTTGTCAAAAGTAAAATATCAAATTTAATGCGTAAAAAAAAGCAGCCCGTCAAATTACCTAGCACCAGTGAAATGCCCGCCGAGGTCAGTAAAGCTATAAACGACGCAGCAAATAAAAAAATAAATGACCTAGCACAGGAAGTTGCAAATACAAGTTTCGCAAATAACCTAGTAAAGGAAGTAGCAAACACAAGTTTCGTATCAGGCTCGGTCTTCGTTTTAGATGAAATTCATAATAATAAATGTTCGCACAAGTGTCAAACGAAGTGTTCGACATGGACGAGCCTGTAGGTAGAGACACATCCGTGCGTGATTTCCAGTATTTCTCGTACGACACAGTGATACCAAATGCGACTAATCGCGTTGAAATTCAAGTTCACGATACAACAAGATATTTTCTTCCATCTGAGGCATATATCGAATTTGTTGGTAAAATTGTGAAACATGACGATACCAACTACGGAGCAAATTTTAAGGTCGGATTCGTTAACAATGGCATCATGGCTTTATTCAAGAGCGCCACTTACATGATCGACGGAAGAGAAATCGAATCAATCACGGGCAACGTTGATTTAGCAACGACGATAATAGGCCTAGCTAGATACTCGGATGATTTTACCAGATCAGCTGGCCCTAGCATGATGTTCGCCAAAGATAACACCGATAACGCTGATCATGACCCGTATAATATCGGTAGACCGAGAAATCACGCTAATAATGCTGACGCCGACGTTAGGCCTGTTATGATGAGCGCCAATGAAAATTACAACCTTGGATTTGCCACGCGAAAACTTATGTTAATTGGCAATGAGCGAAATTTCTCCTGTGTAATTCAGCTATCTCACATTTTTGGATTTTGCAGACATTTCAGGAAAGTTATTTACGGAGCAAAACACACGATTTCTTTCGTTCGAGACGACACAGGCAATAACAGAGCCATCTGGCGAGAAGCAGGTGCGGGTGTAGGTGATCAAGGTAAGGTGAAACTAACCAAATTTACCTTGTGGATGCCAGCGATAGTCCCATCGATGCTTGAGGAAGAAAAATTATTGTCATTCATGAATCAAGGTGGTAAGTCTGTTATGTCCTGGTTAACAACTACGACCGACTCTATCGACGTTAATATTAACGGAATATTTACCTGGCGAATTGCGTCACAGCAAGGTGTCTCGGCGCCCAGACGCATCTTTGTTGCTCTTCATGCCGCAGATAGATACGATCAAACTCACAGTCACATGATATTCGATAATTTCGAGGCAACAAATGTGTCGTTGAGGATAAACGGGCAACAAGAACCATCGGAGGAAATATCGATTGATTTTGAAAATTATTCGACGGCCCGCGCGTATCATCGCTTGTTGTGTTTTATGGGTCGCGATCAAAATATCGATACCGGATTGCAAATATCACAGTTGGATTTTAATACTCGCTATCCTATCTACTATTTTTCTTTGGAACATCTCGATTTGGTAAAACAATCTGTCGTTGATATCCATTTCAAAGCCAGGATTAACACAGGTGGAGCAGCTAGGGCAATCGCAGTGATTCTCAGTGATAGAACAATGATCTTGGAAGGAATTAGTGGCAGAATGAGAGTCATCGACGCTCCTATCGAAAAAATGTAATAAAACCCAGATTTTTCTAAATTTAGATTAAAATAATATTAATATGCCATACGAACACGTCAGCGTAACTCTGACCCCGGGTCAGATGAAAAAACTCCAAACAGCAACAGCAAAGCGATGCGGTGTGAAATTAACCCTGAAAAACGATCAAATTCAGGGCGGTCCTAACAAACTGTCGCTAACTAAGAGTCAACGTGAACGTTTCACCAAAGCCAAATCAGCGAATTCCGGCGTTCATGTGAATCTTAGTATAGGTGCCATCAGAGACATGGTCAAAACGGGCGGAATTTTCCCTTTCCTAGCTGCTATTCCTGGATTATTATCCGGGGCTCTTCCGGCAATTGCAAAAGCGATAGGATTAGGTGCGGCCGGAGCTGTAGGCGACATACTAGTGCACAAAGTAATGGGAGGGCGATATGGTAAAAAAAAGGGAAGCGGCCTCTATCTAAGACGACCCCCGTACGGATCCGGCCTAAGATTAGCACGCCCTATTCAAATTTAGATTTATTCAACGAAGCAAAGAAAAAAAAAAATTTTTCAGAGGCGTATTTATGCGGGATCAACTACCAGAAAAACCAAACCCCACCGAGACAGGAATAATAAATCTCGATTCAAATACTGGCCCTGGCACACACTGGGTATCCTACGCGATTAATCCTCGCGAAGTTGTTTATTTTGACTCGTACGGACTAGCGCCACCAAAAGAATTTATCAATTACGTATCAAAGTTAAATATTCCGATTTGGTATTCGACTCTTCCAACGCAGACGTTAATGGATCCACCGATATGCGGCCCAGAATCAATTAACGTCCTCGACGCAATTTCAAAATCATCCGACCCGTATCATAGGATCGTATTTAAATACGCCGTAGATAAATATCATGGTTGATATTTACGGAAGATTCCTCTACAGGAAGAAGGAAGTAGCCGACGTCGATCTATCAAAGTTCGCCACGAGGGAGGATATTAATAATCTTCTGTCGTTGTCAGAAGTAGATCCTGGCGAAGTTGCTATTTTTCAGAACAGCGAAGGAAGATTACAAACAAGCAACGTGAAAATAACCGATATAATTAAACGAGACGAGTATAACGATCGTATTGATCAATTTACTCGCTTATCAGAGTCGGTATCAAAATCCATCGCTGATATCGCCGATATTGTAGCGAAGTTGCCACTGAAGGCCAATATCGCGGATGTGGAAAAAAAAGACAACGAGCTATCAGCAACGTTGCTTCTGAAGGCCGATAAAGCATTACACGACGATCTTCAGGACAGATTGACAAAGAGACTTAACAGGCTAAATAACGATCTTAAAAAACTTGACGATACCTTAGGTAAACTTAGTAAAAAAATTGACGAGGATATAAAAACATCCGTCGATAATATCTCCACCACCGCAAACTCACTAGCAAAGAAAAAAGTCGATCAAGCATCGCACGATGATCTTAGCGAAAAGGTAGGAAAAATCAACAGCGACATCACTAACGTTCTCGTCGATATTACCGAGATAAAAACCGTAGTGAGTCAGAAAAGCGATAAAACATTACATGACGACCTCGACGAGAAAACAAAAAAAATCAACGAGGATATTGCCAAAATTAACGAGGATATTAACGTGGTACGTGAATTGGCGCGTCAAAAGGTCGATAAAACATCACACGACGATCTCAGCGAGAAAACAAAAAAAATTAACGAGGATATTACTAAAATCAGCGATGATATTAACGTGGTACGTGAATTGGCGCGTCAAAAGATCGACATATCGGTGTACGACGGAGAAATTCGAGATTTTAACACGAAACTTAATGACGCAGCTACAAAAATTAGCGATATTAGCACAAAAATATCGTCAGTGAATCTAAAAAAACTAGCGCGTATTATTATACCATCGGAGGTAGAAACAGAAAAAAATGATTGTTATGTGCCATTTGTGTTAATGAAACAAAAAAACAGATGGTTTCCCGAGAATAACACATTTAGTTTTACTTTTTCGATTGCTGGTGTATATAGAATATATTTTATCTCCCTGGTAAGATTCAAAGTAAAACCCAGAATTCGTGACTCTTATGAGTATCATCCCGGGTTTTTAATTCTTCCGATATACGAAAACTATACAGAAACGTTTACATTAGAACCGCCAGATAGAACGTTTCAGATGACAGTTGAATATATTGTAATTTTCGAATATTTATCCGAACTTCCACAATCAATTGATTGGGCAAGTTAACTAATAAATGACTGCATCGGACTACCGATACAATCAGGCGCGTTCATGGCAGGATTCGTTAAAAAAGCTCCTCGACGAATATCAGATAAAAATAAAAAAATATCAACGCAGATTAATTGCCATCGATGTCGCCGTGTACGCGGTAAGTGCAATAATCGCCGGCGCAGGTATAATCTTATCCGCGATGACAACAATCGCGCCAATCGTAGCAACGATAATAATCTCGTCGACAACGACAATCGCGGGTGTTCTCAATATTATCGTGAAAAAAATATCCTCATGCACGAGTGAAAAATTATCTCTGTACACGAGTAAACTATCCCAGGTCAACGAGGCGTATTCGAAATTATCGTCGTTGCTTTCTGAGAGTCTCAACGACAGCGTTATATCCGATCTAGAATTTTCCATGATGGTAAATATCTATTCTGAGATTGAACAAATGAATATCAATAATGTCGGAACTAGCTCAAATCGTGACAAACACGACACCACCGATAACAACGCTGATATCGGCAAGCTCAACCAGGCCAGAATTTAGTATCGATTTTCCAACACCAATTAGCGTTAAAGAAATTGCGCTGTCACAGTTACGCGTCTATAACAGCTGGCCCAATGTTAGATCGAAATCATTTGGTAGATTATCGTCGAATAATTCGCTTGTTTTTGCCAATAAAAACCGTCCCGATGGAACTCCCGATTGGAACGTCATTGGCGTACCAACAGGCAGTTACGAAATTGAGCAAATCGATAAGGAAATAACCAGTAGAATATCGAATATAGCCGGCGATGCTACACCAGGAATAAAAATATTAGCACACGAACCAACGCTGTCATCGATAATCGAGGTAAAATCGCCATATATCGTCGATATTTACCAATCATCGATCAGGACAGTTCTAGGTTGGCCCGAAATCACACCTCTGGTAAAACCAGAAAAACCAGATGTTTTTATTCCAGGTTGGTACGAGGAAGCTCCTCCAGAACTACCGGAGCCAAAAAAATCAGATTTTATCACCGACGAAGGATGGTACGGAACTATCAAACACAAGTCTCTAATCCACACTTCCATCAGCCTCGTGAACATCCACAAATTTAACATGTTAATGTTCGCTTTTACTTTTAGGGACGAAAAAATTCTCTCGTGGTTGGTTCTTCCCGAAATTCCCCCCGGTGTGAAAATCTTCGACGCTACCAACATTAACAGGCAAATATTCCCCATAGAAGGCATCTCGATAAGAAGAACCATCAACGAATTTAATCAAGAACATAAATTACATTTAAATTTATTGCGGGAATCCTTTCATGAATGCATCTTAAATAAATCAGGTTCATGCAGCGAAATTATCGGACGCGTGAAGATTTTAAATCAACTCGCGAATGATGTTGAATATTATCACAACATGTTCATTCGGGCGATAATCGACGATATATCAATTGCCGATTATGTTCTTCCTATTAGCAGCTTCACGTTGATCAGAAATTCAGGAGAAAAACAAAAATTCATGAGAGTATTTGGATTAACCGAGGAAACGCTACCAAATTTCAAATTTCCTGATTATGACGTTGATAAAATGAGAAAATCTGTTACTGATACCATCGATGATTTATTTCCGAAATTACATGCCGCGTGGACTAAAAAAATACAATCAGAATCGATTCTCAAACATAATAATGAGCCTGCCGGGCAAGGGCGGCATATCTCGCCAGGTATCGTTAACATAACGGAGGTTATCGTGATTTATCTTCACGCGGATGTCGTTGAAGGTAGCTACAACGCAGATGCGTCCGTGTCAGAGCAGGTACAGCAGGGATTTATCTTATATTCGTTTTCACCTAGCGCATCTCCGGGTTTTTTGATAATAAAAGAGCCAGTAAATCCGTTTTATCTGCGATGTCACAATCGATTATTGTCGAGGATAAATTTCAAACTGACGGACCAGACTGGAAATTTACTTGATATACGCGAGGAAACGCTTAGTATCAATTTGTTGGTGAGATCGTAAAAAATAGAATCGAAGATTCTTAAAATTTTCAAAATCTGCCCGCCAGAGAAAAATGACCAAAAATTAAATAAAAACCAGGAAATTTTTCAAAATTAGTAAAATTTCTTAATTTTGATGGGGTAAATACCCGTCAAATTGAGTAATTTATATAATTTAGTAAATTTGTTGGGGTAAATACCCGTTGAATTGAGTAATTTATATAATTTTATGTTTTTGATGGGGTAAATGGTAGTCAGAAACAAGAAAATTGCACAATTTCAGTAAATAAATTAATTCAGTAAATAAATAAAAAAAATTAATAAAAATCAGGGAAATTAATAAATTTGTGTAATTTTATGTTTTTGATGGGTTAAATACCCGTCAAATTGAGCAATTTACATAATTTCGTGAATCTGCTGGGGTAAATACCCGTCAAATTGTGCAATTTATATAATTTCGTAAATTTGTTGGGGTAAATGGTAGTCAGAAACAAGAAAATTGCACAATTTCAGTAAAATGAATTAAAAAAAATAATAAAAATCAGAAATTTTGTTTTTTTTTGTGGCAAGAATCATTATTATTTGTGTAATTTTATGTTTTTGATGGGATAAATACCCGTCAAATTGAGCAATTTACATAATTTCGTGAATCTGCTGGGGTAAATACCCGTCAAATTGTGCAATTTATATAATTTCGTAAATTTGTTGGGGTAAATGGTAGTCAGAAACAAGAAAATTGCACAATTTCAGTAAAATGAATTAAAAAAAATAATAAAAATCAGAAATTTTGTTTTTTTTTGTGGCAAGAATCAGGAATCTTCAGAATCTTCGATTCTAATTCTAATTTTGAGAATCTTAAGAATCTTCGATTCTAATTTCGAGAATCTTAAGAATCTTCGATTCTAATTCTACTCTCATCGACCAGCTTGTTTAGCTGCCTGACGCGCGAGCTGGTAATTTTTCTTGACTCATACTCATCTGATAAACTCGACCTTACTTTTTCTACCAGCGTTGATAATTTAACAAAATCCTCGATTTGATCATCGCTGACGGTCGCAAGTGATTGATACATCGCAATCTGGATTTTCTTTATAAACTTGTATTCAGATGGTAGCGTGTACCTGTATTCGAGTTTTCCTTGGACGATTGTCTCAAATTCGGACCGGATTTTACCTGCGTCCAAATCAGAAGATAAATTTACATTTTTATTTTTTAAATCCTCGATGGCTTCGATGATGTTATTTATATTCTCCTCGTTCATTTATATTTATATTTGTAATCTTCAATTTAATTTTAGAAAATCCTGAGATTTTTAATCGGATATTATCGGAATATAGTAAAATTCGAACCATTCGCCGAATTTGTAGGAAAACGTCGCGTTGATTATTTTTTCTGTCGCACGTTGCACCGATGCTGGATTAATACTAAAATATCTTGCAGCGGCACTCATCGACGTGAATACAATTTCCTCGCTTGTTTCTCGATTTACTGATTTAACCACCTTAGATGGTCGCCGTACGCCACCGGTATTACCAAATTTGGAATTTTCACTCGGAGTTACCGCGCGAAGATTGAATATCTTGTTGTTAAGCTTATCTCCGTCGATGTGGTCGATAACAAGACCTACTTTTATTGGTCCGTGAAAACATTCAAATACAAACTTATGACAAAAATAACTTGCGCATCTTCGTTTTTTGTTTTTGTTAATGGTAAAAATAAGATAACCTGAATTACAAACCTTACCGACCCGATTCTTTGTTCTAATATTTCTAACGATACCATCGGACGACGCCTCGTATCCAGTGATCGTTGGGTGAGATTTAAACTCGTGTGTCATTGTTGATTCAGGAATCTCTGATTTCAGGCTCATATATGATAATCTATATGTCTAAATCGTTATTAGCTTGAAATCGATTAATATAATCTTATTCGCATGTTATCACGGACGAGGATTTTTTTTCGTAATACCGACGCAATTCTCGATAATTCTTTCCTCCACAAGCCAAACACAACCGAGTTTTCCCTCGCGTGCCAACTTGACAAACTAAACATCGCTGTGGTCCTTTGCTACCACGCCGAATCGCATGTATGTGAGCGCCGCAATAATCGCCTCTGCAGGATTTGTCACAATTATTTGTTGAACCGATTAGTATCCATTTGCAATGCATTATAATTTAAACATATGTCTAAAATATAATCATGGACGCATTTGATCTTGATGAGGCAGAATATATTATACCTGAAGTTGATCGGGCCAAGAAAGAGTTCTTCGATGATGGAGCGATTCACACTTGGTCGACATGGAAAACAAATTCCATCGATGCCACAATGAACCTGGAGCGAGCTAAGAAAATAATCGAGCACATAAAAACCGAACACAAAGAAGAGCGATTTATCTTTGGAATAAAATTTATCGCACAAATGCCTGATGATACTTGGATTATTCGTGATAAGCGAGATCCTGTGCGTGGTGGTAAGAAAAACGTTGTTCTTGATAAAAATTCTAAGCCTGGATTATTACTGGGAATCGATGGCCCTTATTATGCTAGATCTTATCCAGCCAGCGCAGTCGTTTATGGAATTTATCGGCTAAATAATAATCCGGATGTGAAAAATCTACCTGCGATGAAAGAATCACCTATGATAAACTGCGTGGCTGAGCGTGTTATCGAACACATGAAAAATGCTCGACGTGGATCTGGTTTGACTCAATTGAGGCTAGATAAAATTAATGCGTGGGCGAAGACTGTCGCTGATGGTGCATCGGTGGACGATGTAGCTGCGTTGAGTAAAAAACTTAAATTTACTATCACGGTGAAAACATTATCTGGAGAAATATTATACTCGTCGCCGTATAGATCTCGAGGAGCACCAATCGAGATTGTCGATCACAATTCTCACGCGTGGTCGCAATCGGTAATGATATTTCCGCGGGATAGTATGGCTAAATTTTATCCTGTAGATGTTGAGAATTTCGCGGAGAATAATTCCGATGATATGTTCAGATTTATCAAAAAATTAAGCGCATCTGATCCAATATCGATATGGTTATTCTCGAGCGAGGAAAGATACGATCAGTTTATCCTGCCATGCGGCGATATTTACGGGGCGAAATATTGCACGAGTCGATGAGAAAACTCGCGATGAAATATTCGTCGAATCCCGATCAGTTACTGACAAATTGCTTTACAATTCCGTCTGTGGCCGCTCACGCCGCTAGAGAGAAAAACTCGTGGAAGCCTACAAGGAACGAATTTCTCGCTGATATTCAACTTAGCTGTATCGAATACGGCCATGGTGGTTTGTGGAATACCAAGTACGATTTCGAAGATATGATCTCCGTTGACATGAGCGCGTGTTATCCTGGAAGTTTCCTTGGATATGGCGATTGTGCCGATTATTTTGCTAAATTCGGCCATCCTACCAGCGAAATGACAAGGGTAGCAATTAACGGACCGTTGCCTGATTTTGTCATGACCGGATTCGCTTGCGTCACGTCGTTTGAGTTTGCTGAAAATTTGCATAAAATCTGCTATATTTGGTTCGGCAAGCATTTCTCCCAGCGTCGTTGGGTTCCTACGGTGTTATTGAGATATATGCTAGATTCGTCGATGTTAGTGTCGTTGACGGTGAGCGAGGCGATTATATCTTACAAAAAACAGATCGAGGTGTGGTTGCCGACAGACTGTGACAACGCGAAAGATATAGGAAGAAAAATAATTGGTAAATTTACCCAGGGTGGATCCGTTGATCATAAACATCGACACGCTAGATTATTTATCAACGACGCCGAGATGGATTTTATAATCGCCGATACGGTATCACGAGGAATATTTTGTAACAGAGAGAATATTATCATTGATGGAGCAAAGTTAGGTACCGTGATTAGCTACCTTGACGGAGAATCAGCGCAATATACGCATTTACGATCGTCGATGCTCGCTTATGTTAGTATAAATTTACTCTCGATGATAAATAAATTTTCTGATGTCGCAGTAAGGGTCGCGACTGATTCGTTTTATATCGATAAAAAATACCAAGATAGGTTGAAAAATTTAATCACCGATGGTAGCTCATGGGGAACCTGGAGGATAAAAAACGAGGATATCCTAGATTATTGTGAAGACGCCGATGTCGAAGATCGCGATGAATTCCATCAAGATAGATTTGAAAAATCTTCGATAGAATCTTCGATTCTGGAATCTTCGACAGCCGCATCTGCGTTTGACCCAATTTCACGCAGCAAATTCGTTTACCTAAATGGGCCTGGCGGTAGCGGTAAAACAACGCGAGTAATAAATTTATTTGCGAACTCCGATATGATCGTATTGACTCCGACACATAGATTAGCGCGAGAAATAAAGCAGCGTGGCGTTAATTCTTGCACGTATCACAGTTATTTCAAGTACAGTGGCGGATCATGGGACTCGGCTCGTATGGGTGATAAATATGTCAACAAAATCATAATATTTGATGAAATTTGCACAGTAAATTTAGATATACTAAAATCGATATTATCTTGGCTGGAAGGAAAAAATACCGCTGTGATAATGTGCGGCGATCATGGCCAACCTGATCCGATTGATGGTGAATCGCCTCACGAATGGCTCAGAAACTTCGTTGATTATTATGAGGAAATTGACGCTGATTATAGATCGACGGATATTTTGTTGACCGAATTTAAAAAATTGATTCGATTACAACCGAATAAGATTCAGTGCGACGTTATGAGGAAAATAATCGATGAAACTCCGATGAGCGATTTTCTAAATTTGTGGCGACCTGATCATCTGATCGTTGCTAGTAGAAAAATTGTTCGCGATATTATTCAGGAAATGTTATTCAAGTTGCACTGTGAGAAATTTCCAACGCTGCAGGTACCGTTATGCTATAGGCCCGCTAATACTCGACGACAAAATATTAATATTACTTTGCCATGCGGAGAGAAAAAGATTTTGGTCCTGAATGATATTATCTTTGTTGATATTAATCTTGTTAATGATGCGCTAAATGCAGAAAAATCACCGTGGAAATTAGGTTACGCAACAACGATACATTCATCACAGGGATTGACCGTCGATGGTCAAGTTTGGATCTTCGATGATAGAATTTCTTGGTCAAATTTGGTATATTTAGCCGTGTCGAGAGTAAGAAAATTATCGCAGCTAGGACGAATTCGAGTAAATTACATTAGTGACGCTGGCGGTAGTTGAGTATATTCGGGGACTATTTGTAATTCTTCTTTGGTAAATCCGCGTTGTGGCGCTAACGAATCTAGGATATAAATTGCTGGTCTTCCAGATGATCTTGTTACGGCGGATATTTTATGTGTTGTGACACTCCAGGTTGGGTCGGTTGCTCTTTTTCTTCCTCCTTCGGCCTCGCCTTCTTTATATAAATATCTGACCGTGACGCTACCTAGTACAGGCTGAATTGTGGAATCTCGCTTTAGGGGTATATTCGATTTTGTGATTGCAATTGCAGGTTTCATTGCTATTGTTCGAGTCGTCTCATTATTTAACGCGTTAATTACATGAGGCAATCTTGATACCCAATCGTGAGACCGATTATCCTGAATAAATTCACGTGCGTATTGGTATCCGAATAATCGTTCTGCGAGCGTTTTATTGAATCTTTCGACGATAGCTTGATTGTGATGAACACCTACAATACCGCGACGGATTTTAACATTATTCTTTTTCATCAGTGAAGTAACCGCGCCAAGAAATTCTCGACCTGGATCAACCTGGAGAAGATTCGGCCATGTTAACGGGGATCGGGAATAAATTTCGCTAAACGCCTTAGCGATCTCCGTTGCTGTTTTATTCGATAATGGCTCTGCTTCTTTATACCTGCTAGCGATATCAACGATGATCAAAACGTATTTATATGTGACTCCGTCGACGGTATCGTGAGGAAGAAACATAAGATCCGGTTGATGGACCTCGTTGGGGACACTGACGGTGAAACTCGCGTACGGTATTTTTTTAGGCGGAGGAAGATATATTTGCCAAATTGCCTGTTTTGATAACCACGATTCAGCGACGGATTGTTTTACTTTAGCGGCTTTAGCGAGTTTGTCAATCGCTGATTTTCCTCGCCAGAATCCTCGCGGAGAATAATATATTTGTTCCATATTGTTTACCAGCACCGAATACTAATTTACCTTTCATCGCGCCTTTTATCAACCAGGATGTCAATTTCTCTTTGAAACTTTTATCGGGAATCGCGTCTAGTGCGTGAATTAGCTTGATATCAGCGAGATGCCTTTGTTGTAAATCTCCGCTGCGATATGCGAGATCGTGGTAGTAACAAGCTTTATCGATGGCGTTTACCGGATTTTCATCTTGCTTTGGTTGGTTATTATCGTCAAGTCTGATATCGAGCCTCGTCCCGGGTCCGCAGTAATTATACCCTGGCAGATGCTTTTGTCCGGGATATTTTGCCCAGGGGGTCCCAGGTAGATTTGTCAAGGAGGCTGCGATATCTCCTCCGGTTCTTCTATTTTTTTTTTTACAAATCTGAACTTGCGCGTCTTACAAACTTCACATTCCCCTGCAATTGCGTTTCTGTTATTGCGTGTAACGATTTCGGTTGGATTTATCGTAGCTGTGTGTGTGCGACACTTAACACAATATAGATCCATGTATTTTAGTAACATGAATGTAATTGATTTTTCAGCCACGAAACGACGCGAACAAGTGAAACATCATGCGGTATTACCGAATTCGATCAGAATGATAATCATTGGACCATCGGGATCTGGTAAGACACAATTGTTATTGAATTTGATCATGCGATGGCTGAAATGGGACAAATTGTACTTGGTTGCACCATCCGTGGACGATCAACGTTGTTATCAAGTGTTAAAGGAATTTAGCGACAATACCGACGAAGGCACAATCGAATTCATCACGGACATCAATGAAGCTCCAACCGTGGAGAATTTGGACGGTGATATTAATAATCTTGTTGTTTTCGATGACGTTATGCTGGACAAGCAGACCAACCCGGCTAGGATATTCTCGCGTGGCAGACACAAGAACACCGATGTTATTTACGTGACACAGAGATATACGCAGATTCCAAAGGTGATCAGGGACAATTGCAACATTTTATCTGTGTTCAATGGCGTAGACACGCACACGTTGAGAAATATCCATCAGACCTGGTGCAACGGCGACATGGATATAAATAAATTTAAAAATTTATTCAGCCGCGCTCAGGCAACGCCGCACGGTTTCATCACGATAAATCTTCATGATCCACGCAGTCGGTATCGAATTGGTCTTGATCAAATTTATTCATGAGAAAGCAGCCCCACCATGCAACAAAAAAAATAACACAAAAATTTATTCCCTGATTGATATTTTCCTGTCCTGGACGCTATATTTACTAACACACCCGGCGCGACCACCCGATGCACTTGGTCTGAAATGCATGAAAATTAGCTCCCGTAGAAGGCTTTATTTCTGCTTTCTGAGGCTTCTACGGAGAAAGTTCGCGTAGGAAGGTTTATTTTGGCTGGAAACGCTGGTCTGTTCAACTTCCCTGCTGCTATATAGGGTTAGAAAAATACACCCGTGCCACGTATCGATATGATTAACTATACACAGGCTATGATACGATACATATCGGTTCTCAGTTTAAATAATAAAACAAACAACTAGTATTATTCATAACTGCTGATGATTAAAGTATTTTATGTAAGTTAGATATTGTTTTGTCTCGATTCTTCACCTCTTGTATCGATATGTGTATCGATATGGCAACATTATCAATGCTTCGGTATATTGATAAATCGTTTCACCCCTAGTAGTATACACACACGGATCTGCAGAGTTACGATAGAGTTAATTATAAAACACGCTTCACCAGAATCACGTTTGTTCGCATCGTTACGAATGTTTATTTTCAACGTTGTTGCGAAAAAAGCAGAAAACAGTTCAACATTCAGATGATGCATACAACATAGCCAGGTAAAATGACATTTAGAATGACTATCAAAATATAATATTTCACACCTTTCGAGGGGTGGGGTGGAGGTTAGATTGAGAGAATGATGGCTGATTATGCCAAAATTATTCGGACCTTATGCCATGCTTCGTCATGGATTTAAAAGTGATATTTACATTTACTTAAAAATATGATATGTCTCACCATTTGCCATTTATCCAGACCCACAAGTACTTACTTTCACCTTGGCAGAAATATACTAATTTCATAGTGACACCTCTCATTACTTTAGAAACAGTTATGCTATCAAAGTATGTATACAAATGACAATGGGTATTCTCTTATACTTTTCTTAAATTTAACTATCATATATATATATATATATATATATATATATATATATATATATATATATATATATATATATATATATATATATATATATATAATTCATGTACATTTCCACAAATTATGATTTAATGAAATAACCCCCAATTTCACACGAGATAGTGGTTTGTATATGCATAATGCAACGAAATGATGTAAAGCTTTATTACATGCACCTTTGTGCAAAATTTGAATAGATTACTGTATTGTATTGTTAAATAATACAACTGATAAAACCGAGAAAAAACAATTGTCAATTGATGTGATAGGCTTCTTGAAAACAACTTCCATATCATAGGAGGTATGGATATTTTTTTAGGTATAATCTTGATTGTTTATTTGTTTTATTCTCTTAACACTGTCGTCTAAACATACTAGTACCGAGTATATATTTTATATCAACAAAGATGTAAAATTGCATGAGTGCTGTAATGATAATTCATATCGTCCTCATGGACTGTCATACTCACTCATTGTTGTGATCGTTCCATGTAGACACAACGAATTCTAATAATATTCCGTTACTTTCTTGATATCATGCCTGTTCTTTTTTGTCGCTGTTTTTAAAATGAATTTCAAAAAACAGAATTGTTCAACGTTGAGACTGAATATATTAGAACTATCACTAGCAATTTTAAATCATCCTTCAATTATTTCCATACAATTTAAATACAAATATGACTGCATTACAATTCAGAGCGAGACTGATTCCATAGTAAAACTGTTTGTACATGTGGAGGCCTTGTAGAAGGCGCCAGTGTTATAACAGATTAGTTACAATACCTGCAGAAAGTGCAAAATATCAGATTAATAAATAATCATGCTACAGGCAATTTCAGCAAGTATAAACATGTTGATACTGTGTAATGGTATATACAATGTATATTAACAGGGAAGTGTAAATAATTATTTTAAACGACTTTCATGTGATTAGCGACATAAATATTTATTTTACTATTCCACATAGTCAAATGGAAAAACCGGAATATTTACAGGTGAATCATTTCAGTTATTTCCTATCGATATACATAACGTGTCGCATAAATATTTCAGTGTGACTTTGCCGCTGTCAAGGTGATAATATGTGTGTGAAAGAAAACAAAATGGTCGCATTTTTTTAAACTAGATCTAGATGGTTTTGATGATGAAACATTTGTACGTTCTACAAACCATTAGTAAATAAATGCAGTTGGTAATTACAATGTGTGCATAATATGTTCTAGACAACGTTGATCTGTAAAGTTTCCTGAAGTTCAGGGGAAATTATGGAGAATACAATACGTCAAATGGTGTTAGAGTTATCCGCTCGGTCATTCAATTATTAGTGTTACGATTATCTCGTCTTAATGTAAATGCGAGAAAAAGGGTAAAACCAACACCGCCTGTAAAATTTAAAAAAACAATTTATTTATCAAAATGAAACAATGAAAGTATCAGTGGAAGAATATTATTAACTAAATCTGAAATAATCCTAAAATATTATTATCCCGTCTAAATGATATAAGCAAAACATTCAACTAGACCCGAATACTGATTTTAACATATGAATTATGAATGCCAAATAGGAATGATTTCAAAATAGGAATTAATTATTGATTGGCTCTCTCTTTATACACCTTCAAGAATCTAAAACAACTATGTTTCGCAATGTATCCCAAGTGACAGATCATGCTTCTCAAATTAATATTTCTCAACACCTTTTTGCGTGCCCTAATACATCGAAGCATATATAAAATAATTCATTTTAAGCTCTACCTGACCAAACCAACCAATGAAGCTTATAATAAACACCAAATTGATTGGTCGTTTTGTTGTTTAGAAAGTATGTCCAAAGTTAACTAATCTATATGTTACTGTTTGTTTCTAGAACATTGGAATAGAAGAAAGAAAATGCAATTAACAAGTTTACTTACATGTTTTATGCTGACTCGTTTATGGATGACACAAAATCTGCCCACGTTCTGTCTGTCAATTTATAATATCCTTGCTTTCTTGTAAATAAGAATGTCTTTATAAGAATGTCTTTATATTTTTATTTGTATCTGCCAATTTTGGTCACAATGTATTTTATCTATATGAGTTTTAATGTACATGGTATAATCTTTACCTTTTGAATAATTGTAAATGCCAATAATTCCTAGAGTACATCATTCTAATTACAATAATTACAAAAGGTTAACATATTTGATCAAATACTGCTTAAGTAGGCAATGTAATTGTTTGTTTTTATTTTCTAAAGCAACATATAGTGACATAGACAAAACATATGTGACACAATCGCAATTAATGCACATGAAATCACATTATCGTGGTTTTTTTACACCAGAGTCCTCTTTGTGTTCGATCCATGGATGTTACTGATATTAGGTGTGAGCAAACTCAAGACCGCTCCAGTGACCGAAGTTGTTATAGCTTCCGCTATGGATGCAAGTTTTGCGGATTTGAAGCCCTGGTTTGTCATCCAAAAGACTTATAATAATATTACTCGAAGCTGCATTGCCTGGCGCTCAGCATTAAGATGTTAATGTTAGAACAGGTGGACCTGGTGTCATGATAACGTATCTAGGTGAAACAAGAAACAGTATGAAGACGACGTAATGCCTCAGTGCTAGAAATCACTATAAACTGTCACAGCAGACATCGTAGTAATATACCTCTAATCGTTAAAGGTACGAAAAACTTCAGATCACAGGCACAAACACAAACAACATCCTCAACTTTACAACTATATGTTTAGCAGGTTAATTCAAAGATAAACCAGTATCGTTGTCAATATTTGTTAAAGTTAGGAAAACTAAAATCTTAAAAAAATAGGAAAAGATTAAATAAATTAAATGTGTGTTCTAATGTCAGTTGATCAATTAGTTATACCAATTTGTAACTACAATAATGCATTCTTGTTATAATTCAGTATCATGTAACGTTTATGATGTTTTCTTTGGAATATACAACGTATACAGTGTACTGACCACGATGGGCACATATTACTTTCTTTACTCATGTAATGACATGCGTTAACACTATTTTAAAAAATAATGTGCGTTTGTATACATTACTGCTTCCATTGTTCATGGTAATGCCTTACGTAATCCGTACTATGGAATTTTCAAAATACTAGGATGTACTTTGAACTAAAAAATGGGAATAAGTTTTTCCAAGGTTTGTCATCGCCGGGGGTGGATGTGGGAGATAAGCACCCACTTCCCTTAGAAATCACCAAATGGCTTGAGTCTGAGGGAGCCTCTGACAACCAATTCAGCTCCAGGCCTTCACGAGTGGCGGAACCTGTTTAAACTGACTGGAGAAGGGATGACATGCGAGTTTCTGGCGCCTCAAAAACCGATGGGGCTCGTTAACCTTTGGTGGTCGCCCATCTAGGAGAAGGTAAACTCTGATTTCAAACCTTCACTGTCTTGCAACTATACCCTCTCATGGCAAATCTAAGGGATTTAAACCCAACATAAAATCCGTAGCCGGAGTCCTTAAGGCTTCATGGCATTTCTTTCAGTGTCATCTCGGCAACTCCTGTGACGCAACTGTTGCTATGACGTATCCGCTTGTCCTTTCCCTTGGATTCATCAGCTACGTGGAGAGGGGTGAGAGCTGCATGGCCAATAGTTGATGCACCATATCACCCTGCCGAGGCTTGCGCTCTGGAGAGGACACTCCAGCTTCGTTCTACAGCGGCGACACAACACGGGAAGCATCATTTTACTGGTTATAAGTAACCGCTCGATTGGCGAAGAGCCAGACGCCAGGGTATGCTTCTGACGGTGGGAGAGACCAACATATTTCAATGGACAGCTACCGCTCGCCTCAAACTGGTCAGCCCCTGCCAATAAATTTGCCGTCCAGCCACAGTTCGCCTGCTTTACCGGGTACGTAATGCTTAAGGTACGTGAATACCTGACAAGCAGACTGCAACTACTGCATCAATACATAACAAAAGAAAACCAACAAGGACACTTCCAGTCGTGAAACTAGGTATCTGGTATGTCCGGACCATGTTGACTGGGCTTTCAGATCATCTCTAGACAATCAGTTGATGTTCGAAAGACTTCAGTCATCAACGACGAACTTGCAAGACTCCAGGTCGACTTCGCCTCTCTACAAGAGATACGAATATCAGATCCCGGGTCACTCATATACAAGTAATACACGTTCTTCTGGCCAAGAAAGAGCGCCGACGAAGCCAACAAGGAAATGGAAGACTGATATCCATAGCACAACCGGTGTTGTGTGTACGCTCCCACACTCAGTGGCACCACATATACCAAGGATGAGTTCTTCGATGAGTTAGACTCGCTCATCGAAACAATTCCAAAGGAAAATAACTTGATTTTGCTGGGCGACTTCAACGCTAGGGTGGGTACAGACCATGACTCTTGGCTTTCCTGTCTTGGCAAGTTTGGCGTTGAGAAAATAAATGAGATCGGGTATAGCCTTCAAAGATGTGATTGTATCACGACCTCAGTATCACGATTTCATTCTTTCAGACAGAGTCACACATATAGTGTATAGGAGGCATCCCTGGTCTAAACACTGGCACCATCTGGATTTGATCATTACAAGACGGTCTGCCATGAAGGGTGTGCTTCTTACCAGTACTTTCCACAACGCGGACTGCGACACCTACTACTCGCTGATATACTGCAAAATGAAGCTACATCCGAAGAAGATCCACCATTCTAGGCGAGAGGGTAAACCGCGCAATGATGTGAGCAAAACGTCATATCCAGAAAAGGCTGTGGAATTCACCAATGCACTTTCCAAGATTCAGAACCCCCCAACGGCATCCCAAAGGAATATGGGATCAAATCAGAGAGAATGTGAACAGAACAGCCACACGGATCTTTGGTAAGAAGCAACCAAAGGGCTATGACTGGTCTGAGGCTAACACCGCCACACTCATGCCAGCAATGGAAGAGTCACAGTGCTCACCTCACCAGCAGTACAAACGATTCCCCTAACAGAAGACATTACAGACATACTTGTCTACCTGAAGCAAAGTGCAGACATTAGCAAGACAGTATGCCAATTAATACTGGCTTAAGCTCTATCAGAGCATCCAGTCAACAGCAGTAATCGGAAACATCAGAGGTATGTGCGATGGTATAAACAAGCAATGGTCCCACGAAGAAAGTGACATCACCACTGAAGTCTTCCACAGGCGATACCATCCACAACAAGGGCAAGCATATGAAGCGTTGGGTGAAATAATACTCTGAACTGTACTCTAGAGAGGACCACGTGACCCACAATGTCCTCAACGCCATTGAAAACTCCCCTCTCATGGCCGAACTTGGACGAGAAGCCTACTGTTGCCGAACTAAATAAGGCCTTAGAGAAACTGTCCTTAGGTAAAGTCCCAGGGAAGGATGGCATCCCGGCAGAAATCATCAAGTGCAGCTGTAGCGTGCTGCTCACACACCTGCACGACCTCATCTGACACTGCTAGAATGAAGGTGCACTTCCTCAGGACATGAAAGACGCTAACATCGTAACCCTGTAGAAGAACACGGGCGACCGAAGCGACTGCAAAAACTACAGGGGCATATAACTTCTCAGCATCGTGGGTAACGTTTACAAACGCGTCGTCCTGAACAGACTGCATACTCTAGTTGACAGAGTGTATCCAGAGTCCCAGTACAGGTTCCGCTCAGAGAAGTCCACACTCGACATGATCTTCACCGACAGCCAACTGCAGGAGAAATCCGGAGAACAACACAGACCCCTCTTCATGGCCCTTATAGACCTCATCAAGGCGTTCGATCTGGTCAGCAGAGACGGACTCTTCACAATCCTGGCAAAAATCGGATGCCTCCAAAGCTGACAAGAATGATCCAGTCCTTTCACGATGAAACAAAAGGCACAGTACAGTACGATGGCTCAACATCCGACCCCTTTGACATCCGCAGTGGATTGAATCAGGATTGCGTCCTTGCCCACACGCTCTTTGCCACCTTCTTTGCAGTCCTACTCAAGCACGCATGCGGGATGGCCACATAAAGGATCTACCTGCACACTCGATCAGACAGCATACTGTTCAACCTGGCACGACTGAAGGCAAAGAGCAAAGCGCGTGAAACAACCATCAGGGACATGCTCTTCGCAGACGATGCTACTCTAGCCACAAAGAGGCTGAGCTACAGTGTCTGATGGACCTCTTTGCTAAAGCATGCGGTGAGTTCGGGGTGGCCATCAGCCTAAAGAAAACAAACGTGATGGCTCAGGACTCTAGCCCGTCAAGCATCATCATCAACAACTACGAACTTGAGGCAGACAGTCAGTTCACGTACTTCGGCTCTACCATCACCAACAACCTCTCGCTTGGTGCTGAGCTCAACACGCGGGTAGGAAAGGCATCAACAACTCTCTCCAGGTTGTCGAAAAGAGTGTGGAGCAACAGCATGCTGACCATGAACACTAAGGTATCCGTGTACCGTGCCTGCGTGCTAAGCACTCTCCTTTACGCTACTGAACCATTGACTATGTACGCATCACAAGAGCAAATACTGAGAGCCTTTCACATGCGATGCCTCCGACGCATAATCGGGATCACCTGGAGCGATCTGGTAACAAACAACGATGTGCTTCAACGTGCCAAAGGTCTCTTGCATGGTCAGATTTATCCGCCAACGTCGCATCATATGGCTGGGCCATGTACGTCGGATGGATGACGGACGGATCCCCAAAGACATTATTTATTCGAAACTAGCCTCTGGCAAAAGGTCGATCGGACGGCCACATCTCCGCTTCAAGGATGTCTGCAATCGCGACATGAAAGCCCTTGATATATATGTCAACACCTGCGAAGAGCTCGCTCTAGACAGGTCCAGCTGGCGACATGCTCTGATCACTGGTCTTAAAGCAGGCGAGGACAAGCAACGCTTGCTAGCTGATTAAAAGAGATCGCAGAGAAGAAGAAGCAGCTCCAACCCACACCTGACGCAACCTTGAAGTGTAGCAAGTGCATCAATGACTGTCACTCCCTTGTTGGGCTACAGAGCCACAGCAGACGCTGCACAAATACAAACCGGAACATAGCTCATAGGCGCACTTCCATCGTCTCTCGAGACTAAATGATTCTAACACACACAATCATGTCATGAACGTATTCAATGGTAATCTCCCTTGTAAGTACGAAGATCATAATTAACAGTGAAACATTCAGCATTAGATGTTTTAAATATCTCTCTCTCTCTCTCTATATATATATATATATATATAAATATATATATATATGGATATATATATATATGTAGATAGATATATAGATATATATATGAGTGTGTTTGCGCGTGTATGTGAAGAGATATAAACACTTTAGCTTACATGTACTAAAAAATTCAAACAATCATGCGTCGCGTCTTAAAAACGTTTTGTTTTATATATGTTTCTTTATAAAATGCTATTTTTGTAGTGATCTGAATCATCAACACCAAAATATGAGTAATACTCACCATCTAATGTATGTTCTTATCTACTAAATACTTGTCTGTGCAATGTAACATCTACCAACCCATATATCCAAATATCCATGAATGGACTTACTTTCATGTCTATAATTCACCAGCCAATTATATAAAAAAATATGTATACGGTTGTGACAATCATTGACAAGCTTTGCAATTTTGAATGACAATTATTTTATATAATCAAGAACATATTTAGACAGTGGAGAGCACTACGCGATGGGCCAAGCTTGTTTTTAAGTTGCACCATTTAAAATTCGTCATTTAGTTGACTCCTTTGTAAAAGAGTTCATATACATGATACTTTTATCAATGCATCATTCTTTGAATAAAGTAAAAGTTATGGTTGCCTTGAAAGTGTCGTTTGCATGATGTCTGCTGACCTCAAGCATCTGAATTGTACGTACTGGCCTAGTACATATTCACTTAATAGAACACCATTCACTTGTAGCTTTGTATTTTGATACATAATGTCTTTATTGAATAACTACATTGTTTATACACATTTAATGTTGTGTTGATACGTCGTGATGTCCTATAAACACTTTCTTATGTTGATACATCCGAAAAATGGTCAGCCGGAGTTTGCTATGTAGATACATCGAACTAAAGGTCATACATAGGTTTGGCTCTGTTTATACTTCCGAATTATGCACGTGCATACTTTATTGTTATGATACATTACGATAATTGTCATAAGGCGTTTGTTGTGCTGATACATCCGAAAAATTATCATACACTGTTTTGTTATGTTGATGCACCAAAATGATAATACAGAATATGTTGTGTTGATACTTGAAAATATTAACCATGTATTTTGCTGTGTTGATGCATGATATTAATGGTCATGCTGAGTTCTTTTTTGGTGTTTTACTACATCCGAATAATGGTCATACAAAAGTTTTGGTTGTGTTGATATATCAGAATAATGATCATTCACTGAGTGTTGCCTCGATAAATCAAAATAAAGATTGTAAAGAGGATGATGTGTTAATTTATCAAACTAATGGTCACACAGTGCTTTATATTTTGTTGAAACATCAAAATAATTGTCACAGTTTTGTGTTGTGTTCATACTTCATAATACTCGAAACACAGAGTTTGATGTGTCGATGCAAGATAATATTGGTCATACAGAGTGTATTGTGTTAATACATTCAAATAATGGTCACACAAATTTTTGTGTTGTCTTATTACATTAAAATAATGATCATACAACAAAAATGATGGTGACACCCACTTTTGCTTTGTGCTGATACATTAGAGTAATGGTCATATCAATGTTTTGCTGTTAAAATGGATAAACATAATAGTCAACAAAGGCTTAGGTCAAAATAAGGGGCATGCACGTTTTTTTTTTGTGTTGATACATCCAGTTATGGTCATACAGTATTTCTTGTTTTGACACATCATAATTATGGTCATACTGATATTTTTGTGTTGAAACATCATATTTTTGGTCACTCAGAGTTTATATTGTGCTGTTACACCAGATTAATTGCTATATTGAGTTTTTTATGTAGATGCATCCTAATTATAGTCGCACAGAGTTTGATGTGGTAATACACCATACCAATTTTTATACAGAATGCTTTTATGTAGATAGATCCGAATAATGGTCACGCATTGTCTGTTGTGTTAATATATCAGAATAATGGTCATACAGAGGTTTTGCTGTGTTCATATATTAGAATAATCGTCCTATCGTGTTTATTGAGTTGATACATCACGGTAATGGTCTAATGGTCACGCCGAGTTGAATATTGAGTTGATGCATCATGATAAATGGGAAAACGATTTTCTTGTGTTGATTCAGCAGAATTATAACCATAGAGAATTTGCTGTGTTGACAATCAGGATAATGGTCATTGTGAATTAGATGCATTGATTGTCATAGGATGAAGCCGGGTTGGGACTGGATTAGGGAAGACACCAAAAGCAACTGTGCTTACAAGATGTTTATTTATAAACGCAATTTAAATATAACAAATCTGACACAAATATAATCAAAAGATAAGGAAAATTATAAAGTTCCTAACATGGAACTATCAACAATTAACGAAGAAAACAAAACTCCACATTAATTTAACGTATGTAATTTCAAAACAAACGTGAAATCCTATCACCGACCAACAAAATAAAAGTGACCTACACCTCAATATAAAAAGTCTTGAAGGTATCGTTTAAATAACTATTTACAAAAGAATATAATTATGTATCGTTCAAATAACGATTCAGAAAAGAATGTAATTATGTATCGTTCAAATAATGATTTAGAAAAGAACGTAATCATGTATCGTTCAAATAACGATTCTGAAAAGATTGTAATTATGTATCGTTCAAATAACGATTTAGAAAAGCAGTGTAAATTACTAACCTATCGTTCATAAAACGATATTGAAAAGCAGTGCAAATTACGAACCTATCGATCGTAACCAGATATTGAAATAGGAATGAATGAAATGATGAAACCTATCAATCGTTCACACAACGGCATTGCGATAGGAATGAACAACATTATAAACCCATCTATCGTTCACACAACGGCATTGCAATAGCAATTAATAACATTATGAACCCATCGATCGTTCAAACAACGGCATTGCAATAGAAATGAACAACATTATGAACCTATCGATCGTTCACACAACGGCATTGCAATAGGAATGAATAACATAAACCTATCGATCGTTCACACAACGGCATTGCAATAGGAATGAACATAAACCTATCGATCGTTCACATAACGACATAGCAATACGTGTAATTATTCGCCTATCAATCGTTCACATAACGATATAGCAATACGTGTAATTATTCGCCTATCGATCGTTCATATAACGATATAACAATATGTGTAATTATGAACGTATCGATCTTTCATATAACAATTTAATAGGGATGAATGACATGAACCTATCGATCGTTCATATAACGATATAACAATAGGAATGAATGACATGATGAAATGATGAACCTATGGATCGTTCATATAACGATAGTAATGAATGGAATGATGAACCTATCGGTCGTTCATATAACGACATAGCAATAAGGATGAATGACATTATGAACCTATCGATCGTTCATATAACGATATAACAATAGGAATTAATGACATGAACCTATCGATCGTTCATATAACGACATAATAGGAATGAATGACATAAATGCAATTGTGGAAATAACATGGAACACTACAACTATCTTGGCGCCCATTTGACGACCAAGATGTTAACTCCGGTTCCACGCGCTCTAGTAAATGGCCAGAGAAGCACCCACGCATGGTCCGCTTCTCTCAGTCTGCTGAAGGATCCCGCACATCACAGACCTGTTGTTGGCTAAGACCTGGTCCCTCGCACCGAGAAAACCAGTCCCCTCTTCCGATCCAACGTCACCAAACACAGCGCATACGTCACAGCAACCCCACAGAGTTCTGTGACTCCACATCAAACGATGTACAAGGCATGGCAGGCATGTATAAAGCAGCTCTACAGCTGGTGACTCCACATCAAACCATATACAAGGCATGGCATTTAGGCAGTTAAAATGATAACAACTAAACCGTATAGTACACATGACACGGTTAAGTACTTTTTCAGTCATATGTAGCGCATGCGCGCACATGAATTCATTACCCAATACATTAATTGTTTAATGTAAACATTGTATAATTAAATACAAGTTGTCTGTTCGGTTGCAACAAATAGCTAACTCGAACCAGACCATAGTAGTTATAATATAGCGTTGTATAACCTAGGTATTGACTCTCCGTAGAATTTAGAATAAATATGTTTCCTGCTCGTTAGCTAGTGCATTCAATAAATATGTTTGCAGATATAAGTCTTTTTGAAACATTAAGGTTCTAAAACATCTAAAGTATAAAAACAATTCTGTCATATAGACGAATAATAATACAGAATTTCATTACCTCTACAGCTGGAGATTTGCTCCTGTAAAGGGGTGAGCGTCCTGACAAGACTTGGCGAAATGTGATGTTTTTCGAGAATTTGCTCTATAAGTACACTAGCTGTGACAGATGCGTAGCTAGGTACTTAGTTTCTCCGCTGCAAGCCATTTGTTCGTGCAGCATGGTCTGAGTTTCGCTCAGGATTTCGAAATAACTAAGCCGAAAAAATATACCACCCTCGGATGACGCTGTACGCGGCAACGAACCCGAGTACATTTTTGACAACATATGCATATTGATATTATTGATATAACTCCTACCCAAAATCCGTGACATTGATACATCAGGATAATTGGCAAATCTAGTTTGTTCTATTGATGCATCATACTAATGGTTATACAGAGTTTGTTGTGTTGATAATTAGGATAATGGTAATAAAGAGTTTGATTTGTTGATTCATCCCAATGATGATTATGCATAGTTCACCGAGATTATATATAAAACGACGTATGTGGCTATACGTTTTTCCTACACCTAATGGAAACCATCGTTCTAATGATCTTTTTGAACCTACAGTATGACACATTTATTATTCACCCTTATATCATGTACTCATTAGGCCATTTATATGACTTAGCATTAATATTACGTATTAAGTATGATTTATGTCATCTTGAATGTGCACAGAGAACAGGACCAAATAAACAGAGAAATGAAAATAATGTTTTCATCTCTAAATATTCCGTCTTTGAGGTTCATTTCAAAGGTTGTTGTTTTGTATTGTCTTTATCCGTTAAGATGCAACGTGAATAATGTGAGACAAAGTTCACGAAAAAATTATAATGGTGATGAAAACCATGTTTTGTTTACTTCTGGATTAAATCCAAATAATCTTACTTGAATTCTACTTCCGACTCTTTTGAAGTTTTTCTTATCCGGCAACACTATTTACATGTAAAACGGCAGCGTATACTCTATTCAGTTTGTAACTGCTATCAACATTTGTATACATTTTAAATTACAGATATTGATATATCATACACCAACCACTTGCAGCGAAGTACACAATTTTAGATAAAGAAAGCGAGTGTAGCTATGCGAAGTAAACATTTTTAACACTGTAGTGTATTTGTTTATTTCCTTCTGAATTGCAAATGAAAACCAGATCCCCTGTTTCAGGGAGATAATTATGCTTCTCATCTAATCAAAATACTAAATATATGTTATATTTGATAATCTATAAATGTACTTCAAACAAAGATTAAGGACATTTGGTCATGTTTTTGCAAATGTTATCTTTCTGATATAAAGTCGCTATATTGGCATTTCTAAAACCAGGAGGTTAACAATTTGTGTCACTGTAGAATCAATGAATTCCACGACGCCACCGCATATTCCCCTTGGGTTTTTTTTATTTTTATAGAATATATATGAAATGTTGTAAATACCGCTGGGTCCTCTAGCTGTTATATTTGTTCTTTCTGAGTGGATTGTTCTTTTTTTTTCTCGAGTAGTTTCTTTGTTCTTCCTGAGTAGATTTTGTTCTTCCTGAGTGGGTTGTTTGTTCTTACTGAGCGGGTTGCTTGTTTGCCCTGACTGGGTGTTTTATTCTTCATGAATGGGATGGTTTTTGTTAATTGCAGAGTTGTTTGTTCTTCATCACTGGATTTATTTTCTTCCTGACAGGTTTGTTCGTTCTTCGTAACTAGGTTATTTTGTTTTTTTTTTTCCTGACTGGGTTGCTTGTCTCCTTCTGACTAGATTATTTGTTCGTCCTGACTGGGTAGGCGTTTACATAGTTTTAGACTTTAAAGCCTGTCTTAAACGTTCCACTGGTGTGCTTTTTGGCACCTTAATTGTGTGACAAACTTACAATTTACTTAATTTCTAGATTTTATCAAGACCCATATATGATATAGTATAAGATCGTTTTGGATATTAGTTCACTAATCTTTGTGCAGTTATGCTTTATTTTATATACCTTCTTGGGACATCTAATAACTGATTTAATAAGCACACATCAGACAATTTCGGATCGTATTATAAGACTTCAAATTATAAAATTAGCACATTTATGCAAGTAGGCTGAAAAAATAGTAGACTCTAAAACCTGATGAATGTTCCAGAGCGCTTTACATTTTCAGCTATTTTTGTTGCCATTGCTAACGATAAAGAATTTCATAACAAACCAAAAAAACTATTAAATAACCGGTTCCAAATTACTTGCATTGGCAATATTTCTCAATGAGTGTCGATATTGTAGTCACACATGTGTGAACTGTTGAATGTGTTTGTTCCCATAATGTAGAAACACGTTATCTGTCAAAACACATATACAAATCGATTGAATCAATTCGCATCGCTTTTGATGCATCAGCGCTGATATTGGAACCTGCCTAGGTAGAACGAAAATTGACCCAAGCGTGCACATCTGTATTGGCAGAGATAAGACACACGATACTTTTTATGAGTTTTGTAACGTGTCGAGTGAGAATGTTAAAAGGTAAAGATATTGCAACATCGGGCCATTATAAGAACACGTGGTGTAACGTTGTATTTTACACAACATGGAACAAACATATGGAGACAATATAACGCCAAAATGTCAGCCTATGGTTAGTAAATGTGAAGATAAGGAATTCAATATGTGCCATTACAATATATAAAAATGGAAGATTTAATTGTATTTAGTAGTATTGATTTATTTATGTGTTATATATATATATATATATATATATATATATATATATATATATATATATATATATATATATATATATATATATATATATATATATATATGTGTGTGTGTGTGTGTGTGTGTGTGTGTGTGTGTGTGTACTAACCCATGGTCATCTTCGTTATGTACAGTATCAGAAGCATAGTATGAATTACTCATTTTGCAAGCCTTATCCTCAATTGTTGGTATCACAGACGTCGCAGCGCCACTGTCATAATTCATGATAAAATGTAGCCAATAAATGAACATCGTCGATTCAAGACCCGAGTAAAATGGATGACGGCGAAAGGTCAGCTGCATTCGCAGTCATAAGTGTTTTCCAACAAGGCCGTCGTGTTTTTAGTGCTAACCCTCTTAAGCATGATTTTCACCAACACACTCAAATACGAAATTGACTTGAATCTGTTGAACCACTGCGACTGCAGGAATTCATGAATGTTAATGAAACATATATATATATATATATAATTCTAGTATTTTTCAGTTTTCTTGTTAGCATGGATTAAAATGTGTGAATGTGTTGGCATAAGGAAATGCGCTTACATTTCTACCTGTAATTAGATTAAACGTACTGCATGTTAGATAATATTTAGTAATTCAGATGGATCATTAATGTGTTTACATTTTAAATGCCCTAGACTTGCAGTGAGTAAAGAAGGTTTAATCTCTACAAATTAATATGTGTAACCAACGGTTTATCTGAAGGAACGATTGACATTAAAAATCATTAAATTTAATTTTCATGGACCCTTGACGTATTTCGTTCCTTCAAATGCAATGCTAATGGTTTTACAATTCCGTCCTATTCTAATCGATCTCAAAACAGGTTCATGTTTGCTTTCTCCAAATAGGCTTGAAATGCAATATGCAAAAATAAAGGAAAATATTGTATTACAGCAATCACGTTAAATGAACAAATATATATGCATCTAGTGCGCCTTGTGTTTCCTTTGCCTCTTTATATTCATGGCTCGAATCGACAAAAAAATCTGACAAAGTTAGTACCGCTCGAAATCATCCATCAAGCTATCATAAATAGGAAATTATGTTAGTAATTTGACGAAACGGGTTATATAAAGAACATTAGCATGGAATACAAACTAAGCGAAATGACTAACCAATATTAGGTAATTAAAATATTGTAATATACTGACAGATCATATAAGTCATTATTCTGCATTAATTAACATTTCCAGAAATTATAAAATTCTCTCTCTCTCTCTCTCTCTCTGGCGTCACTAGGGCTGGTGTCACTCAGTGCGATACCTCATGGTATCACCCCCATGGACCTACTTCCTCGACCAAAAAATAAAACATGTTATAGACATTATAGACAGTCATTTTGGTGTCACCCTATGATAGTGTCAGCCGGTGCTCTCCGCACCCTGCTAGTGACGTTACTGCTCTCTCTATCCTCTTTTGACGGTTTGACTAAATTTTACCATCATTCATAAGTATAGAGACACTTCGTATGACGCAATCGTAAATCCTCAACGCTCGTATTATCATAAATTGTTGCCCGCATCTAGCTACGATAAAAGAGAGAGAGAGAGAGAGAGAGAGAGAGAGAGAGAGAGAGAGAGAGAGAGAGGGAGGGCGAGACCATTTGGACACTTTTATATTTAATAATTTATAATCGAGATTTAGAGCATTATAATAGTTTAAGAAACAAAGACAACAAATCATTGAATAAGCTACAGTATGTGATCCTCGTAGCTGACACTTTTATCATATATCCCTAGTGTCAACTGGCGCATGAAACGCTGTATCATTGATATCATTAACATTGTAGATAGATACCAAGGAAAGTTTAAACATACCGTTACCACGAACCATACTAATATAGGATACTTGGCACATGCTCAGTTCAGATGTTTTCGTCCAGCGCCATATGTTTTACTCTCTCATTCCAGATTTATATTGTCCCTTACGCACCACAGAGGAGAGGAGAATAGAAAAAAGAAAGGATTCCGACGAAATTGTGTACCATTTTATTTTCGTTTAGAAAATAGTCACTATTAATGCTGTTTATCGTCATTTTCATATGTCATTTATGATTAATGAATGAGTAGAAATTCATCATTAGCTATTTTAAATTAGCATATGGCATAAATCAATTAAATAGATGGGTCTTGATATGAGTTGTCAGGTACGAACGCTATCTTTCGTCGAACTCGAACGTCCTGCAAATTTCCCAATTTAATACATGGCGCTGAGTAGCGAATTGCTGCGTGGAGCTGCAAAATACACATATTGCTTAATAGGAAATTAGTAGTCTCGAATTTTTAAAAGATCCAGGCGATTTCTCATCTCATACATTTCTTAATAAGTAAATTTGTGTTTCATAACATTTAAGACATCTTTTTCATCAGCATCTTGCCCTTTAGAATCATAATTTTAAAAGAAATTAAAAGTCAAAGTTTTTTGATTAAATGTAATAAATAATTAATCATAAATAAGTATTACAAAATCATATTTCTTTTTATTTATATATATATTTAAAAACAATCAAAAAAATGTTATATCATGTAATTGGAGCAAGCTGCCCTAACAATGGACGCGCAGTTGTTGTCGAGTTTCCCACGTCTGAAAATATCATAGCGAGTCTGGCAGTCAAACAACTATGTGACCCTGAGGTATGCACTCACCTGTTCTGTAAACGCATCTTCCTTCAATGCACCACTGCCAAAAAGGAATATATATATATATATATATATATATATATATATATATATATATATATATATATATATATATATATATATATAGTTTTAATAATCGCGGGTACATATTTTTCATTGGCATACAACCATGTAAAATCCGCTGCTTAACTATTTAACTGAACTAAGTCTGAGTTATTGTACAAAGTACTTAGTGATATTAATTTACTAACTACTTATGTTAAATCCGTGTTAGATAACAACAAGCGCGATTAGCGCGATTTGATAACAGAAGGGAGAGAGAGAGAGAGAGAGAGAGAGAGAGAGAAAAAAAAATTACCATATTTTGTCCACACGGGGTTCCTCTAGCTGCACTGAAATAATCTGGCAGGCATTTGAGCGTTTTTGGATCCGTACATCTCATTAAATGACAAATCTCTTTAAGCACAGTCTTAAAAAGATGATGTAATTTGACGTATAGTATGAGGTATATGAATGCATTTAACTAATTAGTCTCGTATCATTTCTTAATTTAGTGATATGTCCCCATGAATGCATCGATGGGTTAATTGACTTATTCTATACTTGCATCATTGGTTTTATTTTCACAGAACTATCATGTATTAATTGTAAATTCAGCTACATCCAAACTAGCATACATATTTATACCAATAATTTCAAATTACGGATAAAGTATCATAGGTCCATTTGCATTATCTCGAAATAGTTGCATTATAATGAAATGACTGGACGTTTTATGACAAGTGACCCTTTAAAAACCGATCGAAAATCCCGCCTAGCAATGTATGATAGTATATCGTTTTCGTTCATGATTGTCTCAAGTAATTATTACGGTGTCAATGCAAACCATTCACATCAGAATATGACCCAAACAAAACAAGGTAATTACGAAGCTTAATGTGGAAAGCAGATTATAATTATCATAATGAGGAAAGTGAATAACTTAATAATACTATTAATCTCTTCCACTTTCCATTTCGAGAACCCAACAATTAAATAATAACAGTATCGTGTTTGCCCAATGTTCGATGCTCAAAAGAATATGTTGATTACGTCAAGTACAAATGCGTAAGAAATACAACTGTTTTGATATATCAAAATAAAGGTCACGATATCAATGGCACAATTATAGATTGCTTCAGAAATCTGATGATTGGATGCATAGCTATGCAACACACATTACGAGTATAGAATCTTATACTATATCAACTCACTAGCAAGTAGAGACTCCTTCGTAAATCAGCCAAAACTTAAAGGTTATGCATACTATAATATTTTTTGAATGTATGTTTACTGTGGTCCAGTCTTAAAATCTATGAATTTTTCATACACATACTTGGTGGACCAAAGCTAAAACTGAAATTCAAAAAGTGACATACTTAAATATTATGAGTAGCGTCATGCAATGGAAATGCATGTGAACACTATTCTAATGAAATATATGTGAACACTATTCTAACGAAATATATGTGAACACTATTCTAATGCAATGTATGTGAATGAAAGTCTCGATAAAAGTATATGAACAACAGTCCAATGAAATGGAAGTGAACAATAGTCCAATGAAATGGAAGTGAACAAGTAGTTCAATGAAGTGTACCTATACAATAGTCCCAAGATATGTAGGTGAACAATAGTATCATCAAACAAACCGTGTGTATTTTTTTTAAACCTGACGAAATAATACACTAGATATAAACCTCAAATGAACCATGGGTAATTCGTCATTCCTCGTGCGTGCTTTGCCAGATGTAAATCAGTACATTTTAAGATATAATTTGTTATATTGCTGAAAGGTAATGAATAATATATATATATATATATATATATATATATATATATATATATATATATATATATATATATATATATATGGCATTAAATGTAATGACATGTTTCATCCAATAGACAGTTAAAAGTTCAAAATATGGAAAGGACAGCGCTGATCATCAACTTGAAGCAGTCCTTCTTTCAAATCCTGCGATGCGTTTTCTCTCAAACTAGATGCATAATTACAGTCAAGATTGCTGATTGTAACGCAGAACATTGCATAACATGCTTAACTTCAAACATCATTGACGATAACGATATAGATTGCAACAATGGATGACGTATTTTGGTTTTGTCTTTCAGTCTGCAAAATAACGTTGATACAGTTGTCCTAAAGCTTTTCTTTATTCGTCGAATTACATTTTGTCAGTGGAGAGAATTGGTTTGGATGCGATGGGACAGCCATTTAAATAGTCATTCGAAATTTCCAAATCAGTTGAAAAACCTAGAATGTATAATTATGATTTTTGTATGTTTAGCAAATTGAATTATCCTTTGGAGTTCGGGTCTATTTAGCAATCTAAAACCTTTCAATGGTAAATACATACAACCAATTAAATTGTTATGGAGGCACGTTATGAATGATTTTAGACCAGTTTAATGTTAGTTTCTGTCAGTTTGATTCGTCACCTTCACCTGCACAGAATAAATGTTTTGTTCTTGCACAGCCTTTATAATTATCAAAATGTCACAACAAATCACACTTGCAATCGTTACAAACATCATTTTGTCACAGACGTTTCCACTCCTCTCCGGTGTCTTTAAGCTTGCATCGTGTAGTTTTTTCTTTGTGATGCACTCAATTGTAACATTCTAAGAAACATCACAGAGTGTGCCATCAAATCATATACATTCTAGTAGTTTGCATTGAAGAGTAATACATACAGACCTTGAATAAGTGGTAAAGTTGTTTCATTGAATCTTTGAATGAATATAATTACTCACATACGTGTAGGTCGAACGTTTTGAATCAACGGGTAATTATATCCTATGTTCGTCTAACTTATTTGTTTTCTAAAACGAAAGTCATTACCAGAAACCGAAAGTGATCTAGAAATATGACTTTTTTTTGCAAAAACTTTATTCCCATTTTAATTCTCCATAATCGAAAATATAATGCTTGCTTAGACGAGATAGATATCTCATCAGTATGGACCATAATTATTCAATCATTTCCCGGATATTAACTAACTTGCACTTTGATAAATATATGTGAATAATATCGAGATGGGATGAATGTTTGATATCAGTCAAACACAAGTCTGCATATCCGTATGATGCTTTTTTCCATGTTTCTTTGCAGGCCTGGATCAAAATCAGAAACATCTACCATGGCATTAACAACTTATGATAAGCAATCATAACCCATCCATGTTTTAGCATGATTCTAATAATATTGTCATTGTTGAAACATAAGCGTCTGTAGAAACAAAAGTGTTATTGTAAATGCTCTTTTTGTCCCTTTCTCTTGATTCGGGCATATATAGTCTTTGTACTCCACCATAATGGATTTTTTATGTTCTATCGAAAATCAGTATTACCTCAAGTTCTGAGCCCTTTCCGATTTTAGTACTTTAAATGATCTATATTATTATTATTATTATTATTATTATTATTATAATGCATGTCATGCATTTATTTCGTAATATACCAATTCAATTCCAAGCGAATGCGATACATATAGTTATAAAACATCCCATAAAGTCAACTGGATCCAGCAGTGGTGTCAGGGACTGCTTAACAATAAAATGTAACAATGTAGTTACAGCAAACAGCGCCAAAAACTGTTTTACAAGCATACAACGGTATGGAATGTTAAATATCAAGCTAAGGCAAGACAATATATGTTTTTCATTGTCATTTCTTTGAATTGTGTTTTCAAGAATCTTACATATCTCAAACAGAGTTTTCACTGAAATAGGAGTTAAAGAAATTGAGAAGTTAAAGTGATTATCGCCTTATGCACAATTTACCTGAGGTGAAAAACGCGCCCCAAAAGAGTACATAGAAGACATACCCCACAATATGAAGAATATTTCCCGTTAATGTGATGGCACTGCTCATTAGCCGAGTACACCTCTCCTGGTTGTTTCGCCATATACTTCTTCCATTCATCCTCGTTGTACACATTTCCTTTAGTCCTTACGCATTGTCTGAAATACAGGAATGGGTTGTTTGTTGATAATTAGATGTATGTATGTATGTATGTATGTATGTATGTAGGTAGGTAGGTAGGTAGGTATGTATGTATGTATGTATATATCTATATATATATATATATATATATATATATATATATATATATATATATATATATATATATATATATATATATATATATATGCGTGTGTGTGTGTGTGTGTTTATTTTCATAACTATCTCCGTATTGGTTTTTCTATCAAACCACCTATTTACACATTTACACATTTACATACATTGGAATATGTGTGCATGGACAGAAATACAGGAACACACAAACAACGTGATTGGCTATGATGCATTCTAGTCAGTCCGATATTTTCTGCACCAAGGAGAAGGTGGTTCCGAGATAGTAAAATGTACTCTCTTAGTAGGGACAGTGGGTCTAGAAATGTGTGAGAAGCGAAACAAGAGAAAAGACAGAGACTATTCTCTGATGAAAAGCGACCGAGCGCTTGGGAAGGCAGAAATGTATTATATCAAATACATTCAACATGCTCATTACCAGAAGTTTACAATTATTTATTTCCTGAATGCATTCATTTTACTTTCATACATCAATTTTTTAAGGTGTTTATAAGTTAACAGTTTTGCATGCGTTTGTCTGAGATGCTATATGAATCATGTGATATGCATATATAGAAACGTACTTGAAAGATAGAATATTCCGGAATGATTGTACGCTGCAGTTAGAGAAAAGCCATGGGTTCCTGGAATACTCTCTCCCTGGGACATTTCGAGGCACAATCGGAGTCATAATAAATAAATCCTCAGCCTTACAAGCTCTGGAGCGCCCTTCTCCGTCGTGATCAGCTCCGAGACTGAAAAAAAGGATGCAAAACGCATTTTTATAAACCAAATTCAACTCAGTTTTTACAATCAGAAATTAAACCGATCTCTCAAATAATAATAATAATAATAATAATAATAATAATATAACTACAACTGCTACTACTACTACTAATAATAATATTAATATTAACAATAAATTATACTCATTTTTGTTCCGATAACATTGGTGTCACAAAACAAACATAAGCGTTCATTTCAAGGATTTCGCACCAGTTGCAATAGGTCACTGGGTATTATAACACGTGTATATCGTCATATTAAGTATAGGATATACCACTGATAAGTATTTGTCAACAAATACAATCACATCATTATATCCTGTGCGATGAGGTAATGTTTAAATAATCGCCATTTAAGTTCATTCTTTGGTCTCCCACGAGCGTAAATAGGCCACTCATGAGACTAATATACTGTATACAATTGTAAGGTGTTAGAACGTTGTCATCTCTCAACCATTTTTCGTCGGTATTATACAGTTAATTTCAGTGTTCTTTTAATTAAATGTTACTTATATTTGATTTAACTTATATTTGATTTAATCTGTGTTTGATTTGATTTGTTTGTGGGTGTTGGAATTCTTCTTATATTTTCATTACATGTCAATGTAATGTAATTTTATTTCCTATAAATTTGATATTTTTCAGAAAAGCCAGCATGACCTGAGTTTTTCCTTAGATACCCAATAATATAAACACTTGTTTTTAGTTTTGACCTAATTCCTGGTCTTGATTGAGGGTCAAGTAAACAACTTTTTTTCTTGCAGCAAAATGATTTGTTCTTTATTAGGGCATACATGGGCTACGTGATTTTTATATGTAAACATGATCACGTGACCCTCTATTTTGCAATTAGGTATTTCCAAAATTGCAAAAGACTTAGTATTATTAGTGATGTTTAGGAATAGCGTTTGATGCTTTATAACACTTGATGTCATGTTGTTTTCTATTGTTGTGACTAGTATTGAATTTTTGAGTTTTTGACTTGTATTTTATTCTCTCGGATTCTAAAAGATTAATTCGTTTCTCTGGAAATATGTTGTGCTTATACAGGATTATATGACGTATTGTGTTTCTACAAGGAAATGTAGACTTCAACACAGTACAGGCTACAACATATGTCATCGTCTTCCATCTTGGATTCTTCGTCGGTACTGGAACTTGAAATCATTAGAACATTTTATCATTAGGACTTCTAAAATATTATTCGTGGATTAATCTTCGATTATTTTTTAATTTGATTCTTAAAACCGTAAGTTCATATTGTTTCATTTGTACAGATTTTGTGATATTTTTCAAAACTTGTTGTTTTCACTCGTTCTTGTGGTAGAGTTTATTAAAGCCTAAACACGTAACACTACAATTATCTTCGCTCACGGAAAAAAGAAAGAGCACCCACACAAAATTATTTATGAATGTAAGTCAGCTGACCATTTGTCTGTTGAGTATACAATGTTATTGTATAGAAAGTATTCTCGACGGCCAGGATTATACTATGATCGGATGCATGCTTGAATAGGAAATCGGAGACCCGGAAGGATCCACACACCTTCGATATGTGGCCAATGGCTGTTGCGCATTTAAAAATTAAGAATCCAACATAAGACACCAGATGTGTTAAACGACTTAACACATATACGTGGACTTACTTGTGTCCAAGTTCGTGTGTTGCAAGGATTACCGTCCGAACATAATCACTTGCCTGGATAATCGAAACTCTTTTACCAATAATGCATACCCCTATTGTCTCTGACATACCTGAAAGTAAAGAGTGTAATTGTGGAGATCATAATTACATTTCTAAAGCCTTATTTTTTTTAATTTATCAGTTGCTCTAAGCTGAAATTATAAAACATTACACAAATGTACGAATCCAAGCTTAAGTTGCAAGCATTTAGTTTATTCGCGTCTCGGAATATATATGTTTCATTTCATAAATATTTTCCAAAAGCATACCATGTACTCTAATGTCAAAGTAATTAACATGTACATTAGTGAACTCCAAATATAATGTCAAAGTAATTACGCTGATACAGACGGTTTTCTTTGGTGCTTTATGGTATAGCTGTAAATGCATGGTATTATTATCGATGTAATATTAGCGAAGCGTTTTACCCAAGAACACACCACGGTTAATAAGCGGGTAGGATCCGAACCCGCGATCTTTAGGCATGATAAACATCGACAAACTTCGGGACCTATTCCGTTGATATAAACAGGTTTAATATTATAACTACATTCAGTGCATCCAATGCCATTAACGATATGTGTTTGCAAGAGTGTACGTGACCATGGGCCTTGATTTAATAACATACATATGTTTGATTCGATGCTTAAAATTGAAAGTCTATCAAGATAATCCGATATACTGCTAAATATGACTTCAGCATATGAATTATAAATGCTACCAAAACATCGAGTCACTTCCATTTTGCCTCATAATCTGAAGAAGCGATAACGACGTTTTCTGTACGCATTGTTACCACCTTCGCAGACGCAAAGGTTAATCATAGGGCTCAATCCTGTGCGTTCTAAACATTGGTAGCGGAAACCGATGGAAAATTATCCCCTATACAAGTGCAGTTAAGCAAAGAATGAGTAATATATATGTTTATACACATTTTACATTTTACTGAAAGAAGTCGACCAATCAGCTAGGTTTTGCCTCATAACTAATCAAGGACCCTACTTGAAGAGAGCCGAGCTCGGTGAGTTTTTGGCAAACACTAGCATGTTGCAAAACTGAATCGATTGTACAAAAATGCAAACTTTGGTGGAACACAAAAATCAAGTCTATATATCATAGCTGCCTTATCAATTTCAATCATTAAACTTACGCAGACAGTTAAATGCATTACAAACGCTAAATAAATGTAGCTATATTATTGATTTGCATACGTATATAACACACTCTCATAACAAAGATAAGGTTGTTCCCATATAATGTTAGAAATAAACATAATATGAATATTATACAAATATGATTATATTATATTAATGTATTGCTTAGAAATATATTATTAGGAAGAGAGAGAGAGAGAGACTAAAATAGACAGATATAAATGGGCTGAAATAATAGACAAATGCCATTGTTCGAATACAAGGAGCAGTAGCGAGGCAGAAACTATAAATTACTTGATGTCTTGTAGGATATATCACCGGTTAATATGGTATGACCATGTTAAACCTGACGTTTATGGATGTGAACATTATAATGGTTACAAAATGTTAAGATTTACAACTCTCGCATGAGACAATTCTCGACTGAGATGAAGGTCATATGAGAACATTATCACATGAGGCAACTCTCGCATCAAACAAGCTGAATATAATTTGTCAGAAACATTAAAAAATAAAATATTGTTTTGGTGACCAGCTAGAACATTCGTAAATATGTCAAGGGAACTGCGACAATCGTACTGTTTCTATCCCCCCAAAAATATAAAGTTGAAAATGTGCGCTACGTGTGTGTTGTTTTACCAGGTCCCACGGTAAAACATTCAAATAATGTTATCGTGCACCCATTTTGATACATAAACACATGCTATTAATTGGTGAGTACATACATACATACATAAATAAATAAATACATACATACATACATACATACATACATACATACATAGATCCACACATACATACACACACACATACATACATACATACATACATACATACATACATACATACATACATAGATCCACACATACATACATACATACATACATACATAAATAAATACATACATACATACATACATACATACATACATACATACATGCATACATGTAATCGGCCCTTTGTAACCTAACGTCCTTTGTAGAATAAGAAAACATTCAGGTCCCAATAAGTGTTTTTTAATTTTAATTGAATTTTCAAATAGTGACCACCTCCATAACATGGCAGTCCTCTTTGCTAGCCCTAACGTTTGATCTCAGAAGTCGGCTGGTCTTTGAATGTTGGATGTGTTGACGACGTTTAGCGCCACATTGAAAATCAAATGTCCATTTATAGTATTACTCTACGTCTTGGTTCAAACATATATATATATCTATCTATATATATATATATATATATATATATATATATATATATATATATATATATATATATATATATATATATATATATATATGTATGTATATAAACACTTACACGTAATGATAAATTTGGTTTGGAAATGGTAGGCACTATAAAAGGACTGTTGTAGTTTTAAATGCACATATAGTTCAAAAACAATACTAAATTCAATAGCAGACACTTTGGGTAATATAAATGTTAACACCAATTATGGTGGCGGTGACATGACTATAACTTCGTATTTCCTGGCTACTGACAATAAATAACTTTTTCATTGACATGTATGATATTAATTAGGCATTTATAATGAATATTATGTATTCGAGAGAGAGAGAGAGAGAGAGAGAGAGAGAGAGAGAGAGAGAAAGAGAGAGTGAGAGAGAAGAGAGAGTGTGAGTTCATACCGTAAACATTGGTATTTCCTGGAAGATCCATATACAAGTTGTGGCTAAAAGTACAAAATATAAATTCTGCGTTTTATGTCTGGCTGTTATATATTTGAAAGGTCCTTAACTCCTATCAGAGTAAACGATTCTTTGAAATATGGCATAAGTCAGATAGGTCGAAACTCATACCCTCATGTATGGGCATCAAGCGGGCTATCTATCTATCTATCTATCTATCTATCTATATATATATATATATATATATATATATATATATATATATATATATATATATATATATATATATATATATATATATATATATATATATACCGCTCCATTAACAGCTATACAACATCGCCATTACAAATATTGAAATTGTCCTGTTACCAAAATTCACAAAGCTGAGTTATTAAAACAAATTGAAAATGGTTTAGTGTCGGCAAAGAATGAAACGTTTTCTTGTTTGGAAAGAACATATATAACATAGGTGTGTGTGTTTTTGTGATTTGTAATGTGTCGAAGTCTTAACAATATGTCAGTCATATCGTTACAATGTCTGCATTGTGGCAGTTTATATTGATATCTTGAGATGGGGTATCATGCCGCAGACATGTATCATGACGTCCCATCCAATCACATTGTCCTGAAACCGGGTCGAACAGTTCTGGTACAACTGAAAAGAATGAAACTTTTCCAGTCAATTTCTTAATTTCTTCTGACCGAAGATATACGTATTTGAAACAAAATTTAAAACTGGTTTACTAGGAGAGTTTGGATTGGTTGGCAAGGAATAAAATAAACAAAGCATGGTTGGATCCACCCGTTAAAACATAGGCAGGATTGTCGATTTACGTGGTCATAAGGGTGGCAAGTGACGGAAATGAGAATGTTTGGATATTTTTTAAATTAAAATATGTTCAGAAAGATAAGCAATATTTTCTCAACTGCAGCTATTAAGATTAATATTACCACCGCCACTACTACTACTACCAACTGGTTTGGATAGCACTGCGGCATTTTTTTTACTTTGCATCTTTGCAGCTTGGTTGCATTTACGAATCCCTAACTCACCCTGTCGCACATAGCTGTTAGTCAATGGCAGTATATTCAGAAATTATATTGGCGAATATACAAACATGTTCCAGCCAAAGTGTGATTCGTTGCGTACGAACACGTGTTTCTCTAAACATGTCTGACTATACGCAAATATACTGTTCTTTTGGACAGACAACTGAATTGTTTGACCTTCATAACTGGTGTAGTTTCAATGTTTATTGATCCAACCGTTCTTCAGCCAGTTTTACGCTATAAACACAAACTATACCAATGAAGAAATGTCACCATCTTTAACGGAAAAGTGACGGTTTTTATTGACGATTACAGTAAAATGATTATAGCTAGTAGGCTCAGTTTTTGGTGAGTCCTTTATTCCAGAGTGTATGATTGGAAGTTTTGAAAATTGTGGTGTTACAAATTTAAGAATAATTTCTGAAGACGAAGAGTAGATGGAATATATTTTGTAATTATTTTACTGAATATTGAAAATTGAGAAACTAACCTAATTTCATTAGAAAATGTGTTTAATATCTTATTTTAATAACCTCATCGTGACTAGAATGTATGTAATGCCAACAATGCCCATAATATACACTTAATGTCAGAACATCGTCTCCTTTGTGTGCATTTGCCCATTTAACTTATGAGAGTTGTTGGCCTTAGTAAACACAATGAATCATAGAACACAACACATCAGGACTATGAAACATTATAGGGAAAAACCTTTTCATGATTTGGAAAAAAATGGTGGGTTTCAGATATATAATAAAAACTATAAATTTTTTCTACAGACTTCATAACGTAAATATTGTAATGAATATCCTAGCTTAGTTTAGAAAAATATTGTAATTTTGTTAGGAAATGTAAAGCAAAGTGCAATATAATATAAAAGATAAGATGTTATACATTGAATAAGTTTTGACATTTTTTCTTGCCTAAATCTTTCTATGAAAAGATCATACAAACTATGGAATCTGCGTCCGAGCAATTAGAAACACAGCACATTATATATCGTACGTTACTGAATTTTCAGAAAGCAGAGTTACTGTAATAATACACCTTTGGTTACAATTTATCTCAAACATGTTATACTTTAATGAGAAAATATAGTAGCATTTACATATGCTTTGCATTACTTCCTTCGTTCGAACTACATGTAACACGTAGTAATTTTATGTTCAAAGTTAGCGTTTCACCCTGCCTCAATAAACCTACCTTGTAAACAAAATTGCGTGGTCAAAGATGGGTAGATTATTCGAGCCGGTTTCTACATCCCAGTCTTGAAAATCGCCAAGTAACTTCTTCGCATCAATATATTTTTTTCCATCAAGTATCTGGACACTAGACTTCTTATGTGGAAAGAGGGATTCACGCTTTAAACAAAACAAAAACAAATAAAAACGATCAAATAAATGCGGAAAATCAATTGCATCCTTATTCCAAAAACTGTAACAACTGAAAACGATATATTTTCTTTGTCTATTGATTTCCTAATGTATCATTAAATGCCTTTGATACAGTAGATTCCGATAAATGTGTGTTATGATCAGTAGCAATGTAAGACAACAAACTATTTATGATAGGAAACGAGACAAGGATATATCGATGGAAGGGTAAAGAGAGACACTATAAAATAAAGCTATTCTTGATTATTTTTGCATACAAACAAAATAGCCAGGATGAATTGATTTGTAGATTATAAACAGTTATCATATATGTATTAGATGCATGCATACTTTTCACAATGTCCAAGCAATATATACATATAAATGTACTATATAACTCACACTATCATGCATGGAGAAGACAGTCTACTATATTACTGTATAGATCTGAGTCAATGACATATTGCATCTTAACATATCTCTTAGATAAGTCTTGAAATTATATATTTTCGAACACACATTTTGGTACGCAAAACTTTAGCTGTTAATGATGTATACTCCTACACTGATTCTGTTCTTTACTCCAATTTAAAAGAGCCAAAACTTACAATATGTACTGTTAAATTCAATTTATTAAAATGTGTGTCTTTTTATTTATGGGCATTCCTACAAAGATATGAGATGATATATGCCGATTAATTGTGCAAAGGGCTCACATAAATGTTCGTTATACCAGTTTTGATAATGATTGTGATATGATTAGATATATCATGAAATGATCGGAGAGTAAGCATTAGTTGGTAATATATTATTAGTTGGTAATATACTATTTAGTAATTTATGTCATAGACAATTCGATGGAGTCATTTTATGGCTCTGATTGTCATCCCTTTCCAGAGGACAAGATAATGGAATAAGTGCATACATAATATAAATGCATATGGCGTCATGTTAGAACACGTGCATGGTACACGGGTGTTGATTGGTTTTTATTGCGACAATTTGAAAATTTCAGCTCTATTAAATAATCATAATGGGTTAAGAATTAGTTTAAAATATTGATGTAAAATGTTCTCATTTAAATTGTACTTTTCTGCGTAATAACTAATTTTTGGAATGTTTATTTAATAAGTCCATACATTTATAGCAAAATCAAAAATGGTCTATGGTTCCAGTTCTAATTAGATTATCAACACCATTTATGTTTCATTCACCTGCACTAAACCAATGCAATTATATCTTAGGATATCTTTATACATATAAAGGTACTTTATTAAGATTCATGTGAGTCATCTTTATGGGAAATAATAAAGCATGTAATTTCATGTTATATTTATACTACTACCATTATCTCAACATACAATTGAACGATGTATGGAAAAGCGGATACCCTTGCAACATCACAATACTATTATAAAATAGACATTCGAAAATAATATAAAAAAATACTGAAACTAGACAACAAATTTGCAAAGGGCACACTTTGCTGATGAGAATGCTTTCAAGAAAATAAAATGTGATGTTAAGCATGGAATTGTATTTATTTCTGCTAAATGCATCCACACATTATTCAATACGATGCTTTCACCTTGGAATCAACCAGACGTGGAGCAAGTATGGTCATAAAATGTTGCATAATCAATTGTCTTGAAAATCATTTGCGTCACGTAACAAATCTCTTATCATTACTCGATTTAATGTAACTGCAACCGAGATATCCTCACCACACATAGACTGAAAATGGAACTGTTACATTTGTTTTAACTAAAGATGTACATTAAATCAAATGTTCACTAAGAACGCAACATACTTTAAACAATCTCGAAATCACAGTAGTGCTTACCTCGATAAATACAAATTTTGTAAGGGTCACATTGATTGATAAAAGTGGATCGTCTATTGCCTTGTAGCGCATGTTAACCTGTGACAAAAAAGGACAGTGCGCATAATTTACAATATTGACATGACAATGTTTAACATACTTTGTTTTCGGTTTTATCAAGCTCTTATCGAAATATATATAGTTAAACTTACTTTAATGATGACACAAAAATGTACATATACTCTGTTAGAATTAGAAGGCATAAGGAAGGAAATATGATTATCTACATTTGTTATCAAACACCTTTGCTAGACTTCGTTAAGATAGGTGAAACGTATCTAAACAGGACACAATTAACGTCAACCCCTTGGCCATTTCAGTATGTAATATAATTGACATATTAGTACAGTCTCTTTTTTCTTTAATGTTACAGACGGCCTAGTAGAGTATAAAGTTGTAGCATACACGTTAAAATTTTTTTGACAAGTCCAATGTTTACGAATTCATTACTGTCATGTTTACCCCGACCCAGAGTAGCCCAGCTGAAACATGTATAATCAAGGTAATTCTGACAGGCCATTGTTTGATGTCAAACATTGCCGAAGGCTAGCACTAATCCGTTACGTAAGATTGCCGTAGTTAGAACTGGAGAGCCGGACATAGGAGTTGCGAAGCCACAGACAGCCAATTATCAACTAGGAGTGGAAATGTTTCCCAAGATCAAAGGAAGTTGCCTGAAGAAGTGGGAGTGTCTTAACTTCTTTTCCCTGCAAACAGACAGACAGGTTGAACTGGCCGCTCAGACGATTGGACAGGGCACAGCGCCACCCAATCAGAATCGAGATGGGGGGGAGACCTTGATTTGGGTAGAATGATATCCCCGCGTCTTCCGGCAAGAGTTAGTTCGCTGAGAGAAATTACCCAGAGTGGAGGTTAGCGTAACTCCGAATAGCCATTCGTTATTGGCGGGAAAATCTTAAAGTGGGAAATTCTAAGTACAGAAAGCTTCAAATAAGGTCAGTAGGCTATTTGTTCGGTCTTTGTGGAATGCGACTGCATTTTGATTGTAGGTTGTATGTATAATTTATTATTACTAGAATCGTAGTACGAAGAATTACTTTGTTTTGTTAATATGTTTGCATATTTTGAAGAAATGAGTTGATATTTGTAAAGAATTATATAGCTTTGCTAGCCGTCGTAACAGTTAATATTGTAATTCGCTATGTGGGTATTTTATAGTAGACTAACACATGTGTTCATATGATTATAGATTTTGCCATTGTTGAATATTTGTAATGTACAGACATGCGTCTGATTGTTGTCAGATTGTAGTACGATGAGATTAAATATATATGTGTATATACTGTCGTGACGCAATGTATTGATGTCTGTATAACAATTCGCGGCTACCGTGTTATTACGCCATTGTTTACCCTGCAAGAAGTGTGTGGGAATTTCTATGTGTATGCACGCGTGACCGAAACAGTGATAGCTCTCTGATGATTAATTGTCGATATAGTGTGAGGTGAGATTCGACAAAACATATGTTAACGCCTTGTGGTTTTTCACAGGAAGCTTTGAGGGACAGACCAGTTACAGTTTGGTCCCGTAGTCTCAGATAGAGAGACGGAGGAAAAGAGAAGAAAGGAGAGAAGTCAGGAGAAGTTGAAGTCTGGGAGCGAAATTGTAGGAGGAGATAGTAGAGTGGGAAACGGAGACAAGGGAGGAGTTAGAGGAACGGAAAGAAGGAAGGAATCAGCGGGAAAGAAATAGATGAGTAGATGCATGGACAGGGGGAAAATCGAACTCACACTGTAAATCACGGGATGAATTAGGCTGTCACTTGGTCGAGGGAAAGACGAGTGATTGGAAGTTATCGTTTTAATTAATCGAATTTATTAAATTGTTATTGATTGAATTTTCATCTTCGTGTTCTCTATAATTTAACCGTCCGCATTGATGACTGGGGGCTCAGAGCTGTAGATCTACATCGTCACTAATTTAACTTTCTAACCTAACGAGCCAGGGTGGAACTTTCATCATAATTTAATTAAATTATATTGGAAGACCCCCACCCCAATACGTGCAAACGTCACAATTACTTACACCGTTCATAATATATGAGTAAGCTTCTCTTATCTTTCTTTGCACTAGACCCCTTTTTCTCTCGATATATGATGTTCTTACAGTCGAAGAATATCTGCAAGTAGAAACGAAATATGTGTATACAGTATACATGTTTGTATGCATAAGTATCTTCTTGCACGGAATTCACTATGTTTGGCAAAAGTGACAAGTACCATTCGCAACCGTGAATATCAGGAAACAAATAGCAGCAGCAACTGATATAATAAATGATTATGATGACGTTTGTTTCCCTTTTTGTTTGCAATTTTCATATATACAAAGTGATTCCCTTTTAGTAGAATAACAAACTCTTGAACATGTAAGTTTATATTAGTGGAGACTAAATTAATTAGTAATCGTATCATTGAGACAGCATTGCCGAATCGTGCAAAAGTATCACATGAAACTCGTCGAAAATGTGATAGGTCAGAAATAATACGCCCTCGTACAAAAGTGGACCTGATAAGGGCAACCTAGTCGATACGTGGGTGATCAAATAATTAACCTTTAGGTCCACAAGGACAGACATAGGTAATTAGATAAATAGAGAGATGACTACATATATATATATATATATATATATATATATATATATATATATATAGAGAGAGAGAGAGAGAGAGAGAGAGAGAGAGAGAGATGTATATAGTTAGATGCAGATATATATATATATATATATATATACATAATATTAACTAGATCTTTCAACTGTAAATTGTCAGGCAGGTCGGTAGATAGTTACGGCATTGTGTGGTGCAGGTTGGCACACACACACACACACACACACACGCACACACACACACACACATATATATATATATATATATATATATATATATATATATATATGGATGTGTTTGTGCAAATGTATCACTTACAAGTCCCATATCCCTGGGTCTATCACTACAGCTACATCGACATAGTATTCTTTCTTTAGATTGCGTGTTTTACCTGTAAAATTAATTTTAAATGCACAAATTCATTCATTGACAATGTCCAAGTGGTGAAAAATAGGATTAACACAGATGTATATCTTTAATATAGAATATATTTAGGTAACGTTGTTTAAAACAATTTATGTTTAAAATGTTATATTCATACAAAATAAAATACCTTCGCAGAAGTTATTTATTCTTTAGGAACGTTAAAATAATATACTATAACATAAATCAATTTTTCTTTCTGATCATGTGTTATCTTACCATCTTCATATGTATTGTAACATCGCCGATATTTTTTATACCATAATTGATCTCACCTGTTGCCCGTCTATGACGTAAATCTGCTACATCTTGAGAATATGATACATTAGCTGGATGAAGAAACTGGTTATGTTTCTCTTGTCTATTGAAACGTTGTTGTAGTCTTAAATATTCTTCTTCTTCTTTTTTCTTTTGGACAGTTGATGGTTCTGCAAGATGAGATAATCTTTATCGAAAAAAGGTCCATCAGGTAATTTGAAATATTTTCAGCATTTTGTCACTTTATGATATAAAAGATATAAAATAAACTGCAGTTGATGCAAAAGCCAGAATAATCATCATTTTCTGATATGAATTATAACAGATTAAATATATCAAGAACAAAGAGAAAAATAAAATAAAAATATCATTCATATGGATACAATAATCTTTCTCAGATCAGTTATAGTACTTTAATGGTTATCATATAATTGTCAGACTTTTGTTGATTTGCGGTAAAACATTTGCACATAATAAATGTATGTATATTTAATTTTCCGTATATAATCAGATTTTGCAAACCTGTATGTTCCATAAAATGTTCTTGTTTTATACTTCCAGGATCCTGCAGAACATATCGTGTGCCATTAAGACCTGGAACAGTCAATAAATGACCTGATGTGACGTCTGTTTCCGCCGGTAGAAGGTCGTAAATACTGTCTCCTATTTGTATGTTCCCGTACTAGATTAGGAAAACATTCATATATGGCTATGGAAATGTGTATGATTATATAGTATACTAACACTATAAAGAAGTCACCAAAATAATCCAATTCGCCATAGAGTTCAAAATGAACAAAAATAACAGATCATGAGTAAGACGTACGTAGACAATTAGGACAAGAATAATGATAGTCCTATAATGAATGACAGCTTCGATTACAATTAATTTACATTACATCGAGTTACGTCGTTATAATCGAGTTGGTAAGGATGTACAATTTGGAAGCTGTAGTAAATGCTCAAACTTTAAAGCAGTGACAAATATGAACCAAACCAATAATATTACAATTGCCATAGTTTGTGTTGCAAGGAGCAGAACACTAGTAGGTGCTTTTGAAATATTACATTTAAAGTATGACTTATCCAACTTGAGAAGGGGGTTGCCACTTCTTTATGAGACAATTGTGTCACATACTCTGTAATATTTTTTCAATTAATTTCTTAAGTTTAGGACTTATTGAGGATAAGGACATAGTGGAAGTTGGAATAATTCCCTTGACTGGTTTTACAAGTCGAAAGGAAACTGATGCAGCAAGTATTCCTATAAGTGCCGCGATAATCGTTCATGCAATAGTAACTCCTTTTTAAATGTAGAAAATCTGTTAGCATTTCTTTCATTTCAAGCTAGGTTCTGACTATGTTTAATATCCAAGTTGTTGAAAACACTTAAACACACAAGGTAGCCATATTGCTCGCTGTGGAGGACAACCAAACCTTATGCAGTACGAAATGTCGATCTGCCTCTAACAATACTAATTTCAGTGGGAATAATGTACAGGTTGCGGCTCATTAATCCATCGTCTATATTTATAGGTTTATTATGTCTAACTTCGCCGACTCAACCAGGACACTAAGTATACCATGTGCAACAGCAAGGCACACTGTCTGGGTCAGCATTGGCATCAATTACCAAGTATGGCGGCGGATACCTATTGTTAGATTGGTTATTCTGTTGAGAAATAGTTTCCCAAATACGAATCAATCATATTCAAATAAATCATCTCACCATATAATGCACATATATAAATAACTCGGACAAACCGATAATTGCAATACCGGTCCAAAAAATAAGCGTGGCTCAAACTTTGAATTGATTGTCAATACTAATTCTTTCTGAGAAGTATTATTTTCATTTATGAAAACAGTTTTCAATTATGTTGTACTTTGACATTTTTGACGGTATCGCTGTTGTCCAAAATTGAAGGACTTGAAGTGTCGTATTCACAACTAACCATTACATTTTTGCGATATATATGTGTGAATGTAGGATTACTGGATGGAGACAATCACATATTTACTGTAATGTCTTTGTCACCAGCTATTTGCAATCTTTGACATGAAACAGTATATTACAAAAGACATATGACAGAGAAAAGAACAGTTTCCGAATAGCAGTTGTAAAGGCATATGTGTAAGAACCACATAAAGTGATACGGTAACGTGTTTAATATCTAAAAGAGTAGACTGTACACACTATATGTAAGGTGTACGGACTATGTGATATATATATATATATATATATATATATATATATATATTATTTCTAGTCTTATATATATATATATATATATATATATATATATATATATATATATATATATATATATATATATATATATATATATATATGAGGTCCAATGGATTCAAAATCACATGGTCACTGTATCTTATTATGACAAGTGATCATGGTGCCTATCTGTTTCTGCAGATGCTCGACACAATCTGTACATTATAATATCATAATGCACTTACGATGACTCTTTCGCACTTTTGATTGGATCTTTTGACACATCTAACAGTCATATATGCAGCATTTGCCATGTCCTGGTAGTAAGCCACATCCTAGAAACCAATTAAATAAGTAAAAGGTTAGATGCGAAAGTTTGAAAGGCAGTTATGTAAGGTTTTTAATATGTGTATATTTTCACATAGGTAGACAGATAAGAAAGAAAGTTTAATATTTGTAGTTTTTTTTTATTTAAGCAGCAAGAGACCTGGGTGGCTAGAGCGATGATCTGTGTTGAGGAACAGATGATTAAGTAGTGCGTATTAGGCATACTGTTTATATATATATATATATATATATATATATATATATATATATATATATATATATATGTATGTATGTATATAAGTTAGAAACGAGTAGATGAATAGGTCCCTAGATTTATAGTTTGAAAATGATAAAACGTTTAAATATTTTGAAAAATGCACAGGGCCATATTGTACTTGAACTCAAAAATATAGGTGCATGGAAGGTATGTATGTATATATGCATGCACCGATATATATGAGTACTAATTAGATGTGAGGCTTATTAAAGCCTTTTACCATATGCATGTATGTATGCATGTATGTAATATGACAACTCAAGGCAAAATGTAACTATTTAATGAGAACATAATTAATGTTCAAAAATGCAGAAACGAATTGCACACAATGTATGAAGATTAAGGTTTCAGATAAACCTATAAATCAGAAAGCAATGGTAGAATACAAATCATAACGATGTATAATTAAAGTAATTATATTATAGATAATATAACATAACAAATGCAAAATATTTAAGATAATTATATCGGGATTAAAATGTATTGTTTCAATTATATTCCCTTAAAATGGTGTCTAGCGTAATAAGTCCTCTAGAGTTATATCGAGCTGTTCAAAAACATACCCGTCTCAAATGTACAAGATTTACACAACTGAGATTAACGTCCTCTAATGTCAATAGACACAGGCAGGGTATACATCATTCATCATTCAGCCAGATTCATCATTTAGAATGTATCCATTGGTAAATACATGTACCCTTCAATTTGTAATATACGGTATATACCAATGAACTTTTAATATTCTTAAGTTTGTTTGTGTGGATTGTCTATTTCCCAAATATGGAGAAAATTGACAACTATGATGATCTATACGTTGTCGATGTGTTGAACCTTCCATTCGGAAATGGATGACGGAAATGTAGCTGAATCAAAGCCATGGCTGCTCAATCAGCCTTTTCATTATTCATTATGTCAATATGACTAGCCAGCCAGCAGTACATAAGATGTTCTGTGATAACTGGGATATTAATGGGTTATCTCTTTTTAAGATTCAACAAGGCTTGCATTGCATAAAAGTAATCCGCGATGATAATGCATTTTTTATTGGCGTGTTTTCATTATAGCTCAGTACAGTGAGCTGGAATGTAATTCATGTGCTAAAGCTTGAAGATTTATATGGTAATGGGCTTGTGATCCTACCACGAGCCTTTTCTAAAGATGTTTCTCCATCTTTCGAATCGTCTGTATACAGAAGCGTGTTGCTACAAGTGGGACTCTAATTACATTGAATTTTCTTTGATGTTGAGAACGAACCGAATTCGCATAAGTGAAACATTGGTGTAGCAGATTGTGATAACGACGGTGATGAATTGTGTATAAATAATTATACAGTAATTACAACATTGAACTTTTGATGTTGCCGAGTTCAGCCACATTTTTGTATACCAAACCAAGAATAAATGTTTGAATCTGAACTACAAAGCTTTCACACTTCATCCTTTGCTGAGTTAGATTGATTGTAAGATATTTGGCAACGTAAACACTAGCCAATTTCATTCGTATAAGGTGAACAGATGATTTCTGTCTCTCAGTATAGAGGCTTTCTGAAAATTAAAAAATGAACCCATATCTAATTCAAGTCCCTGACTGTGCATCAGATCAAACATTAGTAAGTAGGCTTTAAAATATGATCTTTACACAATCGAGGCATTGTCATGTTTGTTGCTAATAATGACCTGAATAATCGAAGCAAGACATTCTGTGTTTTGATTTAAAGTTTACTATTAAAACTAAACAAAATGAGTTGAAAAATGTATTGATATAATTCAATTCGGGAAGCTATATAGTTATAACAATTGTAAGGCCGGTAATATTAATGCATTTTGAAGGTATCACAAAATAGAAAATATCATTGACAGGATAAACGTATTGTATGTACGCTTGGATGGAATATATATGGCCAGTGATTGTCGTGTTACATAATCGCATACAATATAATACACAGGTTGACTTGTTAATATTAAATTGAAAACATAATATCGTGCACTGTTAGACTAAAAATCAAGATGTGTTGATCACATTTAATGATGATAATAGGAATACGTTTAGCAAGGTTGAGTAAGGGATGATGAAATAACACACTTCCCATTTGATGTGAATACATTTGAGTACATTTAGTCAATTTTACGACGTCAACATACAACCGTTCAAAACAACAAATACACAATTTATGGAAGATAAGGTTTATAAAAACGAAATATAACGGTTCAGGATACAAGCATAACTATTACAATGGCAAATTCTGCAAAGGTCTGACTTTAGTATTAGGTTTTATGAAAGCAAGACAAATACATTCTAAGACTTTGAAAACGAGAGTTCGAACGCTCTATGCATTTCTTACTTGTTGGAGGATAACTCATAAAGACAATTTTCACTCTTAACATATTTTACCGCTCCTCGTATATCCTTTATAATAGAAGGAAACGAACAACATTGGAAGACACCATTATTACGATCTAGATTGCGTATCTGCTTACACAAATATATATAAACGTTCGAAACAACTACTCATTAAAATGAAATAAAAGAAGATTCAATGAATTGGATAACTGGGTTCCATCAACTATATGACTATTACGAAAGCTTATCATACATATAGGTTTATGCTAGTAGCTTGAGTTAAAATAAACGATGTTTTAAAGACGAAATCACAAGCAGAGAAGATGGAAGGCAGTATTGAGTACCATACAGACTTCGATATTCACACAGAATATATTTTAGAATGTAACATTTATAGGACAAACAACACAACAGAAGATTAAGTAAATAAAACACCCTTGTCCATGATACGGTAAGTTAGAAATGCAAAGAATAATAATTAATGATGGAAAAAAGCGAATTAATAATTATTAGGGATGTCACACGCGTGTATGAAATGATGTTTTACTGAGGTATTATAACAGAGGAAATTAATTTATCAGAGATAAAAAATACAGCAATATTTACGTAAGAATATGATACACAAAAATTAGGCGATATGAATTTCGATCAACAATACAAAACACAAAAGGAACAAAAGCAAACAATCATTATGCAAAATATATATAAAATTTGTTTAGAACACTAATATTATATTTAGCAAACTTACAATTTGTCTAGTTAAACTAGTTAAACTAATTTCTGACGGCCGTTAAAACTCGGTATATCGTCATGCTAATGAAATTTTGATCACTGTATGTCTTTTTGCATATATTAAAAATTATTGATATTTGAATCTATATTCTCCTATTTTGAAATTAGACTATTTTCATTTTTTCCATTTTGTTACGCTTTAAAAATTGTTGAAGGTTAAAATAAAGTTAGAAATCTGCTGTGTTTATTAAAATGAGTATCTATAAAATCAAGGTAGCATTGTGTATCTTATGCATGATAATACATCAAATTGATATAGTTTGCAGTTAAATTTGAGATTGTCCCTAGAGGAAACAATTATAAGTACTTAAAGAAATGGATAATATAGGAACCGTGACAATATAAATGATATATGAAAGGGAGAATTTAACATAATTTGACTATTATATTGTGGTATATATTTGGAATATCAGTGGAAGAGAACGTTTATAAGAATAACTTAATATCGATAAGGATAATCGCACTAGATGCAGCGTAGGAAGACAATTAAGCTATTCCATAAGAAATGAAATAAACAATTGCTTAAATATACATAAATAAAGGAACAGGTGTCCACTAAGCTACTGAATCATGTCCATGTACAATATGTATGTTATAGACTATCATACGTTCATTCACAACTTTCGCTTATTTGGTCCAAACAAGTCTCATAATTATCACGGAAGCATCAGTGAGAACAGTCATGCGACCAATATCCAGCTCGTTGAATGGGTTTGTTCAACAGTAGAATGCTATGTACCTCAGTTTAAAAAAATGACTGGCACATATTTGAAGAGAAGGTCGTTGCAGGGTTTTCATGGATTTTGGAGATCACAATGTAGTTACAATAAGCTGATTAATTATATTTACAAACTATTAAAAATATTACTAAATGAAGGAATGCAGGTAACATAAGTATTATCGTTACTGAAAATTTTATATATCAATATGCATTATCATTAGAACAAATATCCTATATTACCTTTTTGAATTTAAAATATTAAACGTAACAATTATTCCCTAACCGTGTCATTAATTATACTTTGTGTGAACTTTGAAACAAAATCTGAAGCAAACGAAACGTTTACTTCTTCAGAGTATTGTAACTTGGGAGCAAGATCTAGGTTAGACAAAATCCATTGTTTGTAACACGGTAGGGGTCAATGGTACAATGGTATGTTCATTTTATTGCTTTTGTTCCCATCACACTTAGTTGTTTCCTAAACAAAATTAAATGTACCGGAGGCTAATTGTTTTAGAAAGAATTGAAGATGACAAAATTAAAATGTTATATATTTATAATCAATTGTTATCTGCAATCAAAATTGTACAAGTCAATTAATTCCTGAAAAAATAATTAGACAGTTTAATTGTAAGAAGTAGTAGAGAAAGTCCCAAAACAGCTTATTTTCAATATATATATATATATATATATATATATATATATATATATATATATATATATATATATATATATATATATATATATATATTAATTTGGCAAACTAAAACAAGTTTGTAATATAGGAGATGTTATTGAATGACTATTGAATAAAAATATTCTGATATTCTTTCGGTGTGTAATTTTAGTATTTACATTAGGTTAAATTATAACATCTGAATCAGTATTTTGTATCAATTGGGAATAAGGAAAACCATTATCTAATTATTTACGTGATCAACTGTTTCTTTTTTCCTTTGGAAAAGTGATGACAACCACATATTTAAATAATATGAAAGCAGCGTCAACTGAAAAGTAAATTATATTGTTTTAGTTTTTAAATATTAATTTGTTCAAGACTTGTGTGTATTAAGTGTGAATGCATTTACAAGTCTAACAGGGATCGGAAGATAAAATTGCAGAACGCTTTGGTAGGGATCCTGGATCCAAAACTCGTTCTTGCTGACTAGTAGCGGATGATAGTCATGTCACATATAAGATATACCTGGAGGAAATGGCAGATCGGTTCCATTATAAGATTGGTAATTTGAACTCCTTGAAGGAATAATCAAAGGGTGAGTATAAATCCATTGATAATGAATCTGACAACGTAATCATTGAAACAACTTAACAGAGGCCACATCAGGGATAGCAACTCATTATATAAGAAAGGTTGATGTTAGCAAACAACATAAATTGCCATTAAGAACCAAACGGCTACGTAAGACCATATTTTAAACATGAAAGAAATACTAAAGGCAAAGGACGAAGACTTATTATATCGCATGTGCTGATTGGAAGTATCTACTACGTGTCAGAGGAGACACTGGGAAGAATATCGTTCCATGCACTATGCTCATCAGATTTAGTGTCATCCTTTAGATGAACACATTGTATTATATTACCTAACATACCATATAAAGATGCAGCCTTGAGTTAGAGTGCAGGACTGAGGATATATTGGTGTAAGAAAGTGATGGGATTTGTGAGGCCCTCATGTCAAAGAACCGCTTGTCCAAGACCTTCAAATGTTTGAGACTATGTTCTAAAAATGAAATTTAAATCTAGATTCACCATGTATTTAATATCCTCATTTCAATATGCCAAGCCCAGAATAAGGTAAAGATTCACAAAACACGTCACGAATCAAATGTCATCTCTATTCCAAGACTAACACAGAAATATTTGTACTGATAATAACAGCTGCGTCATAAATATTGATCACTGAAGGACAATGTTTGAGTTTGAAGTCAGCAAAAATCATTTCACCCAAAAAACAACATAAATTGAGAATTTTTTCACATGATACAATGTATATATATATATATATATATATATATATATATATATATATATATATATATAACCAGTTAGACTCAATTTGCATAGCAGATTAAACATTACAATACGCTTTGTGCAATGGATCCTCATCGACTGAATGATGAATTGCGATTGCGGTAAGGATTCTCTTTGAAACCCAAATATAAAATATTGATATAGTATGATGCTTACATGTATATTAGGATTGTTTCAGATTATAACACTCTCCGGAAATACAAAAAGATACATCATAAGGCCCCTATTTTCCCTTCAGCGGCTCACACACCTACCTATGACTATTATGACCGCATATACATTTTACAAAGGAGCGATGAATACAGCAACACGATTTTTTAAAATGTTATAATCGATTGAAAGCTTACCTCCTTTTTTATATTTTGTGATTTCTCCAACACAGATCGACCGTCTTTCAACTTTTGCAGAACATAAATTTCAGCGTTTGGATCAATGTCATAATTTCTTCTCAAATTTAAATACAGATTATCTGATCTTCGCCTGAGATGAAATGTCAACTGGTCAGGAAGGTCAAAATCACCCAGTGCTCGTTTCTCACTCTGGAATCGTTTGGTTACGTCTTGCAGCCAGACTGTTTCCTTGATTGCACGTACTGGCAAAATATGTAGCAAGAAATGCTTGACAATATAAAAGATACAAGCTAACCAAATTGCAAGCTAAGGAGATAGATAGAGTACTCGAACAAACGAATAAATAAACAATGATACCTTAAAACAGATCCATTGAGTAAATCCAAAAGACATATTCCTCTTCTTTCTGATTTGTCAATAAAACGACATAATGACAATAATAATAATAATACGGATAATAATAATAATGATAATAATAATAATAACAATATTACTAATAATACAAATAATAACAATAATAATAATAATAAAACAATATTGCTATTATTATTATTATTAATATTATTATCATTATTTGCATGAAGAAAACCATGCCAAGAGTATATAAAATCATCCTATAAAGACACAAATAACAAACAATGGCAACAAAGGAATTGTATGAGATTTACAATGCAAATCATACATTTAGAACTTTCAGATTATTGTTTTTGCCACTTGTCAAATGAATTGATAACAGAACCATTCGTTCTTGGTGAAATGTATGATGAACGTCGGCATTGGGTCTTTACGGAAATACAAATAAGGACAACCGTTTCATTAATTCATCCCTTATATATTTCATCATATGTGAAGCACATGTGAAGTGAAAATTATTTTAGCATGACTTTTGTCTCTTCTATTTATAATAAAGTTGTTGACATTTCAATGTTGAGTGTAGGCTTTTTATGTTTTCCTTTATTCTGGTCGTATTTAGAGACATTATGTTTATTAACACGACGAACACCACCAGCAATCCAGTGTTTTTTAACTACACTGCATCCCTCCATTTGATAATCTGCTTAATTTTACAACTATTCAGTGATTGGAATAAGCATACAAATAACAATGAAATACATTTTGTTTAAATACTGCTATTTCAGATGGCTGCCACTGTCTCCTGGTCATGATTAGTACAATATTTCCGTCATGGCCATTATTATGTGTGTGTGTACTTATGTGTGTGTGTGTAAAATAGTGAGAGAGAGAACATAAATTTAATCTTCATCAGTGTAAAGGCCGATAATGATTCTAACAATCAACGAATATCATACTCATTATACTACATGACGCATATCATAGCTTAGATAGCTTGATTAAAGAATAAATCTTATTAGGGTAACATGTATTTCTCCCATTGTTTTCAAGTATAAAGTGAATGTGAAAGATACTTCCGAAATAATAAAATATGTAATATCCAAACTTTGGTAAAATACCTAGCCACAACAATCTGCAAAAACTTTTGTATTATTTTATTCTTGCAATGTATTGTTTACAGTATACCAGAAAAATAAGTGACAAAAGGTACTGAAAGGTCTTGAGTTGATATCTTAGAAATATAACTGCGAGTTTGATATCATGGTTAGCAATGTATATATTCCATGATAATATCACATTATTAAGCAACTTAAGATAACATAAACTATATAAAAAAACAAAGAAACAACAAACAAAATGCTGTGTACTGTATGCGACGTACAGAGGCTCATTATTCTGATTGGAAGACAAACCTTTTTGCTCTTACCTGAAGTTTGTTACTTGACTTCAGTGTGGTGAAATATTTAAATACTTTTTCGATCCCATCTTAAGATAAGTATACCATCACGGTTTCGCTAGTTCATATTTACGATCAAAAATGCATAGGAAATTGACTATTGGAGAGCCCAAGCCATATACTATGTTATCAAGCATGGATTGATCCATACTCAGATTGGGGATGTTGTTTAACCCAACTTATCTGATTTATGTGAAAGCATCGTTGACTTTTACCAACATAAACAACTATCTGGAATAGGGATAATGGGTACATATAGTGATGCCTGAATAGAATCTTGCTATACGGCCCCTCTGTGACACGATCTGATGCGCCGTGTTTTAACAATATTTGCTTATTTATTTAGCTCTGTAAGAAAGATTATATTTCGCTGATGCCAAAACAAATATTTTCCTTTATATTTTGTTACTTATCATGTTTACGTTGCTCAAACCCTTTTATCCTATTAAATGACCCTCACGGTCAATTGGACGCTATAGGAACTTTTAAGCCAATTGTGCCATTGTTTTTAACCCCAAAACACATTAGACCCCATAGTGTTCTTTTTAACCTAATACAAAAATTGTTTTAATCCATAGTGCCATTATCAGATTTACACTATTGTGACACTTTTTACTACTCATGACATTAAATCAGCAACTTTAATATACCGTTGTATACCTTTTGAAATATGGTTTATATGTATATGTATTCTCACAGAAAGACATTAAAAGTAACCTGTAAAAGTTGTAGCAATATAAATGTGATACTCTTTTCATCCTTAATTTTGAAGGCTATGGACCTTTCATAATTTTATTCAAGTAGCTATTTACACAGTCTTATAGCCCTACCTGCTATACAAAAACACTTAACGTGATGACAGTAAATTTTAAAAAAAAACGGTGTATCCAAAAACGCAAAAATCATATCTCAACCACTAACGAAATGTAACTTTCATCAGTAAAGAAGATAAATATGCTGCACAACGGTAGAATAAGAACTGAAGAAATAGTTTGAAAACTAAACATGTTTCGTAATCATCTAGTTTATTCATGTCGTCCGGTCCAGGCCATCTGAACAAAGATTTATCATTGATGTTTGCCATCGATTACGACCATTGGATAATCAGGTAGAGTTTCATGTCTGTCACGTGTATATATATATATATATATAGAGAGAGAGAGAGAGAGAGAGAGAGAAAGAGAGAGAATGATATATATATATATATATATATATATATATATATATATATATATATATATATATATATATATATATATATATATATATATATAGTTACTCAAGAAAGAAATGGAGAAATGATTAGTCTTACCTAGCAGAACATAAGCCAAGAGTCCAACGATACGCAAAATTACAATGTTTGTCATTGTCAACTCAAACACTGACAGGCGTCGCTGGAATTACTGATCGGGTTAGGTACTCGTTTCTAGGTAGTATATGAGATTTGTTAGGTATTATATAAGATTCCTTGTCGACACGTGATGGAGGTCAAGACTAATATGTTCCTGCCACGTGGAGATGTCTCAATATACCCAAAGAACGCAACTTTCGTAATACTGATGCAAAACAATGTGGTGCAAAATTGCAGGTTATCAGGTTCAAGGGTACTACATATGGCAAAGTTTGTCGGCAAGGATAGTGTGTAAGAATGTTGACATTAGCAAGATCGTGATATAATTATGGTATATGTCAATTATACCGTATGAACTGATACTATAGTCTGATTTCTCAGTTGCAATATGTAAAGGAATTAATGTATCCTAATCTTAGCACTATCATTTAAACACTCTCTCCCTCCCTCTGCGGTCTCTAGTTCTCAATACAATATATATTTCAAATATATACTTCTCACTTAATCTCTGCACTGTAGATTATGTATGCATGTATGCGTATATATATATATATATATATATATATATATATATATATATATATATATATATATATATATATATATATATATATATATATATACATATATATATGTATGTATGAATGTGTGTGTGTGTGTGTGGTTCAGATTGTTAACGTAGTTTTAACCATTATTCAGTCCTATCGCTACAGTGTGTGTTGTGTGACAGTTTATAGTGACGTCAGACAATTGGGCATCATGCCGAAGCGATATAGCTTGATATCCAACCATGTCACATTATCCTGACACCAGTTTGATCGAGATATTAACGGATACATTAGGTATGTCTTAAACAGTACGGACAATATCCTAGTTTAAAACTTGGCATTCCCCTGTATTACATATAAATATTGACTATACTGTGTGATTGAATATCGATTTTACACCTATAATATTATGTTAACTGTTAAATGTTAGGGTGGTTCGAGTGCCACAGTAGTAATATATATTTATAGGTTGATTTAACCCAATTTAGTGTTTCACATCGCGTTATTCCTTTTAGTACATATATGCTATTTAAACATATAACGGCATTTAAATCAATTTTCCCACACGAACACATCTTTAATGGAATGTCAAACTATTGTTATTACAATATGAAGTTGTGGAGTTAAACATGTGTTTTTCTTATATAGCTTGTGTTATATATACATACAACACATGGCGATTTAGTACATGTTATCAATGATACTATAATATATTGATTCCACTTTTGTAGCCTTAGGTAACACGGAAACAGGTTGCGGAGCGGGGATCTTCCTTACTACTGACATCAAAAATAAGGTTGATATTTGTTTCATACAAATCTTGATTAGAGAATCATATTATGGAGTATAACTTTTCTTATGATAGCATATACCATATAACACAATACTTGTATATTATAAGAGCTTCAGGGAAGCTATACGGTTTCCACGTGATGTCGGACTGTATTGTTCGGTTAAAATATTTGTATGTTGTGATACAGTAAAGTTCTTAATTGTAAAATGAAATAGATTAAAGTGTCAACATTTTTCCCTTAACCTTGGTATGGATCATGTTAATATATTCCAAGACCTCAAGTTTGTTCACTTTCAAGCCACCTGCTCCCATCATGTAATCCACCCTCCCTGATTATGAATCGCACATTGCATCATCTAGTTTTATTTGTCTACTTGGTGCGTCTACAAACCAGATTAAGAAAGAATATTTATTTAACTACGACATACCTTCTACCTGAGCTTGCAAATGAGGGATATACATGGCTGCATTAAGTGTTTGTTCTTATTAAAACACTACGCGTCGGATTAATGACTTGTCAACTTGTTTTGCTTAGTTCAATGCGTATGTGTAACGTTACGCAATGGAGTTGTTTTTCGCAATTTACATCTTAAATGTGTCACAGGCAAATTAATATTTTCATTATCCTTGCTCAGAAAGTAATCCTGCCTAAAGTAAAATCAATCTATTCTCTGATGGATGGAAATTCGATCATAAACGTATGGACTGAACAAGAGACCAGCCCATTTTGTTCAGGTAGATAAGAACATGATATTAATTCTATTTGCATTATGCGGAATGACCATCAACAAATGCATACATTTGTATCTTGTCATTTTGTTACAAAAATTGATGGAAGCACGTTTGATAAGGAAATACAATTAAAATATGATATTTCCAAACAATAAAAACCTCGTGGAGATTTAAACTTTCATAGTAAATGCATCAATATGCATATGTATATGTATTTTTAAACTAAAGTTACACCGAAAACCACTGTTCATCCTATTCCGCCTGAAAAGGATATTCTCGGTACCCATCCTTCTATCAGTATTATTTTTTGGGGTAGAGATTGGGGATAGTGGACACTGTTTCCAGCTTGGAACTCATTACAACAAATTGTACAATTAGTTTCTCCGCCACAGTGGGCCACATTTAATAGACCGTGTCTTCGAAAAGCCCTTTAACTTTTACATAATGGTCATTTTTTATCTTCTTCTCATTTCTTGATATATATGAATCTTAATAAAAAGGTTACACTTATTTTCCGTGTATGATACTTGTTATATTATAATTGTATTCATTAACAAAAGAATGTCATAATTTGTTAGTTTCTGCGTAGGATTAGTTTATAAAATTGGTATTGAACACTTTCTGGATCAGGATTTTATAACTTTCTACCATTTGGTTCAACTAGAGAATCAACTGGATCTGTAGTATGCTCATGCAGCATGTACATGTCGTCATTGTATCTTATTCAAATGAACCAAATTAAATTTTACAAAATAGGTTTTGTTACTTTACATACAAGATAGTGTGTTTCATCATGAGGACATACTAGAAGCATACCATAATCAAGTACATTTAGCGTAGTAAATGGATCGTACAAGGTAATAACTGGTAAACACATCAATGAATTTTCGGCGGGTAAAAATGACCAAACAAACATGAAACCATGAGCAGTTTGTTAAAAAAGAAAATCAATATTAGCTAAAACCCAAATAGAATAGCATGCTGTATTAGCAATGCAACTTGCTTGAACTGGATTTGTAACTTGTCCAAAATTTGGATCAGATATTTAGAAATGAGCATGAACAAAGAAACACATATACATATTGTATATAAGAAACATAATTATATTGTGGTAATAATTCTGATCAATAATGTATCGGTTTGCATTACCTACTGAGCGTTTGCACTACTAGGATTTGACAGTCACAGGCCGTTATGGATCCATAAACATTGCATATTAATGAGGCCTACTATTAATATGTTTTGCTTGCTCACCTAACTTGAACATATTTAGACAACATTTCAAATTAAATAGTTTTTGATATTATACAAAATGGATTAATTATGTATGTATTTATCCAAGTTTCATCACTTGCTGCTGTAGAAACGAACGTCTGTTTTTCAAATAAAATAATAAAAATGGCAACATCATCCAACTTTATCACCAATACATGGCACGAACTATGTACCTGATCTGATGAACAAATATGTTATAACAAATCCTTGGAGGGAACTAAGACATTAAAGAAAAAAATCAGTGCAAACATCCATTTGATTACTTATATGAAAGTCTGAGATTATAAGGTCTTGTACCCAGCATTTGTTGAACGAATATATAGGTCTGGACATAAATTGTACAAAAGCTTCAAACTGCAGTTTAGGTATGCCAAAAATAGACGTGAAAGACAAATTTCACGAATTTTCAGATACATATATGACTTATGAATATATTAGTATTACATTGCCGACGCGTGGTTTTATTAGTTAAAACTTTAGATATATAAATATAATGACCACATACAGAAATGTAAACTAGTTTCAACAAGATAAAATATCAGAGAAGTTCAATATTTTAATCCAGTATATAATTGCATTATTTACACTCTTCCTCTCTTAGGACCAAGCTAGTATGTTCTAATACTAATTTAAGACCACGTGCTTTAATTGTACGAGGTAGTTAAAAGGTATGCAAACCATTCATTTGCAACCGATCTTTGACGAGTATTGCTTAAAGACAATTTATTTTGTTACGGTAGTGACTACAACATTTGTTTCAATGATAACTATGCTCTTTACTTTTTGGCCATGTTTATATAGTATGTATAATTGTATTTAGTACTTCACCTTGTCAGAATCAATTTCATTTAGTTTGAAGCCGACATAAAACATACATTTTGTTTATAAACATGCGTGGATACAAAGATCTGATAGTTGTCTGTTGAGGTAAATATATTTATATAAGGTCTGAGGCTATCACACTAGAATTTCTCGATAAGAATCCGGTATACGTAATATTTACCACATTCTTGATTTTGATTTTAGTCACATATTATACTTTGTTGACACTTTGTAACATTTTAGAAATGATCCTGTGACCTTCACACTGGTTATACTTTCTGAAGAAAATCTGATTTAGGTGAGAAATTATTTATCTTCTTTAAAAGACTTAGCAACACTATTATTTCTGTTGTTTTCAGTATTGATTTTGAAGGAATAATTAATTAAAATTATTATCTACTGGAATAACAATGTGCTGAATACTATTTTTTGACAGATACATTAACGAGGAAATAAAGCGAAGTCAGACAAGTACATTTTGGATTATATTATTGTGTTGTATCAAAATAATATCGGGACATTACTATAAGCACAACCGGGCATTCAGAGTGGAAACTATTTTGGAATACTTCCAAAAAACTTTAGATTTGTATCAATTTGGACGGGTGACGGAACTATTTGGTGTATGATTTTTTCGGACATTAATTATGCTACTGATTCTTAGTAAAATAAAATTGTTCAGATACAAAGTATTTTAGGTTCCACTACCAAGGCTCCATCTGGATTAAAATATAACAAAATCAAGAATAAATATATTTAAGACAGATACGGAAAATTGTGTCTGGTTTCGGAACAATTATGCATGGCGAACTCCAGTCACTTTCACTGGACTATATAAAGTCATTCTCCAGCAAATTTTGAATTTTGTTTTACAATTATTCCTGTTTGAGGGGGTTCATCCTGTATGGATGATGTTTCAAAAGTTAGTAATTTAATGGTTTAACGTCATGGCAAATTATTTTGGTTCTTTTAGGGACATCTGGAGATGAATGCACATATATAAATAATAACTCTGTAAGTACATTTCTTTCTTGCTCTTGCAAATTTGAAAGTTTCTGGTTCATATCTTTCATAGTGTCTGAATTCCGAAGAGTCGTCGCTCACATATCAGTAGAATCCGATGATATGTCTTCTCTTAAATCTTCACTGAGTGGGACAGGTAGATCTAAATTAATTACATGTTTAGCCTGGCTATCCATTTCAATATCCTGGTACTCCTATACTTTATTTAGATCCAAAGAACACTATTATAATTTAATTCATTTTTCTTCTTCTTAACCTTGTCATGGAAAATGGTATTGGTTCTTGTAGGGAAATCTGGAGATGAATGCACATATAGAAATAATAACTCTGTAAGTATATTTATTTATTGCTCTTGCAAATCTGAAAGTTTCTGGTTCATATCTTTCATAGTTTCTGAATTCCGAAGAGTTGTCGCTCACATATCATTAGAATCCGATGATATGTCTTCTCTTAAATCTAGATGAGACTTAGTTATAGTCTGTTTGGGTTTTCCAAACATGTTACAGGTATGAAAAGCTCAATAGTATTTACTAACATCACTTTTGATTTTTGGCCAATAGAAGTGACCTAAAATCTTGGGATACGTTTTACGTTAAATTACCAGCGTGTAAAGTTTCATGGGACAGGCTAAGAGTTTCAGATGTGTAAGAGTTTTGAACTAACATCTGATAGTTCACTGTCCTTTTGTAATCAGCAGGTACCTCGAAAAGGTCTCCATTTTCTCAAAAGAATTCCATTTTTAATGAAATAACATACATGAACTTCAGTAGGTTCAGTTTCACTAAAGGCCATTTGAAACAATCAGGAAATAGCATAGCCTTTTACCAGTTCAACGACAAGTGCTTGTCGTTTATCACCCTGTTACAATATACAGAATGAATCGTTAAATAAGTATCACTGCGATCAATACCTTCTAATTGATGCAAACAAGGAGTGAAACTAACCTTGTCAAACACCCGACCAATACAAGTGTCAGCTAAAGGAATACATTCCTTATCTACATCATTCGCAGGAGCTTTCTTTTTTACAGCTCTGGTAACTCCACATGCTGAACATAAGTCATTGAATTCTTTTTCAGTTGGTTCAACGGGTAAAACATCGACTGTTCCAACTATCACTGGTCCTTAGACTATGTATAATCACAAATTTTACACAATGGAGAAGAACATTAACAAAACCGCACTCTACTCCCTGAATAATAACATTCTCATTAGAAGAAGATTCTAAGAAAAAGGCAAAGAACCTGAAAATAAAAGACTTTGAGGATCTCCTGTGTTCCTTTACATATTAATACAGATAGGATTGGCCGAATCCTTCAAGAGTGATATAGAACCCTTCAATATGAATGGTTCATAATTCACCATAATACAATCAGACTGGAGTGTTGTAGACCCAACAAATGTATAGCTTTCAATACATGACCGTGACCTTGACCTCGGAGAAATAATAGCGTTTGGAATAGGTCTGTCTTGATTTTAATGCCTATAATCTAATGTGTAGCAAATACAATTAGCGCGTCCTTTCTCTTACAATAAGACTGTTGCATATACATCTTACTTACAAACGAAAACTTTATCAGCAGCTCGAGCAGCATTGTCCAAGGTTTCAATATGTTATTCGTCATGATAATAATTCATTTCACAAGTTACACAGGTTCCGTAACCTCTTCAAGTGATATACGTTGAGTAAGCATTTCATAATCTTGTTTAACTTTCTTGGCTAAGCACCATTTATCAAATAGCTGCTCTTTTTCGCTAGCAAATTCGACATGAGTTTATCCAGCTTCTCTTTTACAGTTTCTGAATTTCTGCCGCTAAGCTTCAGAGACTAACTCATAACCCCTTACGATGCATTCTTTTACCGTATCATAGCCATCACTCTGTTAAAATAACAGTCAACTTTAAATATGACTACTTTGCCAGTGAGTACATACTGTACTAATTTCAAGGAACAAAGTTTTCTGAAATATTCTAGGCAGAATTCATTCAACATTATCCCTGACGAGCCCCATATTCTTATGTTACGTAATTAAGCTGGAATAAACAGTAACACAGGAAATAGTGAAAACAACAAGCTTTGAAAAATATAATTTATTTCCCTGGTAAAATACCGTAAAAGTGAAAGCACAAAATATGAACTTATGGTTTGAAAAATTAAATCCCAAAAAATCCAAGAATTATCCACTAATACAAATTTAGAAGTCCTAATAATAAAATGTTATACTTGTTTCAAGTTCGTGTACAGACGAAAAATCCGAGATGGAAGATGATGAGGTATGATGTAACCTGTAGAGTGTTGAAGTCTACAGTTCCTTGTTCAAACAATACTCACTCGGGTTTTAGAAGTCCGTTTCAAATGTCCTAAGACCTGTATTTGTTCAAGATTTTCCTATGAGCAAACGCTTATGACTAGGAAAAAAGAATGGATCTTTTTTTATCCAAATAATTTGAAATAATTCCAAACGACACAACATCCGTTTTAGTTTAAAGGAGAAAGCCCAACTGATATACAAAAATGTAAAGAATAAAGTAAGATATATTTAATTACTGTCAGTACCACAAAGGTAACTTTTGATTACAATCTTGAAACACTAATATGGACCCAGGTAAATACAGTTTGCAAATCCTGATTAGAATGATTGATGATAGTCTTAGTATGAATTATGATTAATCTAATAAAAATCATTCCAATCAAGATTGCGTAATTTCAAAGATATTGACTCCCACCATTCCATCCACCTTCCCTTATTTGCAAATTTAATTCTCGTTTGATACGCGTGCTTGTTTGGTCAACAAACAAAATTAAGAGAAATATTCCTAACAAACAACATCCTCGAGGCATCTTGTGCTTTCAAGCATAGGATATAACTTATCCGTTAGCTAGTTATTTTACTAATACTACACAGGTGCGGTCAATGCCTTTATCGACTTTTTGTACCGTAGGACAATAGTTGTATTTGAAGCATGATGTCATCGACTTATCTTTGTTAGACAATACTAGTACATTACTTCACTGTATGTATGCGTGTGATATTCGCTCTGACAAACAGAAACAATTTTATGTAGCTGTGTCTGGACTTATTTGTAAACCACATGGCCAAACAAATGATAACTAAATTATTGTGCAAGTAGATACGTACAGCAAATACATTTTCATTTTCCCCTTTGCGGATTGGTCATTCTCAAATATCCATCAAATAATTACAACACTCTATTGTGAAAAAATTCACAGTCTTGCATCGGCGGTGCTAGAATACATTAGGTCATATTAGTTATTATCCCACTCATTCAATTCGTTCAGAAATGTACACACGATTAAGTCAGTAATTACTTTACTCGTGTAATCCAGCATACTATAACTAATCTACTTATTGCATTTGTTTATACTTGAATTAGTGCTTTACAATAAAGGATAGCTGACTGATGCATAACAAGAAAAATATATTAAAATACAAAAATATTAAATCCACGAGTCCGCGATGAACCCGTTTCTTAGCTAATGCTTGTTTTCCCGCACGCACCAGAACCTTACAGTGCGTCACAGCACGCAAAGTCCGTTTTTACAATACACCAGCTATATAAAGACAAAGCTTACATAGCAACAGGACTCAGATAAAAATATCAAGTACAGATTAGATTTTACAATTATATTTGTTTTCTGTATAGAATATAAATGGACGTTTATTGACTTTAAAATTGTATCCATGATATTATGTTTCTGTGGTATTCTTTTGCTGACTAAACATGTATTAGTTTATTGTTTGTTTCCAGTATTATAAACTTGGAATGCTTAGGTTAAATTGTTTAGCACTGACGAAACTTTAGCGGTAACATGTAGACAACTGCATCCAGGTTTCCAGGATTTGAGCATGCATGACTGAGTTTACAAAGCAGATTTAATCTGGATAAATTCACATATATTTGAACGTTTGGGTCAATTAGTGTTACATTCATTTCTTGCATATATTATATTAAGCGAATATGTTTTGTTTCTCTATATCCCTTTATATCTTTTCAAGTCTCAATTAATGACCGATAACTGATGTTATCATGGAGCATATAAGTCAGCAGACTCTATATCCATTCCTTAATATATGTCAGTGAAGAACACATAACAGAGATCGAACTTTGATTGTCTTCTGTTTTATTTAATTCAAACAAATACAAGCACTATTTGATATGTAGTTTATGAGTTGATATATAGTTAGTTTTTTTTGCACTTTATGAAGGCAAAGTAATGTTACTGATAGCTGTGGTTATCATAGGAAACTTCATTCGTTGTAAGCAATAACATTTCAAGTAATGTTCTGCAAATCAAAACCGGACGGAGTCTGTATTAATGTCTTAAGGGAAACCAAAACAAGTAAATATTTTTATTCATGACATTAGAACTCCTTTTCGCATAATTTATTGCATGTTGTCAACGAATTCTCAACAAATTTACTTTGCGTAATCGCCTTTTGTAGATTTTAACCTCGATGTCTATATTCTGTGTCAGTATAATGTTGATACGAGTTTCATATTTGCGAATTTTCAATAATTCCAATTGTCTTTTTATTCAAACTGTTTGAAATTTTAAATTAAATATCCGTGTTAGTGTTAAAACTTGTAAATATAAAAGCTTAATCATATGAGGAATTTGTTTTTATTACTATGTGATTAGTGGATGTGAATGCGAGATTAATTTAGTTGTTGTCAATGGGTTCGATACACACTTCGTGCCTAGTGATAATTCTGTATGCATATTACCTCTCCTTCTACTCGAACTAAACGAAATGGTTAGGTTTCAGTCATTTATGATGCAGTATTATATAGTGTGTTTTTCATGACATTCATGCACAAAATATTAAATATTAATAATACATGTTGGTTTCCTTATATATATCAATTATTGGGCAGTTTGAATATTAATCGGATAATTAACAGAGCTTGCTTTGAACTTTAGCAGCATAAATTGGAAGAAAACATAAAGTTGAAAACCACGAATTTCATTTGCGAATATATACATTACGATCATGGCAAGATTTGTCTTATGTTGTGTATATCTAACCTGGGTAGGAAACTTCCGTTCGTGACAGCACATTGTAATTTAGGACGCTGGTAACTTTTGAAGATGACATGTATAAATAGTTTGAGTAATATTCTAGAAGCATAAATGTTTACAATTTGTTTTAGAATTTTCCAGTACGCTGAATCACCTCATAAGTAAACGAGTTTTCATCAGTACCCTGTAAAAACATAATTCATTTCTATATTTACAAGGATTCTGGAATGCATATGCTATCACATTCTACAGATTATTCATTGATGATTCGAGAAGAATAATTTGCTTAAATTATCCATGGGATGTACTAAATTGCGATTGAGACTTGATTATCACATCATTTTCGAATTATTGGGAACTCAGTCAAACATATATGGAGCATATCATTGTGGTACATCAGGAAATTCAAGGCTATTGAACAAGTTTGATACGTCTTGTATTACGCTCCAACCTCTGTATTTTCTGTCAATTTAAGAGGCGGGACACATTATAAGAGCTTGTCCCCGGATCAATTATTTTCACTGAAGAATATTGCTCGCATTCTCCCGTTTCGTTCGTTGTATATAATTGGGCACATGGTGCCATAAATAATACAAGTGGTGTGGAGATAATATTGAACCTAGATCTCTTGTGCTGCGGCCATTTAAGATTTTGAATGTCAAGTTGTAATTTATATCATCAATGCATTTGACGCCCAATCGACGTTATGTCAGCATCGTAGTATGGATTTGTGTACAACTCAATGATACATTCGCAGAGAACCTTGAACTGAGATTCTAATGTTAATTTGTGGTATAATCTTCAAACCGATCTGTAATGTACAATTACCGTCGACAACAGCAACAGCTTCACATTTTAATTCAATCACGTTATTAACATTCATTCCCATTTTCAACATTACCGTTACAAATCAAAATTACACTTTACCACCACCACAATTTGTCATTCCACCAAACATTTTTTGTGCAAATTGCTTTCAATATTTCATTATAACATTTTCAAAGTATCTTCAATGACAACATGCTTGTACGGACATATCTGGCCCATGCATGCGATTGGTATGCATATCATGTTCGCTAGAATGGACCAGAACAGTTGTAATGTGCTTAATTAGAATACGTTCTGTCAGAAGTACATTTGTTCCATGAGTTGTTAGACTTTTGAGGAGTAGTGAATATTAGATCGGAATCTGCATCGTGATTCAAACTTTGCTGGGAAGATATCAGGTTGTACTGTGGTTCATCACGCCTTAGCACCATTTAATATAGATCAGTACAACCAAGTAATGCTTTATACTGTATATCTCATTTAGCAAGCATTGATTGTCGATTAATTGTACAAGAAGGTAAAATATGCTTTGTGCAAACTAACAATACGATATGTAGATAAAAAAATTCTTTTACATAATCAAAGACTATGACAACTTTCCAAAAAAATAAACGCTGATACATTTTCGGACACAGAAAGGTTGCGAGATGTGTCCGCACGATTCATTTTAGATGAATAAATAAAACTAAACTGCCATCAATCACATAAATGTATATAAACCTCACGGAATTAGAATTTAGCGATGTGAAAATATCACAGAAAGATATGAAATCAAATACATTGAAATTCTTTATGGTTGCTGGGTAAGGTAAGTTAATTTAATATTTTGATACATTGTTAAAGTATGGATGTTATTTCAATACACCTGCACTAGCTCAGTATATCACTGACACTAACACATATGTTTAATTCCTCGTAGATCATGAAACATTTAATATCATAGACTGGTATTAGAAACAAAAACAATCATAAGTTGTTAAAATTTAGTGTTGAAACGTTCAACCAATTATGGAAAGTGAAGCTAAACAACTACAGCAAGTTTGGAATAACGTGCTATATATTGGATGACAGAGAGTGCAACACATCGATGTTATCAGTGTGTATTAGGAACATAACTTCTAGCACGTGACACACACACAATGCCGATGGAATCGAACATATATGTATATGATATTGCGTGTTATATATATATATATATTAATGATTACAATATCCTTGCACGGGAACGGTTATATTTCATAGCTGTTTATTGTATTGTAGGAATATAACGCCTGGCGGTGTAAAATGAATGCAAATACAAAATTATCTTCTTCTGTTTCTTTAACATTAACAATATACAATTGTATGTGCAGTTCAAGAGTGATCCTTTGATTATTAGTTTAGTGTCTGTTGTAGATGAGGATGGTTTGCTTGCTCTACTTGCGGACTCATGCATGCGATTGATATGTGTATTACCATATTTTACGTCGACATTTTCTGGCTAGATAAATATGTATTAACAACTCCAGTGAAGTAAACATAATTATATTTTTGTCTTCCTTCTCAATTCATGTTCACGTCATTGTATGTACCCAATCAAATTATTCTTTCCGAATTTCCATTTTATCACTTAAATGTTTAAATATATTCGATTCGTTTTTCAAATTATTTGCTTCAGAATAATTGTGACTCTTATTTGAAATTCTCAATAATTGAAGGTCTCTCTTACTAATCGTTTTGAAATTGTAAATTGCATGGTCATGTAAAGTGACGCGGGTTTCTAATACACGTTTGTTTTAAACTTGAAACTTGTAAACTGAATAGCGAAGTGAGAGCATGAATCGGTTCATATTGATACAAAGTTATTATATGTAATTATGATATGAAGTTGTTATTATATTGTTTATCGCTGCCCAATTCAGGAAATGTAGTTATGATATTCATCTATTAATGTTTGCAATTGAGAATATTTTGCGTGATAATATAAATTATGTATTCATTTTAATTCCTGAACGATTCATTTAAATTTTAACCAGAAATGCCGGTTTCCTATTAAACTTCAACTCAATGACTTCGTGCAAATTGATTATTTGATCATTACTATTACTTTCAATGACGGATCAGAAATGAAGTTTCAAGGCAAATATCAATAAAATAGTCGTCACTATACAAGAATAACTAGATATATCTGCTCTTTGTGTCCTGGTGTAATGATAAGTTAACAGCATTGCCATAATCTTAGGAATCACAAGCATCTATCCTGAAAGTTATCTTCTTTTCATTGCATTGTATATAATAATCACCTCTCGTTACCCCCTGAAAAGTATAAGATCTTATTTAGTATTCCCTCGATGGAGTGATATACATCAATGCACTGCGAGGATGACAATATATTCATACTCTCGCTAACTATCGCCTTTCCGTCTGGAGAGTTGTCCTCTCTAAAACGTTCATTTTAATCATCATTATACTACACACATTATATCATCAGTGAACAATTGAACATTTTAACCACATAACTTTCTGAATCAACCAGGGGAAACACACGTACGTTGGGAGGTATGACAAGAAACACATCTCTAACATTTAATTGAATTAACCCTGAAAATATGATAGTATTGGTTGATGAATGTATAAAGTGGCTCAAGACAAATCAATATTTGTGGCTTTGGTTGGTTAAACAAAGTCATATTGGTGATTTCTGAGTATTTTAATTGTCAGTACGTACAATATTTACTTTGCTACATCAAGACGATGACGATATTCGATGATAAAAATATATAACAGAAATATTGTGGTTTTAAAGCATAAAATGATTGATATGTTATTGTAATGATTCCAACAGATTGAGATTAATGTTGATTAGAGAATATTTTTTTTAGTGTACTGAATAATAAGTTTCTTTCGCCTGAAATAAATACGATGGTTCATTCGCTCTTATATAACATGATGTTCATTCGCTCCTTATACAGACTATCTGAAGAGAACGATTTACACCCTCCATACATAGACAGTATCCATGGCAGCTGATCGTTGTACAATTGAAATATTTGTAAGCTTAGATCCTGCTAAAATCAAGCATAAATAATGCATTCGTGTATGATTCTATGTCATATTACATTCTGGTCAAATCGACACTTGAGTCTTAGGTATCTAAATAAATCAATAATGTATGCTATGTGTACACCTATTATCATAGGGAAGACACGAGTTCCAGCTTGATTTTGAAAGGCTCAGTGATGTTAAATTTCATCACTAAAATGTTGTATACAACCTTAAAGTACAATTAATCATTAGATGGTACAGTTCTAATACAGCGCAAAATAACTGGAGAATAGAAAAAGTTACCACAATTGCTAAAAATATAATTAAAACCGAGATTAACTATGATAACACAGTTCAGTACCGCTTTAATAGCAATTGCATTTCCTCAGTATTACCTTCCCTATATTTAATGCCTAATAATTAATAGATATTTGGTTTTGTGAAAAAATCAAACCCATTATCCACTCTCTATTTTGCAAATACCAATATCACTAGTTTTGGGGCATAAGAAATATGTATTTTAGATGAAAGGAATGAGTAATGTTTCTCGTCACCAAATATATAGACATTCCTAAGTGGTATATGCATGCAGGAAGTGTTATTCAAAACTACCATGAAAACTTATCCTTAACTGATAGAAACTAACAATTTGTGTGCAAGACCGAATTTCTGCTTTACTTATGTAATGTATCCCACTTTCTATTGTTTGGAATATTGCAGTACTCTTTGGCTGAATATTTTCACGTTTAAAAAAAATAGCAGCACCACGGATGGGCACATTTTTTTTTGGATTAAGCGAACAAGCGTAAAATGGGTTGGAAGAGTAAATCTTCTACGGATCAAATAATGTGTTATGTATGATGCCATAAACAACTAATTGGTTATCCGATATAAAATGTAACCAATGACGAATATCGTCCAAGAAAATAAAGCGTTGTTTTATTACAACAAAAGATTCCCTCACCGGTTCTATTAAGTATTACTACAATATACTACGAGAATGCATATGGCGTGATCGAATTAGTTTATGACATTTACGATATGAATCTATTAAAACTTGATACATGGTGTCCATAGATGATGGTGCAATAACGTTTGTGCAGTCAACTAGTTTACCAATGAGCGTGTGCGGCAAGCAGTACCTGAGCATCGACGTAAATAAGAGCAGTAGTGTGAGGAACACGTTCATCACGATAAAACAAAACGCCCATATGTGGCCGCGTTGGAAAGTGTAATCAGATTTCATAGTAATTTCAGGACTATAACAAATAATACTCTGAATCATTCCTGTAAATAACGAAATAAAAAAGTGTCGAACATACTGAGTTTAACGCACATACGTGGTACCTAAAATTATACTTTTCCCTGAAGAGTACACGATAATTATATAGCGGGTATGCTTTCCATGCCATCTTGAATACTATATGACACAGCCCTATAATGATATAGTTATATCATAGCAATGCCAGACCTGACTCTCTTGGTACGTTTGCATTTACGTGTGGAGAGTAGTATCGTACTGAATATCTCCATTCCCAATTGCGCCAAGTATCACTGAAATATTCAGATGACGTTAAAACAGCTATGAGATACCAGTACCAAAGTGTATTCTCGAGGGTTTGCAGCAATCCTGTATAGAATATGTGAATGAAGGTCTCTGAAACACATAGTAATGTGTCGATACTGTTATCAAAATCGATATAATCGCGTGCTATCCGGTCTGCCTTTTAAGACCGGGGGAGCTCAAACCTTTCTATGAGCGATTGGGTCATCACACGTATAATTAAGCACGTACTATTGTCTACGGAGCGCTGCCTGATGTAGATCATGTTGTACAAGCTAAGATAATAACATACACGTTCGCCAAACAAATTGTCCTATGATGATCCCTGAGGTGGCTCGGATGTCGTTCGTATCAAATGTGTGTACACGAAGATAGCACCACACCACTGATGTGTCCAGAAACATATATGGATGGGCTCCAAATTATGTACGGTGTTTGATATTGACCGGAAATATATTCAAAAATCATCCGTTGTGATAGGCATCATATATTACAAACCAAGGACGAAGTTTCGCATTATTGCTGTTCTCATAGGACCATCATTTGATCACCAAAAAAAATATTTGCCGAATTATATCATGTGATGGCGCACGTGTGATATATTATACCTAACAAATCTGTTAGCGGGAGATCACCATTGGTATTACCTGTTAAACGGAGGTCTGTGAGAAAGCTCCGCGAAAAAGCCTTCCTGAATTGGTCAGCGAAATCATCGGAGCAACATCCATCGCAGTCATTGCCGCGTACCTGAATCTCTTCATCGTGTACGATGATGTGATGCAAACTGAACAGACGGCACTAAAGTGACAAAATTAAGTGCTACCACTTCTGGTACACGAGTAGAAATCCAATATGATGATTATATACTGTTACGAATATGTTGTCGTTAACGTAAGTGACCGAAAAGAAGCAAAACCAACACGTTTTGTAAACCTTAAGAAACATCTTAATCATTAAAGTAAGTAATAAAAAAATGTTAGAGGAACTATGTGTGTTTTGCGATTTTGATTTTTAACGCAGTTTTAATAATTTTTCAGTCATGTCGCTACGATGTCTGTAGCGTGGCAGTTTATAGTGATGTCTAGCACTGGGCCATCATGACGCAGACCTGTAACATGATGTTTAACCCAGTCGTTGTATCCTGACACCTGGCCGACCAATTCTAATACTAACATACTAATACTGAGTGCCAACCGAGGCAGCTGTTAGTACCATTTTTATAAGTCATTGGTATGACTCGGCCGGGTCAAACCCACTACCTGCCGCATCCGCCTCGGACGCTCTAACACTGGGCCACCGGAGCCATGTGAGAGGAACTTAGTGCTTATATAGGGGAATGAAAGTGATAAACAAATACTAAGTTTCTTGTAATTTTCAGAAATCTACCAGTCCTCCAAATACCATGACGATGTAAAGATGGCACTGTGCAGAATTATTGATAATACTTTATAACAGTTCCAGAAAATAGTATTGTTCAAATAATGAACACATTCTATCAAAACTTAACTGTTCAAGCACACGTTTTTTCTTCTCCAAAATTAACTAGGTACCACTTAAAATACATTAGCAGATTAAAATCAGGAACATAACATGTGTCAGAAAATCCAGAAATCGGAATGTCACTGAATTCCAAAGTTTCTCCTTCTATACACCGTATATTGTGTCAGTAGTTTGCTATAGATCCCTTGTGACAACATACCATTTTGATTTACGACAAACTACGTATATTTGAATGAACTCGTATAAATAATTGAAATTCACATAATCATTTTTGAAACTTCCATATGACAACAGTCGCTGAGAAAGTAATCCATATGCACCATTTTAAGTCTTATCATTAAGATTATTATTACTAATTGTCAACAAGTGCATATATATATATATATATATATATATATATATATATATATATATATATATATATATATATATATAAAAATCTATCTATCTATCTATCTATCCATCTATCTATATATATATCTATATATATGTATATATATATGTGTGTATATATATATATATATATATATATATATATATATATATATATATATATATATATATATATATATATATATATATATATATGTATATATATAGATAGATCCTAAGTGATTTGCGTTTTTAACTGAGACAAATTGCCCACAAAATTTATAGCATAATATATTCTATGCAGATTACGACGTTGAATAAATATGAAAGAAAATATTTTGCCAGAAGTGACAGAAAATATAGATGTACATAACATTACTTACAGCACACCCTCAGCCCCAGTGGTAATCGTATCAATTGACTGTAAGACAGTGTTGAAACCACGGCGTTGCTAATTTCCCGTGGATGAAATGGTTAATAAAGAGCAACATACCTTTCCACAAATGTAGCATCAACTTAAACCTGACGAAGGGATCAACTGGATTTATCGAGAAGCTACCGGGAGCAAAAATTGGTTAAAAAATTATCTAACTTGTATAAAAGCCATAGTCGGTTGTAACGGGTACGTGGTCCTAGTTCGTCATCATCCCGGAGGTATTCACCCTTGATGAAACACATTTTTGAGAGAGGCATTAGTGCCTGTGCCACTAGCGACCTGCCAGTAACTGGTTGCAATGATGTGTTAACGTTAGTGGCACTTCAGAACTGAATACAAGTGGTGCAGTTAATAATCAAAAACAAGTATATATATATATATATATATATATATATATATATATATATATATATAAAGAGAGAGAGAGAGAGAGAGAGAGAGAGAGAGAGATCTATATATATATATATATATATATATATATATATATATATATATATATATATATATATATATATATATATATATATATATATGTATATATATATAGTTGTCTGTGTTACACTTGAACAATAACAACAACATGCCGCCCACTCACAGAGGATCTAAATTTGCCACCAAACATGACTTTATCGCGCCGACAGTGATATATATCGAAATGACATTCTTGCATTCACGTGCAGTTTCTCCAACACTTACACTCTCGTCTGCGCCGAATGCTTCGCGTATGAGACTCTCTTAAATATATCCTGCCATGCACAATGCAGTTTTTCACCCTGCGCGCGATAATAGTTATTCTTTCGTCACAATATACATCAAACTGTTGCTTAAAGTAAACATGACAATGATTATCATATTCAACATACGCGTTGTTGAAGATCGTCTCGGCAATTGTCAGTTTCCGCACCCGAGTAACATTAGAGTGTGTTTGGAGTATATTTTAGAAAACACGTGGTGTGGATATTATTTCATTATGGCTGATAAATCATACTTTGCAATCGTTGGCCACAGCAGCAACATTGTCGTTCCGCCTTTTGTTGATAATATCATCAATTACACCATCAGTTAACTTGTGTCCTTGAATTCTGGAGACATTATCCAAAGATAGTATTTGAAAATTAATGATAATTGCCATTAATGACCACAAAGTCTTTAAGATTTTTGTTTGATGCATATTATGTATAGGAGATTTACTCGTACTGTGAAAGTACTGGAAGTCATACATGTTAATTATCGATTATGTTAACAACTATCATCGCATTCATTATCGATCATTCATTCATAGATGTTGTCGTCCAGTTCGGATTTGACGGGGAGGTGGGTAGCTTGCTTACGCGACCGTTTACGAGTAGATTTCAGAGACTACTTTACTGTACTCATCCCGATGGGATGAACATATAACAAAGTTTCTACTGGCTTGGACCAGTCACCAGTGATTGGATTAGTTTCTAAGACGTTAACATATTTCACATATGCATGGATTTGTTTCTGATATAATGACCAGTATTTTCTGATTCATACCAGAACGGCCAACACATATTCGACTCAAACCTTTGCACAAATTTTGAATTTTTCTCTGCAAATCGTTAAATGTATCTTGAACCATAACAATCCACAAAGCAAATAAGTATCAAACTTCACATTTGAATTGATTTTATCCCTCATATTCAACCTGAAATTCTCACAATCATTATAAATTCCACCAATATAACCAGTCAAAAATGTTCTTTGAAAAAATCTTTGTAATCAGTATTCATATTGACAATTATGAGGCGTGTGACCACCTGATTAACTAAGCTCTAGTTTATTTTCAGCAAAACTATATATTTGTACAACTACCAATTGGATCCTGAATGCAAATTTTATTTTCAAGCTATCACTTTGCGGTGTGGTTATTTTTTATTGATAATAGGTGTTATGGTTGTTTATTTAGTTTATTTATCGAAAGATCTTTTAGACTATTCGGATATTTGTAAATGCAGAACTATACGGAATATACAGATAAATCGAACCACTCGTTTGGAATAATTTGGTTTAATACTTTTTAAATTGAATATCAATGTTAATAAAGTTTTGTACAAATACTTATTTACGCACGTAAAAAAGAATATGTAGACGTATACCAGTTGTGAGAAATACAGACATTACCGATTTAAAGGAGTAGATAAATATGTACTTAGTGCATGTATTTAAACCAATTTATTAGAACTAGCTTGCTATGTACAATGGTTCTTTATGTAAAACTTATTTCAATAACTAAATTAAGTAAAGATATGACGAACCCAGGACAAACTTTGTAAGGAACCACCTATTCACCTTACAAATTTGACAGCTTTCGCACATACCCACTGGGCGAATCGGAGATCTGGTACGGATCAATCGAGATATTGGTACCGTATTTAACATGGTTAAATCGCAATATGTGTAACCTTGGACGATATCAGTAAGGCAGTAATGGTTTTTCGCAATACATATGGTTGAGTTTTAGTCGAGGCCTTAAAGTTCTGGTTCAGATGAACCTAGAACTCTATATACATTTGTAACGTACGAAACATGGCAAATTGCAACATTGCAATATTGAATCATTAAATTGTCAAATGTGTACATATATGGAGACCATACATGTTTCCGTGCATTTTATTCGTATATTATTCTGGTTACAATAAAATATATTTAAATGCATGGTGATGTAAATTATACTGGTATAAATATTTTGAATTCTTAAATATGTTTTGGAAGTACTTTCCGCAACGAAAGCAGAAAGGTAAGTTTTCCTTATATCGTCCAAAAGCAGATGTTCTGCACATTTTCCACATTCATACTTGGCCTAGTGTTGCAGCGTGTGGTCTGTACCTGCAAAATACAAGGAATGATTTAATTTATTGCCATCTCGATTTCAGGAATGAGTTCAGCGAATTTGTTTTTCATAAGTTTTGAAGTACATGTATCATAATTCTATTTTCACAAACATTATTAGGAGCCCAGCCAGAATGGTTAATTCATTAGAACCGCACATTTCACGATTTTACTAATTATTATCTAAATGGCCTGACTGGCTGGCCTGGTCCGAAAAGAAATCGTACTTGTATTCGCGCAACTGGCAAGCTCACAATTGATAACCGTGGTTAAAAATAAATGTACTCACAAATTTCTCTCAAAGGTCCCCTACAAGAATAATTCGTTCTAATGTCTCTCAACACATATTCCGTTCATGCACCACTGTAAAAAATAATAAGAAATTTCATGTTAGTGTGAATTACTGTACAAAACACTGCATTTTTACTCACACTTAATCATACTTAACGATAATAATAAGATTTATATCGATTACGTCCAATCGCTTTGATATAAAATACCATTTGGCCAATGTGCCTGGCATACCAGCCATCGCCTGTCACATTTCTGGAGAGAGAGAGAGAGAGAGAGAGAGAGAGAGAGAGAGAGAGAGAGAGAGAGAGGAAAAAAGGTGATGTGGCGTGGGAGAAAGTATTACCCTGTATACACCGCATTCTGTGCCGCTAGGTGCACTGATATAATGCGGCAGGCATTGGGTCGTTTCTGGATCCGTACATCTCAATACGTGACACGCTTCTTCAGGCACTGTCTGAAAAGAAAATTCGAAAAATAACGTATAGCTAAAGGTGTTTGTGGTCATTGAACTAGCCACGTTAGGCTGTATATTTGAAGGCTTTGCAATGCTCCCATATTGGCGAACATGTAGTCTGTTCACTTACTGTTTCTATTTTGGTTCCATAAAGAGCGCTTACTAGCTGATGACGCTGTGAATAGGAGAGCTCGTTTCAGAGTTGTATTTCAGTTATTTCTGAGACTGTCTCAATAACCTTGCTAATTAAGTTCCTATATGTAACCTTCCTTACTACATGTTTGAATATATTCATTGCATTTAATTAATTACATATTCAACCATTTCAAAACCCTTGTTTTTATTATATGCCTATTTTGAACACAACATAATTAAACCAATCCGTATAGGTTAATGAAAATTATCTAAGACAGTTTCAATGGAATCAAGCAACTGGTATTTTATTGCAAGTAAACCTTCAGGACTCGACTAAAAGATCTCATCGTTGCAGTATAGCAGTCGCATATTCTGGCAGCTCAAGAATAGGTTTTCTCATTCCTTCCTTTGCACTTGATTTTGTATGAAAACATGGTACAGCAATCTAATTCAAAGCACTACTAGACCACTCCTTGCAAGGCGGTTATTCAGATGAATGTGAAATTCAAACTAGAAATGAAACAATGAGTACACATTTCAGTAAGGAAAGAACATACCAAGCGATTGGGGAATGCACCAATAATTGTGTTATGTTTTATTGAGAACAATATATTATGAAAAAGATGAAAAGATGAAAAGAACTGAGTTATATTCAAGGAAAATTCTGTGTTATTAATAATGAATGACACAAATAGTTGTCCTTGATATACAGTAACTGTTCACGCTTTCGATATAACAGTCTAAACAGATGGGGAATTAGTACTAATTAAGCACACATTGATAAACTTATTTAAACCAAGGAGATGTAAATAGTTTAATTATCTATTTCAATGTCAGCCTCATGGCTGTGGTTTCTCGTTTCATCGTACAGTAACACTCACACACAAGATATTTACATATAATGCAGTATATCGACATAGTAGTTTCAAGGGTCAACTGTATTATACTTACAGGGCACTTTTTCCGCATATGTTACACAGGCATTTCAAAAGAGAGGACGATATCCTCCTTTCTATGAAGTGATATTTTACAATTTCCCCATGCTGATTTAAAGTTCACCTATACATACAGGTTTGACATAATTATGTCTAATATATTCTTAGAATGTGTTAAACAAGTAAAGGTCAAATAACACAAATTTATAGGACTTTGTACCGAAATGTATTTCATATCAAATACAATAAAATACAATTAAAAATTTTTGTCAACTTTGTGGGCTGCATTTCTACGGGGCTTTCTTGCTACAGGGACCATCAGTAGCCTCCTGATCAATAAGCATGCATGAAATTTTGAAATCTCTCGACACAACCCAGTGATTATGACTGTATATCGTTTTAGCCGTTTTGCAGAGATTGACAAAAACTATTTCCTTATCTACAATAAATAAATATATAAATAAATATTTAGAAGAACTATTAAAAGGCCACGATTCGTTTCAAAATAAATTTTATTACGCAAGCATCAAGGGAGGATAGCGCTTAAAATATATTCAAGTAAATATATATGACATTGCTATAATGTTTAATGAATAAAACATTATATATATATATATATATATATATATATATATATATATATATACATCACAATTGCATGTATGTCTATATACCATACACACAAAATGGCTGGTAGGTATTTTACAGAAAATATTAAAGTAATGAGAAAATGGGATTTCCTTTTTGTAGCCTGCATAGACGATAATGATTTAAAAGAAATCAACTCTATTATGAATGTTGAAACATCAGACGTGTTGTATACTTTTGTAGCAGCTCTGTTCTGGAAATACATATCCAATATACGTTTTGCACATATCTTCTCAGCTTTTCTTTTCATAAACGTTGTGTGCCAAATTATGATTTAACATCTATTTAAAAACGTTTGTTTTTAATGAAAATTTTATTTTATCTTAAATATAATGTATAATTTAAGGTATGTTTGCCGAATAGAAACTAATACGTTTATACCTACTTTATTTCAAGCTTAACCGTCAGTAAAGATGTATGTTCTAATTGACAATAAAGCTAAAAATGTATCTAAATGACGGTAAAGATCGAATAATCTTAGTGCTGGTAAATGTCAAGGCTTTTCGATTGACAGTGAAGCTCAGCGTTTCATAATTTACTGTAACTATCGAGGTTAACTACTTCACGGATAGCTCAAAGTTTTCTAATTTACAATACATCAAAAAGTTATCTAATTTACAGTAAACCTCAACATTATCCAATTGAAAGTAAAACTCGACGTTTTCTAATTTACCATAGAGTTCAAGTCCTTCTAATTGTCAGTAAAGCTCATGCTGTTCTAATTGACGGTAAAACTCAAGGTTTTATAACTGACTCTAAAGCTTGAGTTTTTCAAATTGACTGTAAAATTTCATGTTTTCTAACTGACGATAAAGTTCGAGGTTTTATAACTGACGGTAAAGCTCAAGGTGTATCAGTGACGATAAGGCTAATGGTTATCAAATTGACGGTAAATACTGATTTTTCTAGCAGACGGTAAAGCTTAATGTTTCTAAAGAACAGTAAAACTCAAGGTTTTCCAACTGAAAGAAAGCTCTAGGTTCTCCAACTGACATCAAAGCTCAAGGTTTTCTAACGGACTTTAAACTTGGAGGTTTCTATCTGATTTTAAAATTAAATTTCCTATCAACCGAGATAATCAAGGTTTATAAATTGACGGTGAAATTCAATGGTTTCTAATTGACAGTAAAGATATAGATTTCTAACTGACTGTAAACCTCCATTTTCTAACTGACGACACAACTCGTATTTCCGATATTTAGTTATGTCCTGATTTCATATTTTACTGTGAAAAATATTTTTGCTGAAGTTATTGATGTTTTAACCTCTTATTTGTTTATATTATATTAATTCGCTGAGGAGATACGTCATTTTCGTTAGGAAAATTTTTCCAGGGTACGATGGGGTGGCCCACTAAATACTATTTCTAGAGTTTAGGGATTTCCAGATAACAATTTGATATGAATTAATTTTTGTTTCATATGGTCTTACTTTCAATCATTTTTAATTTTATTATTTTTATCAACGTATAAGGAACTTTTGGTTGAGGTTTTGTAACTTCATGCTAATTATACTGCTAAACATACCGCAAATCCTTCTTGCAAGCATTAAAGGTCTAATCTGACGACAATTAGAACTTTTCTCTGTACACTTGCATCTTATGCAATATAGAGAGCTTGTTATTATACATTTAATATGGTTTAATTTTGCATATCTAACTTCAACAAACATGACGTAATACAATAATGAAATACCCTTGATGGATTATGTAACATTACATTTGTACTGGTAGCCTTCATTTAAAATGTTTGAATTGAAGAGCAATTCAATTAATTAAAATGTTGAATGGCCGGGGAATATATTTAAATAATTTTCAAAACTAAATATATATTCTTACGAAAAAGTAGGTTGATTGTTGAAGATCGGCTTAATGGACTCTGAAACATTCTGACCTCCAAATTATTCGTTGGTCGTCAAACAAACTTGTTCGTTTTTCAAATAATAAGCACATCATTTATAATGTCACACTTAGCCATCATCCTCAGTACATGACATACAGACGTTTCTCGTTTGTGCATTCCAAATATGTCCTGACTATTTTATTAAGCATCCTTGGCTTAAGAAGAAATCGCATTAAATCAATTTGTATTGTTTTTTCAGGCTCAATATTGCTAATCTCGGGTCACGAAGTAACTAAAATAAATGAAATCCAAACCCAACAAGTTTTGTAAAACTTCATAAATAATCTCATTATTTTATTAAGCATCCTTGGCTTTAAAAGAAATCGTATTAAATGGATTTGTGTTTTTTTTTTTCAGGCTCATTGTTGCGACTCTCGGTTCCCGAATTAACTAAAATAAACGAAATCCAAAACCAACAAGTTTTGTAAAACTTAATAAACAATCTCCTTATTATTTTATCAAGCATCCTTGGCTTAAAAATAAATAGCATTAAACGAATTTGTATTGTTTTTTCACGCTCAATGTTGCGATTCTTGGGTCACAAATTAACCAAAATAAAAGAAAACCAAAATCAAAGAGTTTTGTAAAGCTTAATCAGTAAGCTAATTATCACAGTCATACATGAAAATATGAGGGAACTCATAATATAATGAGGTGAATCCAAAATAGTTCTAATAAAGTTCAATGAAAGTCCTAAATGATCAAAAGGTTCCTTATTTAAAATAACTGTATGGGTTTTCCATGATAACCCACGTTGTATAGGTGGCGTTGACCAGAATTATTTGGAATAATTTATAACAGTTCCAAAATAATATTATAGTTCAAACAATAAGTACTTTCTATTCCACTTAACAGTCCAAACACACATTTCCCCTCGCAAATAATATATACGTTCAACAGGAACACACTAAGAAGAACGACTTCGAAATCAGAAATAAACTGATTGCTAGATTATATCCTTATTACTCGTTGTCTTGCGAGCGTATTTCACTATATACCCAGGTGACAGTAAACCATACTCATGTTGTGTCGTTTTTGCCTATTCGTCCGACCTACCCCAATCAATGAGAAGTTTACAAATTAGTCAAACATGTCAAAACACCATCAGCAACTTAAAAATTAAGTCATTAGCACCATTTAATTATTTTTATTAAGACTTGCTTAATAACTCTCTACATATACGTAAGCATATGTTTATAGATCCTTTGCAATATTATGATCCTAACAGATTCTAGTCACGTAGACAAACAATAAAAAATATATTTTTTACACAAACAGCCATGAACGAAAATACAACTTTTTAGATACAATCATTCTCCAGGAGTTAGAAAAGAGATGGATATAAAACAATCACATGCGTGTTTTTAAGTAAAGATGCCTACTTAAAATAAAGTATTTACTAAATCTTGTAGTCCATGCAATGTTTTAATTTTGTTTGTCCATGTTTTCTACCTAAAACTGTTTGCACGTTCATGTGATATAACCTTCGTCGTAGTTAGCATGCCAGTGTGGCACAGATGTAATTATTAACACACTAACTGAGACTTTACACTAGTACTTTTATTTTATTCATATTTTGCAATTCATCATAATAATGAAAAGGATATATTGCTACACGACTGTCAAACTTCGTTCAGACACTAACACTGAAACAACATATGAAATATCCAGCACTAGAAAGAGACAGTTGAATTTGACTGAATTGCTTTGAGTGTTTATTTAGTGGCATCTCCTGAGCATTTCAACTTACATATTTATGCTTTGAGCAAAACAAAACTGGATTATCAGGTTATTTTCTCCCTAAGTTTTTTTTTCTCCTCGTTTTCCATCAAATGCTATTAACATTCGCTTGTTACAAAATGCTTAAAAAACATATTATTAAATCTCCTTTGGTCTACAACGTAATTCAGCGACAGTTCATCGTCTAAATTAGAGAGGTGATATATGTGACCGCTTGATAACATGTTTATTGACTTCAGGTCACATTAGATATCCTGGGACAAAGTTCAGCTTTAAAAACTTTCATTTTAAGCCATAAAATGCTCAACGTGGTCGGTATAATAATTAATATTCCATACGACGATGTCACCTCTTCGCTAAATGTGTAGATATTCTTTAATGTACAGAACATCAAATAGCCTACCATATTTACGTTAGATCGAGGTTCCAATCAAAATACCATTTCTAAAACTTTGCGGAGAAACACCAAAAGAAATGCGGAGAATAACTTACATGACAAGTAGGAACATATAATTCGTCTTGGCTTGGCATATGAAGGTGTTCGTCAGATATTCGTTTTCTTACATGTAAATATGGATAGTTATGAACAGGTGGCAGCCTCTAAACGAGTGTTTGCTTTTACTGGTTATTAAAACAGGCACTTCATTGTCACTGTATGATATACGAACATCATGCCGGAAAGAATTTAGCACAATATTACTATGAACGCCTGTTTGCAACACGCACATATCACATTAGTAAAGCATAAAGAAAGCTATGAACACTAACGCCACATAGTTCTGAACACATCGTTTAATTTTCTTTATAAATAAAATAACATATTTTCATATTCTCTTCACCAAAATCCAAAGTCATATTTACACTTCCTAAATGAAATAAATGCGTAACGAAAGGTAGTTAAATAATTCTAGAAAGTGAATTCGCTTATCACAAATAAAATCCTTCAAAGAGATAAAGAAAATGCACATGCACAAGGACACAAGAAAACAACAACAACATAAACAACAAAAACACGTGACATACCCCGCAATAGACAGAATTTGGTCCATTAATTAGACGACATTGCTCATTTGGAGTGTACACCTGTGCTGGTTGTTTCCTCATATACCTCGTCCAATCCGGCAGGCTGTATACCATACCCTTACTATGGACGCAGTTTCTGAAATATGAAAATAGAATGTTAGCTTTGAGAGAAAATATATAAAATGAAATATGTGAAAAATAAGGTTCAGCCTACCTACGTATTTTCCTTCATCCATCCTAACAAAGTACCTCACTATATATATATATATATATATATATATATATATATATATATATATATACATACCTTGTATTCGAAGAGAAAAGACACACACGCACAAAAACTCAAACCCACACACTCACCATCCCGTATATATGTATATATCTTTTTGTGTAAATACATGTATGCTTATCTAACAGTAGCTAGTTGTATAAGTTTTATTACGCATCAAATATGCAAAACACAACTTCGATTGATCCATTTTAATATCTATATTATATCTTTCTCATTAGGGGTAGTGAACTTTCATCATTATGAGTACTTCAGGGTAAGTCTGAAAAATGCAAGTTTATATTATTTTATATCACAACATTAAATAAACATACTTGCTCTTCAGTGTGTTCTTGAACGAATCCACGGAGCAATTAGAAAAAAGCCAGGGATTTCTTGAGTATGGCTCCGATGGGCCGGTAGGTTTGGAAAATGGACTCATAATGAAATAATCGTTAGGATCACAAGCTGTGGCAGTCCCCTCGCCATCGTGCCATGCTCCAAGACTAGAAATAATGTGAAGAATACTCGTATCACTATAAGCTAGGCAAAGTGCAGCTTTTGTAATCAGAACTTCGATTTGACTCTTAAACGATATGAATCGTGTGTCAGTTGACTCATCTCTTTGTGCTTCCAATAGTGTTTACCTTATTAGGTGGTTGGCTATGATAATAGTTGCTTTTATACAGCATAACACAAACCATGCCAGGTAAAACTAATTAATTTTTCGTAATAGATCATCATTTAATAGCCGATATTAACTATTAAGAGCGTATTTAAATGTACTTTTCAACAGTGCATAATTCAAAACATATCATCCTTCCACGTGCTTTATATTCCTGCTTTATGCAACAGAAGCGGTGTTAAAGACCCGTACATCATTCGAATCGTTCTTCAAAATGGACAGTTATCCCTAATAATGTTTTTTACACATATTTGCTTGATATGCCAAGTGAACATCAGTAGGTCACTCCTGTGTTATACAATATTCAATATTTGTTATGTCCCAGCCAATTTTGATCACCATGTCAAGGCTCATAGAGAACATAAATTAAATATTGAATAAACACAACTGCAAGAAAGTGTCGCCTGTGGGTTTTCCTAAAATGCACGAGGTCATGTGATTATCTTTGTTCATGCGTCCTACATTGGTCGTCGAGTAAGATATCTCGATGGCCAAAATATTATTTTAATATAGTGCCTGAGATATAGGCAGCCGTACAACATGAATTATCCACCATCTTTAAGATGGGCTGTTATTAACCGTTGCACATATGAAAATCATAAATCAAATACGAGACACCAACAATGTTAAGCGATTGAATATTAATGCAGGAGACAAACAGGGCGCTATGAACAGACTTGCCTGTGTCCAAGTTCGTGTGCTGCTGAAAAGACCGTCTGAACATAATGACTTCCTTCAACAATAGAAGTTCTGCCACCCGTCTCACATATTCTCCGTCTAAATGAAATACCTGAAATGATAAAGAGATTACGGCAAGATAATTACAGTATTAACCATTTTTGAATAATAAAGTTCAAAGCTTCTCATGTGCCCTGAGAGAGACGGGTAAAATGTACCGAAAGTAAAAACTCTCTATTATGTGCTTAATGGATGAAATTTCGTTTTATTCGCCTTAAATAAACAACATTCTGTATCAAGTTTACACAATGGTATGCAACAGCATGACATACAAAGATATCATCACAGTTATTACTTCGAAATAAATAGGTATACGAATATGTCACAACACAAAAAGCTTTGTTTGTAGCCCCTAGCATGGAATTGAATTTAATATTTCAAATTAATATTATGTGCGCACTTAAATGCGTAATGATAACAGCATATACTACTGCAATGTGTATTTTACATATGATATCCTATTCTATAAACGTTAAATCCGTATTTGATAACTACTATTCACATTTTCAGTTATTTTAAATCGAATGTCATATAGCAGCATGACGTCAGTAGCTAGCAGGATTCTCATCTAGTATATGCGACATTGATCACTGAGTCAGAATACAGATCTGGCTGCATTTCTGTAACACTAGTTTGTACGACACATCATAAACGCAAAACCATAACTTTCTTTAAACCCATCGCATATAATATAACAGACACGGAATATCTAACTTGACATGCTGGATACATTTCATTGCACACGTACAATGATCACAAAGACATTCGAAACTACTACAGGCCTGAATAATGGATTGGTTTTTGGAGTAATATGAAAATGTTTAATCGTAAGGGCTAATGATCAATTTATAGTTCATGACGGGTAATATTTTGCAGTTTTCATCATCTCGAAGCAAACAAGCTTGTAAACTGTTTGTCAATAACACTGGCATATGAACGATTGCTAAGACTTATTATGAACTCAAAACAAGCTATGTTTGCCATTACAATGGCACTATGCATATGATATTTGATGACGCATAAAGATGAAACATTCATGATTGTGTGGTACAATCAATATGATATTGCTTGAACAATGTTCCGATGTCTCACACATACATACATACATACATACATACATACATACATACATACATCTCAGTACAGGTTCTGTAATTACCCGAACTTCTCTACAGTCCCGATCTCCTCTACCATTTGTGTTAATAAGGATTACCAGTATGTGAAACATTGTCCCATACATAAGGGAAGCCATGTGGCATGTATATAAATTATATATACACGTAAAGACCATTCCCAGATGATCGTCCTGTGAGTGTGAATTGATTTGCAAATGTTGCAGTTGAATTCCTTTTAACAAAATTAGAAGGCAGCTTTAGTTGACTAACGCCAAGCATATACCGTTATTTAGAGTTATAAACATACAATACCTTACGATATATATATATATATATATATATATATATATATATATATGTATATATATATATATATATATATATATATTGATTGAAGTTCTGACATTCATGTACACGTCATTATTTAAGGGAATTATAATGTACGTTACAAACTCGAACATTCCGTTTTCAGCCTTGTCTAACAAATATGCGCTTCACAAGTAATTACACTTTTATGATTTTATTTACTTTACTGTTATTATTAATATTAGTAGTAGTACTATTCGTATTAGTATTATCATTATTATTATTATTATTATTATTATTATTATTATTATTATTATTATCCACACGAAAACAGTTCATACACTGGTGTTAGCTAAAGAATTTGGTCTATGACGTTAAGGGTCTGTTTAAAACGGATTTTATGAATATATTCATTGTCAAGCACATCAACAACCATCTAGGTGCATTTAACAAATTTCGTTTCAGGTGTTATTTAGAGAAAAACCCTGTCACAAATAATACTAACTATTACTTATACATGGTGTTACGTAAAGAAGGGAAAATTGAGCTGCAGACGATTACGTACTACGAACACATAACGAATAAAATAAGTGCCAGATTTTTTGCTTTACGCGAAAATTATGTTTTCACTTAAGAAATTGTATGAGGATAGTACTTGTTATGCTCTGAAAATATTGACCAGTAAATACGTTGGATGCTACATGAGTCTGGCATCGGTATTAATGGATACCGAATCCAAACATAACATAAATGTGTCAGTTGCATGCATTAGTCATGCTTAGAATTTGTACAACAAGGTGTTTGAGAGAGAGAGAGAGAGAGAGAGAGAGAGAGAGGCAGACAGAGAGATAATGAAAGACAGCGACATAGCGTATATGTGTATATTTGTACTTACCGCGAACTGCAGTATTACTTATGTTGTCCTTATACAAGTTGAAGCTTAAAATAAAAATACTCATTATGTTCACTTGAAAACTATGCTTTTTGACTGCCTGGCAAAATATTGAAACATCATTTGGAGACGAAACCATACCTATATTAGAGAAACATTAGATAAACAATAATGACGCATGGCCCATTTTCAATAAAAGAAAATAAAAAGAACTGAAATTTGAACAAAAATAACTATTAAAATACACGTGGTAGAGATGCTTCTAAGAATGTATTAGTAAGATGTCACCCATAATTAAAATTCACAATAAGGATTCATAAATCGTCAACTGGGTGTTTATCAAATCATTTAGTGTATGAAAGCAATTTATGTTTAAATATAAATTAAATACATAATCAACATAACTTTAGGACTAGTTGGTAGAAGCCAGGGAAAGCATAATGATATACATTTTATCAACGATGTGGAAATATTAAAGAGCATGTGAGATACAATAAACCATATGAATCGATGTTTGACTGTATTCGGTTGAACGTATGTCCGCGCCTAATTTAGAACAAGAAAACTAACAAAAGTTTGATCGTGAAGACTAATATAACTTTAAAAAATATTAAATATAGGATTTGCTGGGCTGATGTGGCATTAGCAAGTGGTTATTATTAATAAACTCCATGCAGGTAGCATTACTATGAGTGAATATTGTAAATACCCCAAGCAGAATGTGTATAAGTGAATGAAAATAACAAGTCTTATTTATCACAAACAAACTGTTTTGTATTCCACAAGTTACGCCATTTATATAAAAATATGCGTGAATATATTGCATAGTATAGACCGAGTGTGTGTAAGTAAAAGGAAGTAACAAATATTATTTACCAGATGTAACTGTGTAGTATACAACGAGCTACGCCATTTCTATAAGAATTAAACTGTGTTTGTGAAAATAGTAAACACGTACATTTCCCGATCGTGTAGGTGCGAGTTTGCAATACATTCCTCAAGTAATGGGGGCGCATTCAGCGTGCAATCAGTGTAACCTCAGCGATTAGGTGGCTCCCAATGTGCATACACTTACTTAGTATAGAGGATCACATGTCTGAGTAATTATGGTAACATCAACATTAGGGTTACACCCTCATGTACAAAAACTTACATCGTAAAGAGGATCACCAGTCTGATCAATCACTGTAACATCAACATTAGGGTTACACCCTGTGTACAGACACAGACACTTACTCGGTAAATAGGATCGCCTGGTCGAAGATAGGTACATGGTTCCCACCAATATTTTGGTCCCAGATATAGAGATCCTTAAGATAGGACAGTGCATCAATGTATTTCTTTCTATTAACGTTCGTCACATTAGAATATGTGTGTTGAATGGCACCTTCCTGATTTAAAGAAAAATAGGAAACACATATGAGCAATGTAGTATACATTCTACCCCTGTGCTAATTTAGTAATAAAACGAGCACAAGGCTAAATGTATATGTTTCTATATTTATTCTAGGTCAGGAAAACGCTACATTGTTGAAGATGGTCATATGAATAATGTGCAAATATATCTGAAACAAACACATATAATGATCGGAGGAGATATTCAAACACCTATAGCAACAAAGAACAATGAAAAGACAGAGAGAAAGAGACCACAGGACATATCAGTTACTATAGATTACATTTACATTGAACGAAATATGCAGAACGGAAACGTTCTGTATATAAATTATATTTATATCATCAACAAATGTATCTTATTCCAAAGATATATACATTACTTTTGTCATGATCTAGCAATATGAAAATGTAAATATACTAAGACAAATCCTCATTTTCATACAATTAAACTAATAGACAGATCTGAGATTTTAACTGTGAGGTGTGAGAGACAATGAATATATTGTGAACAGTCTCATAACAGATATGAAAGTAGTTTCGGTTTCTTTGCACAAATGGATCATTTTGTCATTTATCAGATGGATTCCCGTGATATAAGTATACTCGGATGTAAGTTTAGCCAGAGCTTATTAGTTGGCTAAGTCATACGTAATACTTTACACTGGAAATACTAGACTGTATAAACTGTAGTGATATTCCGGCTGTAAAGGGAAACCTTGGACTAATAAATACGTCGGCAATTATGCATAATTGTGAGTGACTTCGGTCGCAATTCTACACTAAGTAGTTTAATGTTGGCATTACATGGCTTTTAGCTATAACGTTATATAAAAGGATTTATCGGTTTTATTATGAATATTCACTAAATAATTGTGAATTGTGTTTATAATGTATCATTACTACAATTTCATGTTCAGTATTCTGTGTAGATACATGCAAAGATGTATAACAAAATATAGACTGCTCCGGCCACGAACGGAGGTAAAGCGTCCGCCTTGGATGCGGGAAGTCTCAGGTTCGTACATCGGCCCACTCGTACCAAAGACTTATATAAATGCTACTACCAGCTGCCTTGTTTGACGCTCAGTAGTAAGAGGTTTGTGATTTGGTGGGACAAGATGCCCCATTGATAGGCGTCACTATAAACCGCCACACTGGCGACATCAGAGCGATATGTCTAAAACTGCTAAGGGAACGTTACAAATAATAACCATCAAACACAAGCACACACCAAACGTTATCGGGTCGTTGCTCCTAAATGAGAGTAACAATGTTTGCCTTCTGAATGGTTTGCTCAAAATAATGAATATTGGTACAATCTAGATTTACCTAAAAGCACCATAGAGTTGTGAATATAACAGTTAAAAGTACACTGTGCTACTTAATTATTTTCTGAGTAGTTTATAAATGCTGAGGTGTCAGCATGCTATTGCCATTTACTGTCGCACCTGAGCTACGGTTACTACCTATGCTCACTATTGATAATATCTCAGCAAATAGTAGAATGAAGCAAGGGAACCGTGGGTCCCCTTGTCTATTACCACGATTTATTTTAAACGTAAGATATAACTGTCACATTCTTGGGGCGACGCACAAATCAGCAGGGATTATTTACTACTAACAAAATGTTAATGCGATGTGCACGAATAATTATATTTGGTATAAAGCATCATGTTTTTGTTTGCATAATATAATGTTTCATGTATGCTACTGACTTCCTTATGTAACATGTGCATACTCGATTACATGTAAACAATAACTTAACATTTCATCAGACGCCTCTAATTCAATAGTATCATCTTCAGATCTCCCACTCTGAATTTTAGTGGGGAATGCTACATTTGTTTTAATGATCTTTATGAATCACATCTTCATATACAACACATACATTCAATGAAAATCAGAACAGCGAGTTTGAAGAACGTGTTACCCGGAGGAATATAAATGAGCACAAGGAGACGCTGATTGATATGCTATTATCTTCTATTTCTTTGTAGAGCAGATCCACCTGTAAAAAATACAAAAATATACTTTATTGGTGTCTATAATATCCATATCGACTTTGAAATTCACAAAATAATGTCTGTTCAGTTTTAAAACACTTTTTCATACGATGCACACATTTATGTAGCTGTTTGGATACAAAAGTAATATTTGATATTCTTTTACAATCAAACGAGATAAGGAAATAAACATAATTACGTATGTTCGACATGAAACATAATTTTAAATATTGTAGCGAAAGATGAAATTTCTCTAAGCCGGACACTATTAATATGAATATGATTTCCGTTTCATAGAGGTGAACAATATATGTGGATGGATAGTAGTAGTGACGAATCTATGAGAAAAATATGTGGTTACAAAGAAACATGGTTTGCGAAATTACACCCTTATTGTGTCAAGAAAACTGCATGACGTAAATTTGTAACTCGAACATCTCCCTTGTTTGCTTGTCGAAAAAGAGATTTTTCTTATCCTGATGGACAATTAAGCAATTCATTTGACATAATTGCTAAGTTTTAAAAATTGTTTAGTATGTTCATTAGTTCACAAGTAGTTACGTACGCCGTTGATGATGTGTGAGTAGGCTTCACGTATCTTTTCTTTCACCTTTTCCACTTTTTCTCCAGGATTTAAGACCGAGACCGTCCCTGAATACCTGACAATATATTGACTAACATAACTGTAATTGCCGACGAACTATGTGACTAAGGAAACTTAACTGATACACTGGACTGTGTGCAATCTTTTATTTCATACTAATGTAAAATTACTTGAGGTATGTAAAACATAAGGATGACTAAAAATTTAATAGAGGCGTTCGATTTCCATTATTCCTTATTTCAAATCGACGTCTGCATAAAATTAAAGGACAGTGATAGTTATACATGCCTTAGGTACGTTGGTATTGATATGAATTTGATATCAGTGATTAAATACACCTTGCTGGCAATTAATGTAATCCAAAAGTGTATCAAATGTAATTAAATTTCAGACAGGTGTTGCTGTTAAACTTAAACTAAGTTTCATTCATTCAACATTTCTTCGTTTGCGCTTTGCACGTACTGCATATGCAGTGGGCAGGACATTATACAACATGATGTAGTTTATATGTGTATTTCATTTATTTTTGCATCACCTGGCTTACAAGTCCTTTCAAACTATTGTTTAGCAAAGGAATTCAATCAAACATGTATGGCAGTAAGTTTAGACACATAGGAAAACTTACCTAACCTAGAGCAGTTTAACTGATGGTGAAGTACTCTATATAAAGCTTTATCTAAATCAGTTCCATATTTTACCTACGCTGCATCCGATTAATGACTTCAGTTTCTATTTCTAAAATACATTTACATTCTTGTTCTTACAACGATGGTTTTATCAATGCAGTAAAATAGTATTCCCGCCCAGTATCATGTTAAAAATAAAATAAATAATAATTTCAGTATCGTTTTTAAATATTATCTTCTGGGAAGAAATCCTTTATTCTTGCTCTTAACGAAAACAGACTTCGGATTAGTATGTGTTTTTCCATATATTTAAAGATTTAAATGGTTACATCCTTTTAAATTAGGTTTTTAGATCGATCGATCAATAGTTACTTGCATATGTACAGCTCAAAACTTCTTTAGTTCCAGGAGAATGCGTATATATGTATTTAAAATTCTTAATCCCATAAAAGATACAATTATACACTAATTAAGTTTCACATTAAATAATGCCACAGCATCAAGAAACACTCGCGTTGCTTGAGCCATGGGTTACCAATTTGATTTGTCACATGACCATATTACGTGTCGACAATCTATCTGCAGAGAAGGAAAGCCTATCTTACGTCAAAATGTATTGTCCTTAATAACGTGTTATGAAATGTGAACAAACATTATTGACATATTAAAATATTGATATAAAAAAACGGTTAACTGAAGACAAAACAAAAAGGTTAATTGAGAAGACAATACGTACAATTAAATTGTACGTTCTTCTTTATAATTTAATTGTGTGAATGAATTAACTTGTACGGCTAAAAAGACTGAGAAGTTGTCATTGCTTAAAAGTAATGTACTATGATAAAAAGTTAGTTGATCCACAAAGATAAATTCTAAAGAAGACCGTACAATTTACCTGTGTATTTTATCTTCTCAGTTATCACCTTTGTATTGTCTTCTCAGTTAACATTTGTATTGTCTTCTCAACCTTGTCTTTGTCTTGCGCGTATTTGTAGGGTTGTTTATGATTACGCGCAGTTGTCATCGCGCTCTTATGGCCGCGCTTCTGTCTTGCATATTTTTGTTACGGCGACAATACGAAATTTACGAACAATAATTTACTCATTCATTTTAAGATCATTATTGTCAATTTAAAAGAAAAGATATAACAATACAAATTTGTGCAATACATAATAGACGAGCGGGTTATTATGTCTATCAGATAGCAAGTTAGTCTGTCTTTACTTAATTCCAGGATGTGAATGAAATACGAATTCATGGATATGTAAGTATGAAGTTAGTTTGTTTTATGAAAAGAACACTTACGAGTCCCATAGTCCTGGATCAATCAATACGGCGACATCGACATAGTAGTATTTCTTCAGCTGACGAGTTGAATCTGTCGATGTAATTTTGTATTTGTATCCTTCAGTTTACATTGCCACAATCGAACTTTAAAAATTAATACAATCCCTTGTCATTCATGTAGTTTTAATCTAGAATGTAAAACTGAAATTACTTTAAAAACACGCATGATAAATGGCATATTCTTACATAATTAGGCATGTTCTCATTTGACATGTAACGCTTAGAACATTAAAAAGGGCTTGATATTATACGGTTGAGTGTAGCTTCTTATGAATGATTGTCATATTATCTGAATGATTATTCTATTATCGTTGCTTCTTAAACTACGATCGTTCTCACCGGCAGGCCGTGTATTAGTGAAAACGTCTCCATTTCTATACGATATCATAGCATCAGAGTCCAGAAATTGGTTTTGTTTGTGTTGCAGAAGTAAACGTGGGACAAGAGCAGTAAGTTCTTGTTCTGTTTCCTTCTTGTTAACGCTTGATATTTCTGGAAGAAGATATACTACTAATACATATAAAACAGTGATATACATTTCAGCGAAAGTTATACGTTTAGTTATTGTCATTTATCTAGAAATAAACACAACTTAAATAGGTACTTAAGCTACATTTCCTAAAAAGAGAGAGATAGAGGGAAAAAGCGGTTTATTTTTAGTGATGTTTCACAACTTTCTATGTCTGCTTTGTTCTTTAAATTAGGAGAGCAAAATGGTTAATGACGTAATTGACAAAGCACAATCAAAAAAATAGTGCGTGATTGTATTTATGACAGGTGCAAGATATTGCAAAAAATACGAAGAAACATTAACAATTTACGTTAGGCTTTCATCCGCAAAATTACTCTTGATATTTCATGAAAATACAATTGTAAGTTCATAGCTTTGCAGAGAAAAACAAAAATAATACTTCTACATTTATTATGATCAAAGTTTAATACGGTAATGCACACCTTGACTTTCTAATGAGTTTAATAAGTTGATATCTGCTTGATCTTGCAGTACGTATCGCTTGCCAAGATGTCCTAGAACGTCTAACATCCTTCTTGATGTGATTTGCCCCTCCGCTGGACGAAGATCGTAAATTCCGTCTCCTATTCGTACGTTTCCGTTCTAGTTAACGATGGAGGAAAAACAAAACATGCATTAGGAATAATAGATATCTGTCAAATTCGATAATTGACCCAAAGCATGTGGCTGCTGCATCTGCTAAGCACTAGCTTGGCTGACAATATTAACCTGAAACCGGACTCAGTAGATTTTATGGAAGTGTATCGTACTAACTATGGAAGTCTAAGCGAAACATGTTATGATAGCAGCTCAGAGTGACCTGTAATTAATAACAAAGGTACAATGAACCTGATTTTCAAGGACATATACATGTCATAATTCTGATGCTGCTGTCATACCACCAAACCATGAACCCAAATATGTCGACATATGAAAACCGATAACGAGTATGTTAAATTTAATAATAACTCTGTAGATAACTCGGACTGCCAAATAGTTATTCAAATGAAAATATGGCATGTAACAAGTATATCATACTGGTAATACCGAACATGAATGATGATTGCTGCATATCATTTAATAAATTATATTACTTTCTCTTACTTATCCCATGCTCATTTCATACCGCTTAATGTATAGGCTCGTTGATATGTCTCTACATCAATGAGAAAGTAAAGTGTACCGAAAAATGTGAAATACATATTTGGCAAAATACACCTTGCATATTATAGACTTTCTTGAGAAGGACAATCTTCTTTGTGTATACTAAAATCTCTTACATTATGGTAAAACATGTATTGCAAATACTAATGAAATAAATCAACAACAGTTTAACATAATTTATAACAAGACAAATTAACCACATTACAATTTATATATATATATATATATATATATATATATATATATATATATATATATATATATATATATATATATAATATGTATTGTCTAGGATTTGCAATTGTCAGATCAGTACTTCATATAGTTATTGCTGAAAAGTGCAATGTATACATTGTGTCTGAACAATTCTGAAAGGATTACGTACTCGATACCCTTGCAAAAAAAATTATCTGATATAAATTAAAATAGTTTTTACAGTAATGTACAATTGTACAATCCGCATATCGCCATTGTCATAGTGCTACATCTGCCCTTCGGAGAATAGTTATCGACAGCTTATCTACTTTGGATATTGGATAAATTACGATTCGCATTCTCTCTGACTTGTCTGCAGCAATAAACCATGGTATATCACTTCGCGCACAGACATACGTATATACATACATACAGACATATACAACAAATCATACTGGTCATGTACTGACTACAGAATTGAGTTATTTGAGTCAGAAATCTTCATACAAACATGATAAACAATATAAGTAAATAATAAACACAAACCATGCCCAACTGTTAAACACCCAAGGTTAAAAACTCCACCACTGAAACAGTGAATACTTCTTGATTATATCCATCTGATCGTTTAATAATGCATTCACATCTAACCACCAAAATTGCATGTATGTATGTATGGATGGATGGATGGATGGATGACTGAATGAATGGATGGATGGATGGACGCTTGCCTTCTGTATAAAACTAGCTTTTTGGTGCCAACACAATGTAAATTATAATCCCACAACTACGGTAAGAAACATTAAATTAGTGGCACATCACCATGTTGTTTTGTTACGTAACACATGCCATTATTTCTGCCTTACCGAGTGGAAGTTGACATTCGATAATACTTTCACTGGTTTTGTTCACGGGTATGACGTGAACTCTGCTCGACGAAATATGTACATGAGTTTATTTATTGTATATGAGTGTTTCCAGTTTCTAGTATCGGTTTTGCTGTTCTGACACTTACTATTTTCATTCCACTTATTTTACAAAGTTTGACGAACAAGGTGATTCATACAACATTTTAGTCAATGTAAATATATATAGATCATCAGGTATAATCCTGCGTAACCTAAAATTAACCGGGAGCTGCTCAGTTTAGACACCGTTCGTATTTTAAATGCATGCCTACAACATTTAGTTCACAAACATTTGACAAACATCTAGGCACATCTTTTTATGACAAAGAAGGAATTTCACTCGGAGGATGTTTATAATGTATTCGCTGGAAAACCATTATTTAAATAAACTCTTGCACATGGAAGGCTCGACGCTATTGAGAGATTCAGAAATCGCAAATCTTTGCGAGAAGGAGAAGAATACCCAGGTTGGTTATTATATTCTAAACAGTGTCACATATGTTGCCGTAAATGGCATGCGCGCATATTCAATCTCATTCAGTCGCTTGAGCCTAGCATCTGCTTTAGTAACAGCCGGTTTACCAGCCCGTACATAATCAAGCATACTTAACAATTGAATTTGACTCATTTTGAAAGGCTGTCGTGTTCGTTCCATTATATTTTGTCATAAAAGCGGATCACCACGCCATAGTTTAGACATATATTTTTTAATTTCCCTGCTTATGTACAAAAATAAAATATTTCAGCGTTTTCTAATTAACATCACAAGTTTGAAGCTAATGAATATATGTATACAATAATTTAATCTGATGATTCTGGTCCAGAAGCATGAATCAATATCATGTTTTGATACTATGATTTGCTTCTTCTTATATAATATGTATTGACTTGATGCTTGATCAATTGTAGTACAATGATAATACATTTTGCTAGCGAGGAGTACGTCGTTCTTCTCAAAAAACATATTCTGTGATGGCGACAGTCTCAATCATATTTCCATTACACATGTGTATTAACCTATTTGATTTCGTAATAACGTTACACCATTCCTATAATACACTTATTAAACCCGCAAAGTCCATAAAGTATTGGTATCCAAGTATCCTCATCACAAGCGTTACGTGCGTTTGGAGTATCCAAGATAAGGTTTTCTATGTAGTGGCAACATTATCAGTCATCTCTATGCTTTCAACAAATGAATGGGTAGACATAAAATATACCGAGTCTTTGATAGAGGCCTATCATTTAGGATATGTTCGTATGTCGGCAAGTTGTCGTATGCACAATTTGACCATCTCACCCAACCAAAGGCGCAAAGGTAGTTCTGATAACACTGGTCAACAGTGAAATCATTACTGACTTGAAAAGGCCCTAATCTGTAGTATTTTGGTGTGCCGAACACGAATATAACCGTGAAAAATTTGTATTGGCTCTCGTTTTGAAGATATTCATATACCTCATTTTCTATGTTTCACTGTGTAAATTTCTCCAGTAGGACTGCAGCAACATCCGGAATAATGATGTAACATTGCATAATACCATCATGCTCACATCATCCACAGTTGATTGCATCATTTTCTGATGTAATGCAATACTAATGCCATGCGGCTGCTGAAGTAAGTTGACGTCAGCAGTGTACTATACATGTGTAGGCCTATTATACTAATGCCAGGCGGCTGCTGAAGCTGACGTAAGCAGTGTACTATATAAAGCCCAATCAGATAGGTTCAGCATTTAAAATATTTTAGACGTTGTGCGAGACAGTTCAAGCTACTGTTACATAAAACTTATTATTTTATCCATTTACATACAATAAAGAACAGTAATGCCTCGAAAGTGTGTTAATACCGCGGACAATTTTTGCTATATTTGTGGGGAAGTGACATTTGCCAACCAGAAGAAAAGTATCAATTCTCAAGTGAAGAAGGCATATCATCTTTACTTCGGATGCAAGGTTGGTGACCAAGACAAGCCTTGGGCTCCGCATATATGCTGTGCTACATGTACAACACAGCTTTCACAGTGGTTGAATTGCAAAAGGTCATCAATGCCGTTTGCAGTCCCAATGGTGTGGAGAGAGCCAAGCAACCACCTAAATGACTGTTACTTCTGCTTGATTCCTCCTCTTTCCGGCGGAATAACGAAGCGAAAGAAGTCGAGAATAGTCTACCCAAACATTCCGTCTGCATTGAGACCAGTTCCACATGGTGAGGGACTTCCTATTCCAGAACCTCCAGCAGAATATTCTCTTGATTCATCTGACGAAGACAAAGGTGAGTCGACCTGTTCTTCTCCTGGTCCATCAGCATGCAGTGATCCAGATTTTCACTGTGGTGCATCATCAACCCCACACAGAATAACACAGGAAGAACTAAATGACCTGATTCGTGATTTGGACTTATCAAAGAACAAGGCAGAATTGCTAGGATCAAGACTCCAACAATGGAATCTTCTAGAAGAAGATGTCACAATTACTGCATATCGAAAGCGCCACCAGCAATTGGAGCCTTTCTTCAGAAAGGAAAGTAATCTGATATTCTGTTCCGATATTGAGGGCCTCATGAATGCTTTAAAAATCACTCATGACCCACAAGAATGGAGACTATTTGTGGACTCTTCGAAACTGAGTCTCAAGGCTGTGCTTTTGCACAATGGAAACATTCTTCCATCTATTCCAGTAGCGTATGCTGTCCACATGAAAGAGACATACGATAACTTAAGGCAGCTACTGAATTCCATTGAGTATAACAAGTACAGCTGGCACCTCTGTGGTGATTTGAAGGTAGTTGCCCTTTTAATGGGACTGCAGCAAGGATATACAAAATACATGTGTTTCTTATGCGAGTGGGATAGCCGAGCAAGGGAAATGCACTACATGAGGAAGGAATGGACTCACAGGCAGAATGTAGCCATTGGAGAGAAGAATATCCAACACCCAGCTCTGGTTGAGGCTCAGAAAATCTTGCTACCACCCCTTCACATCAAACTAGGTTTGATGAAGAACTTCGTGAAAGCCATTGACCGGACTTTGCCAGCATTCCGATACCTGCATGAAAAATTCCCTCGACTCAGCGAAGCAAAGATTAAAGAGGGAGTTTTTGTGGGTCCTCAGATTCGAGAGCTTTTCAAATATGACCGGTTCAACAACTTGCTGGAAGGTGACGCGAAACAAGCATGGAATGCTTTTCGCCTATTTTCTACAAACTTCCTCGGAAATGTTAGGGCAGAAAACTATAAGGAACTAGTAGAAGACATGTTGATGAAGTATAAGAAACTTGGCTGCAATATGTCTCTAAAGATTCACTTCCTTCATTCCCATTTGGATTTCTTTCCTAGCAACTGTGGTATTGTTAGTGATGAACACGGCGAACGTTTTCATCAAGATATCGCAACAATGGAACAAAGATACCAGGGAAAATGGTCCACTACAATGCTGGCTGACTACTGCTGGACACTCCTCAGAGATGCTCCCGAACAGCTGTACAAGAGACAGGCGAAGAAATCTAAGATGTAGTCAATGACTTGATTTTTTATAGGTAGGCTATTACAGTTGACCTTTTACTATTGGAATGCATTTCGTTATGTAAACATTAATTTCTTGCAGATTACAAAAAAACTAGAGCCAATTTTGCAATTTGACTGTCATATTCGTGTTCAGCACATAAAAATTGATAAGAATTGACTAATTTTATTTCAGTAACATGACTTTTGTAAAAATTTGTTGTCCAGTGTAATTGGATTGTTGCGGATTCGATACCTTTATAAACGAGATCGGGTTGGCTGACTCGTTGTGTCTTTGTAGAAGCCTCTACGATCACATTCCCTTCGGCATGATATTTCAATGATGCATTTTGTATTCATTGGCCGTTTTAATTAACTAAGCCCAAAGAAAACACAATCTAAACAATGTACCTGTGCCATGGTTTTGTAGACATTATACCTTCAGATTTTACATGGATTTTTACTTTATAATAAAGTAAATATAATTATGTATTGTGGTTTAAGGTGTCACAACCTGAAGTGTATCATATATGAATCTGCAATGTTGAAGGTAAATAACTGCTGCATAAACGAATCAGTATCATGTATTTGGCATGACATTGAACTGGCATTCATCTCATGAAACCAACATAAAATACTTGCCCTTGTTCACCAGTATGATACAAAAATGTACTTGATGCTATTGTATATGACACAACGGAAGGATTCTGACTTCATACCGTGCACGTCCATATCACCGATCTCCCCACAATTCTGCACAAACATATTTCGCTCTTTTTCACTAAGCAGGGGCATTAACGTGATGAGGCACAAACTCTGATACACTCAAGGATAGCAATACAACAGGTTGTGAAGTACGATCAAAACATCTTCAATCACAACAGCAAAAAAAAAAAAAAAACACTCGGATCAAGTAATTGGGTCTATTCAAATTTCTAAATCTTAACTAGGAACATGTTTACCTCACTCAAATCCGTTGCTAAAATGTATTTAGCTGGAACCGGTACTACTGAGAAAAACACCATTGGATTAACGACGCTTACAAATTGGGCTGATAATTCTGAATGAGAAATGTTTCCGAAATACCAACAAAACTCGTAATCAAATACATAATTAACATTAAATATCGAAACATTATATCGGAATACTAATACATCTTACAATCGGATAGCTACACTACCCTTGGATTAATTAAGAGTACCGTAATGTATAAACATAGTGTCAAAAATGATTTTCTTTCAGAAGTGTACTTTTTCGTAAACAAAACATTTTATTTTGTATTTCTATTGGAAAGTTTGGGCGACAAACCCGGTATCGGAAACTGAGGGCTTCATTTCAAATATCCAGTACATCATACATTTGGCACGCAACATTAGACTGCATTTCGTTTGGGTAAAGCACCGCTACCGATTTTGTTTGCCATATTAATACTATTCTTTGGGCGAGCAACAACTTGGTAGAGTTTCGACATAACCTCTTAAGTTCAAGCTTATTCATTTGAAAGTCAAGAAACTGGATAAAATGTATTTTGTATTTGATGCATATTTCATATATCCGTAGACCTAGATCCGTCGACCTAGATCTTATTTCGGTTTACGCTTCCAGTATGTATATTGACATGGTATATTCAATTCAAATGAGAAAAGGATAACAATTTATTTTGTATATTTAACGGTTTTACAAATGCATTTGTGCAACTGAAGCATATGCGACATGCTGTTGGGTTATATGTTTCATCTGTAACGCATTGATAGAAGTACACATATATGTGCGTATTAATCTGGGACTGATCGAACTCAGTTAATTATTCACGCATGCATTGTGCAATGACAGTCTTCTGATATTCATTTCGGTATGTGTTTAGACTGTACATTTTAGTATCAGCTATACTTACAATGACTCTGTTGCATCGATGATTTGCTCTTTTTACACATCTGACGGTCATGTATGCCCCATTCGCAATGTCTTGGTAATAGGCCACGTCCTATTCACATAAATAAATACATACGGAAATTGGATAAGTGAAGGTTGCTAACCAGGTATATATATATATATATATATATATATATATATATATATATATATATATATATATATATATAAATCGACATGTATGTAGTTTTGCAAGTAAGTGTGAAGATACTGATATACGCCTATTCAAGTCAGCTTGCTGTTTAAATAGATAACTTGGTAACTAGTCAAGTCCTACTATTTTGGTCGATTATGCAAAGGGTTGATTAGTGGATCAGCCATTGGTTATCTCGATTTATAGGTTGGTAGAGAAACATATTACAGTTTCAATATAAACTGATTCTATAAATTCGTGATCAAGATGTTTTGTATTTCATATTTTCCGTGCTCTGTATTGAGTTATATGGGATCGCAATCAGGATTATGACAATAAAAATAAGGCCTCCCAAGTGTTATTTCATTTGAGAGTTAGCTAACATTGCCCCGACTAGCATAGCTTTTCAATTATAGGGGTCTACGCGGTGCTACAACTGGTATGGAAGAAAATTACAGCTTAGGAGTGCAAACAATTAGATCGGCTGTCAGTCATTTGACTGATATGAGCGCCTTACTTTCTATTTGGTTTTAACATTTTAATAAAAGTCATTCATTCAACGATTTTCACGCATTTGCATCTTAAGGTGCAAGCACTTTTGTTTTCTTGGCTTTTGCATTGATTCAGATATTAAAATGCTTGTATTGTTATTCGTTACCAAATTCAGTGCTAGCTGTCTGCGCCTCCAAAATAATATTATATCTTCAAAGAAGTTCTGTCTGATTCAAAGTGCTTAACCATCGGGAATACATTTATTGCGCTGCCTTAGATGGGTGATATATATATATATATATATATATATATATATATATATATATATATATATATATATATATATATATATACTATTATTTAAGGTGGGTCGTGGGCAGTTTTGTCATCCTCAGACGGTTTCGTGGGCAGATAAAAGTTCGTGGGCAGATTTCCATCTGCCCACGAAGCACGTCGTCCTTTTCTGCACTCTTGCCACAAAAATCAATAAAATAAATGCATATTTACGCTGCTGAATGTTAAATATTCGATAAATATTCATCTGCAAAATAAATAATTGCCTTTTTACCTATTTATTTCCATTTTTTCATTAATGAATTGAATTGAATAGCACAACTTGAGTTACCTCCCATTATGTACTAGTATATATTGCACCTTAAAAATAGATTGACCCGGAAGTAGTATGTTTCAAATTTACTGCCCATGATGACAGGGGTCGTTACAAAGAAAATCAAGGGATAGGGTTCTAACCTGTAACAATATAATATGTTAATAGTGTTACAGGTTAGAACCCAAATCTGTTGATTTTCTTTGTAACGAGCCACTGTGCCCGTGATTATTATTGTGAGATATCAAAACTGCCCGGGAACCAGGATGTGGAGTGAATAATCTGCCAATGTCGCCAACAAGCACCATACATATATACTATTTATTTTGATATCTAAGAAGTTTTCAATAATGCTAATTAGTAACATTATAATGAGTGAGCTGTTATATGTCTTTCGAAATACCTCTATTCACTATTGCTGGTCTTGAGCCCAAACTAAGAGGATTGTGGCTGTCATTAGAAATACAAGTGATACCATTTATTTAAATCCAGGCTTAGTAAGTTCATAACTTCACTTAAGTTCATATTATATGCTGCTGCATTTTCTTCTCTCAGTCTACCATTAACAACGACAACAAAAGAAAAATGGTGTTTACTCAGAATTTATTCCTATATTTATCAAAAAATTTGTTTTGGAACAGATATTTTGTTGGAAAAGCTGAAAGAATAAAATTGGGGGAAAATCATGATGGTATAATAATATAATTGTTTACTTATAATAAAAGAATACTGGATTTAGTGTACAACATCCTTGCAATAATTAAATGGCATTGTGAATATGCAGAACCACAATTCTTTAATGTACATGTACTGTTTAAGGTACAAAACTGTTTTGCATACTTCATAACTTATTTCTCTAATAGTGCAAATAATAGGAGACAGAAGACATTTAGAAAGAATTAATTTGTCAAAATAAGTTAAATATCAAGATTAGTTTAATGGACGTTTGAAAATTTACTATTAAAGTAAAATTGCCTATTTTTGAGAGAAAAATCCTAATAGTAATACACGTAATTTTATTTAAATTAGCAGTAATGTAGAGGATGCTGATTTATTTATGAAATATACCATAAACGTGTGTTTCATGTTCATTACTCCAAAGTAAAATACCCAAGAACCACCTCGGAAAATCAGTAATGACATATTCACGTAAAACACAAAACACAATTCTAAAAAAGTGATGGAGATGCAGTTATCAGCTGTGAGTCACATAGATAACACATGTTGAGTAGCAGACTGGATGATTGGTATGGAACGAATTGTATTTGCCTTGTCAGAATAGTTGGTAAAGATTTTAAGAGGACTTCCTGGTTGGAAAAAAGTGAATTGGAGAAATGTATTATTTTTTTCATCGTATGTGTCCTTGTTTCACTTCATTAATAATAATGATATGACTTTTGACAAATCTTTTTGTCCGAGTGACTCAATGCTGATAAGTGTAAAAAAATGTCGAGGCTGCGACAGATGTGTCCTCTGTAGAAATGGGTGTTTATTAAACTAGGTCAAAATTAGGTAGTGTAAAAATAGGAAGTGGAACAATACACAATATGGACAACGCTCGCTGTGGAAGACATTGGGCTGACATACAGACACATCAAGATGTATTTAATAAGATTCATACACATATTATATACTGTTGTATAGCTCTCCTTGTATGCTTCAGATTTATACTATAAACATTGAAGTTTGTGATACCGAGACAAACGGCAATGGAAGATGCACGTATCAAGGTTATGAAGATTGTTAAATTCACAAGCGATACAGAGTCAAATATACCAAAACTTTCATATTGCATTTTCTTACATTTCTACTATCACAGATCGATTTAGACTGATGCGAAACCTATCAATTTATATCAAATTTGTCAAAATCGGGGTTTATTTACTATTGTTATGAGTTATTCACCTGTATGGAAAACGATCGTATAGGAAGACATTAGGCGAAATGACAGACAAAGGAAAATATACTTAATAAGATACATACACATACTATTTACAGTTGTACGGCTTTAATTATATGCTTTAGATATATAGCAATAGCATCGAAATATGTAGTACGATCGCAAAACGGCAATGGTAGATTCACGTAGCAAGGATATGCAGATCGGTAAAGTCGCACCCGATATTCAGTAAAAAGAACAAAACCTTCTATTTTGCATTTTCACACATGTCTAATGGCACAGATCGATTTAGTATGATCAGAAACATATCAATTAAAATCAAATTTGTCATCTGATATCAAATGTGTCAAAACCGTTGTTTTTGCGATTGTTATGACTTATTCGCCCATATGAAAAACTTTCGTATAGGTCGGATCTAGGCGCACGGACAGACAAATAAAGACGTGCTTATTAAGATATATACACACATTTTATAATATTGTATAGTTTTTATTCTATACTTCAGATCTCTAATATTAGCATCGAAGTATGTGCTACAATCACAAAACGGGAAGGGTGTATTAAAGTAGCAAGCATATGAAGATCGGTAAAGTCGCACCCGATATTCCGTAAAAAGTGGAACATTTTTATTTTGTATTTTCACACACGTCTATTGGCACAAATCGATTTAGGCAGATGAGAACCTATATATTAATATGAAATTTGTCAAAAGCTGTGTTTGTTTACTATTGGTATAAATTATTCACCTATATGGAAACCGTTCGGATAGGAAGGCATCGGGTGCACAAACAGACATATGAAACCGTACTTAATAAGATACATACACATATTATTTAATGTTGTACATCTTAAATTATATGCTTCAAATCTATAGTATTAGCATCCAAGTATGTGCTACTATCGCAAAACGGGAAGGGTAGATGCACATATCAAGGATATGAAGATCGGTAAAGTCGCAAGCAATAATGAGTCATAAATACCAACTTTTTTATTATTAATTTTCTCGACTTTTTTTGGCACAGATCGATTTAAACTGATGAGAAACCTATACATTGATATTATATATGTCGAAATATATGGTTGTTTAAGATTGGTACAACTAATTTACCTATATGGAAAATCTTTGTGTTGGAAGGTATTTGGCGCACGGAAAGACAAATGAAGACGTACTTAATAATATATGTAAACATGTTATATGCTGTTGTTTAGCTTTAATTGTATGCTTGAAATCAGTAGTATTAGCATCGAAGTATGTTGTAACCCCCCTCCCCTTAGTACGCTACTGAAAGCAGACTTTGTCAAATGCTAAGAGACACTAATTGCTCGAAAATTATAATTTAAAAAATATTTATGTATTTATGGACTCGTATATTATAACCTTATAATGCGCCTTCATTTTCCATCAGGTAGGTCTCCAGGTCGAGTTGTCATGAAAAACAGGAACCAGTATCGTACATTCTTTACTAAGCGACTTCTCCGATGGTGCAATGTGTCTATAGAGCGTCCGCCTCGGATGCGAGGGGTCGCGTATTCAAACCCCGGCCGAATCATACTAAAGACATAAAAATGGTACTAGCAGCTGCCTCTTTTGGTGCCGATCATTAAGAGGTTAGTGTTCGGATTAGTCGGCCTGGTGTCAGGATAGTGTGACTGGGTGGGACAAGTTTGTCTTATGTCCGCTAAAATGCAAAAGCCTACTGAACCAAGTCGAACAGGTTACGGATTATACAACTTATTTTCGAGGTTTCAGCGCCCCCCCCCCCCCTTAAATGCGTACGTATATTATCAGTATACCTCCATGCTCAAGCCTATGCATTTGGGTTACCCCCACCCCACCCCTCTATGCGTACATACTAAATGGACGGCCCCTAACCATTCATGAGATGGTATTGATTCAAATTTACGAGTGCGATTGTGATGTACGCATTTTCCTACACAAACACGGGATGGTATTATTCAACCGTACATGTCCACAAAACTATATATATTTATAGATATATGTATACAACCATGGTACATCAATTAGGTATCTTATTACATAATGACAGTGTAGTGGTTAGCAAATTTGAGAAATATACTTTTTTATTCAGACACCATGCCAAAAGGAAAGAACTAACTTACAGTTTACGCTGAACTAAATTAAATTTACTATTTTTGTTTCCAGCATGGTCGGAATATGTTTACATGTTTCATATTAGGAAACAATTTGCATTATGGCTAAGTATATCTAAGAAGGAAATAAGATGTTCTTACAAACTCTTATTTTGTTGGTGTATTGGTTACCTCTCAACATATGAACCATTCTTTGCCATCTCACGATTATAATCCGTATGTACTTAAGCGTTGTCTCATTTGTAGTGTTAATTTTTAAATGTATACTTTGCTTGTAAAATGATCCCACTTTATATAAATGTACAAACACCGCAATTGTGATGTGCTTACAGGAATACATTCTTATGAGTTCTACTGAAGTCAGTTATTCAATATAATTTGTAAAACGATATGGACTGATTGATAAAAGTGACTGTTTTCTTTACTTTGGTTTGTCGCAATATTTTTCTAACACAGTACTAATATACACTGGTCACACATGACGCCCCAAAGAAGCAGTTGTAGTTAATTCTTTTTTACCTGTAGTAATGGGATTTTTACAATATATGGCTGTGGCAGATGTACGTCGATTATCAGACAATGGTCGGCTTTTGCACTATTCGCTTATTTCCCTACTTCGAGTGCGGACTGATTGACCGTTAAGCAAAATCTCAATTAATCTCTGCGATTTATGTGCAACGTACGATATTGTCCCCAGTGTTTATTTAATTCCATCATCGTTTAACAAAACTTCTTTTCTTATCCTCTCTAAATCAACTTTTGTTGACCAAAGACAATACATTTTATAAGCAAGGCAGAACGCAAAATCACATTACCCATCCACGAGTACAATGAAAATATGTAAACAAAAATAGTTAATAAAATTCCAAGGTATGTATAATATTGTAATATATTTTGGAGTATGCGCATTTGTTTACCGCTCTCCATTTTAAGGATTCCTTATATACTTGCTTGAATATGGGAAGTCGGTGCTGGGATTATAGTCTTTAGACCAAAATAATTAGCCAATTACTAGGGACAAACGTTACGGAGTGAAGTGTAAGTGAGTTTCAAGATGACATGGTTTACTTTTGGTGAATTCAGGTAAGAGCCGCATGAGTATCCCTGTCACTCAGTAGTCCCTATTCAAATCTAATTGCGTGAATTGATCGTGTGACTCCAGGTGCAGTATTTATGACTGGAGATTGGTAAATTATACAATGGAATCAACAGAAAAGGACTGTTCCGCCGTCGGCGGGCGCCATTTGTTGTTGCTGTGGTGGTAAATATGTTACAAAGTTACAGGCGAAATGAAGCTAAAAATCATGATTTAAAAGGCCTAAGGTGGCGTAGTAAAAACGGTTCCCTGTATTAGGTTGTTGAGTTGTATAGTTTCACGGCGTGAAATACTGGCGGTAAGTTACGGAAAGTTAACGAAGAGAAGCTTTGCAGTTGTGACATTGACATACAATTGGGAAGTTGGGATTTGTGGTCATGTATTAATTAGAGTAACATTACTGATAGATTGGACGCGTTGGACTTTCCAGTTTGCAGAAGTAGTTGTACAGGATTCCTTTGAATCGGGGAAACCTATGACTCGTAGCGGGATTCGCGCAAGGGCTTGACATCGCTCGGTCAAGAAACCCATTTGGTTGATACAATATTTCTTGCGTGATCATAATGCAAATATGTATACTGGCTTGCACTGTTTTCAGCTATGATGTACGATGTTAAGATCTCAGTCGGTCAGGATATTCTTTAACAACGGTATCTTTTATCCTAACACGTCTTTCAATACGGTACCATTTACCCCTTGCAATAAAGTATATCAGTTGGAGGTTGAGGATGAACTAATCGATATTGAATTTCTCTAAATACTGTTTGGTCAATGTTCGGATCTCATTATCTTGTTATTGCAAAAAATATATATTGGTTATAATCAATTACACCTTTAGTTTTATGATTATTTAGACATTCTATATAAATCCAGCATGGTATCAGTTAATATTTCGACGATATTGTTATATGTGACCAGTACATTTGAACATGTATGATTATAAACAGTAAAATTAGGCATTTAAACTGTAGGAAAAGAAATTCTACTGAAAAATGTTTCATCAGCATAAAAAACTAAGGATTGTCAAATCCGAGACTAGCAATATTTTATAGTACCTATATTTGCTCTTTTCAGGCCAAGTTCTCACGTAATGGCTTGTTTTAGTAGATTGCTTGTTTTTGTGTGGGTTTTTTTTTGTGCTCCCACACAAAATGCGCATGCGCGGAATTTATTTTCCGTTGCCATGACGTATAAAAGTTACCGGCCATGCACCAACATTTTTCTTTATACATCAGATTTGCATAACATGATTAAAAGTAGTTATACTTGAACAAAAAGAACCAAAAAAAAACTATAAAGTGTACAGAAAAAATAATTTAATTTCTCGAAATAAAAGTATACATCACTGTTACTTAGATACGATTTTCCACCTATAGAGGACGCCAGCAGGAAATGACGTACATTTATCCCCACAAGACAAAGTACGGGGGGGGGGGGCCGGCACCAGACAGACCCCCCACCCCACTTTTCCAAAAAATTATAGTGTTTTATGTGTATTTATCCCCCCCCCCCATGTGTTGTATGTTTTATATTATGCAAAAGAATTTAGGTCAAAAAAATTTAATTCTCCTTTTCAACGGGGTATTTCTTTTAAAACCTAGTTTTATCTATAGGGTTGTTTTTCCGAATAGGTTTCCATCTTTCCATCACCTGACTTGAAATCCCTTCCCTATACTCTTGGTTGACCTTGGCTAGAGGTCGCCTATATCCCGTGTGTGCTATATATATATATGCTATAGTTTGTGTATGCTATATTTTGCTTCCATGTTGGGATAGCCTTTATTTTTTCCCAAATCTCCCCAGTAATCTTAGGACCTTATAATCGGATCAAGAAAAGGTTTATTTTTATTTATTTAATATATTTTTGAATTTTGGCTAAGTAACGGTGTATTATAATTTAATTAAAAAAAAAAAACTTAATGTGTTCTGTGTGCAAATATATTGTGTCATTATTCACATATTGGATTTGTAAATTGAAATCCGCTGTACTCGAGTTGGAGTCCATACACTTTTTATTTGCTTGTATTTCTCCCACCTAGAGTTAGGCCGTCTCAAATTATTTATTGGATTTCTGCCAAAATCTCTAAAAATGGTTGTTCTTCCCACACACACACACACACACACATACACACACACAGTGGGGATTTACCGTGCAGTGCGAGAGCTGCACATTTTGAGCAAATAGAATTAGAAGAGAGACTTATTAGATCCTTTGTTTTCGTGTATGTATGTAAAGTTTCCTATATGAGGTGTTTATCCCGACTCTTTCATAGCCCCATGACGTCTTATCTCGTACTTTTCCCATATAGTTTCTCTGTCCCGATAATTAGGATTTGTGATAGTTTACGTAATATAATTAAAGTCTATTTAATTATTTAATTTTAATTGTAATGGATAATAAAAAGAAACTGAAGCTGTTTAGGAAAATTTATAAGAAATTAAAAGGGTGGCGGCTACAGCAGATTCCAATCCGGGGTGGGGGTATGAGGGCAAGGGTTCACTTTGTGATGGTCCCCTTTAATGGGAGATTATCCATTGCCCCATCTCCCTCCCCTTCTTTTCACCCTTTGCAGCCCCGTCCCTCCCATTCACAAATCTTCCTAGAAGTTCTTTTTTCTAATTAATTTGAAAGGATTACAAAAAAATTTGCCTATTCATTTTTTTTATGTTTATGACTTGGTCACACGCCATCATGGTTTTAGTTATGTTATCTGTTATTTTTCCTATTAAAGTTTTGTTAAAGTTGCCGTCTTGATATAAAACTTGGTTTCTTCTGTATTTTTATTTCTTGGATATCTCCATAATTAATTGTATCCTGTCTTGTTTCCTAAACTCGCACTGTGCCATCGCATGATATTTTGTGAAGTTCGCACATTTGCACATGAGATATTTTACATGTATGCATATGTCGTGTAGATATTTGAATATCAAGCTTTGTATTTTTGGAGAGCCGATGTTGGTCCAGTACCTCCAAGGTCTGTCCCAATTAACCGAGATATTTCCTCCTCTACTTTATTTTTAATTTTAGATTAATTTTTCCCTTATCCAATTATATGTTTCCTTAGTTTCAATTCCCCAAAGTTCCTCATTTTCCCTATATTTACATAAAAGTTCCTTTATACTTCTAAAGGTCCTTGTTGTTTCTAGTCTTTTTACCAGTTTATTATTTTTGTAGATGTCACTTATGTTTTTCATGCTAAAACCAAACCAGTAAATGTATAAAGCTTCCTAAGGGGTTTTGGGTTGGATATTTACTTCTTTTACATTATAAATTAAATACTAGAGAGGAGGCCTAACTCGAATCGGGAGAAACACAAATAAATAAAGAAAGAAAGTGCGGACCCTGACTCGAATACAGCCTACCTCATTTTGAAAATAGACTTTAATGTGAGAAACGCCACACCATAGTCAATCACATAAAACAAAAGGTTTTATTTTAATTTCAAATGGTAGTATACCGTTCATCTCGCCGGAATTCTAAATTGCAAATTAATTCAAAAGCAACTAAATTTATACCAGGACAAACAAATAAATTTGAAAAGTCCATAGAAAAATATATATTAAGACAACAGAAACAAATCTGACATAGTATTGCTGTCCCTACACACAGACTATATAGCATACACACACCATAGCATTGATACACATAGCATACACGGAACATAGAAAATTCTTGACAAAGATCACTAAAAATCAAGGATATGAAATCTGAAAATGGGAATAAGACCCATGTTTCAGACTACTACCCTTTAGAAAACACTAAGACTAATTATAAACTAAAAGTTTGATCAAAATTCCTTTTTTAAACTTTAAACAAGCACACACATCTTGGGGTATACAAGAGTACATGAAAACACTTTATTTTTTGTGGGGGGGGGGTCATCTGTCTGGTGCCCCCCCCTCCCCCCCCGATACTTTCGTAACTCATACTAGCGAAAGATTATCATTTGCACTCACATTGTATGTTCTTTAAAATAATGATTTTTTTTTTTATTTGCGAGATATCGTCGTATAGTTAACCTGGATACAATATAATCTTGGTCCGTTTGCACCTTGAAACTTATCATGCGTGAATGGCAGGCGCCTTCAAGCAATCTGGTGATATTTTCGTCTCTTTTGCGATATTTTTTTATCTGACATTAGCGATACACACACAGTAAGGATGCATACGCATGCCGGCATCCGCTACATTTACGGAGTTCGTTGATATATTTTGTTCTGTAAATTTCGCATGATGAAAAAAGAAGAAATACATTATAACAATGCAAGGTTAGTTTCTTTTATTTTATTTTCAATCAAGTGTTTGTTTATTGTACAGTGCCGGGGCGGGGTGGGATGGGGGGGGGGGGGCACAAATTCAACACAAAATTAGTTCCTTTCTTATCTGCATGGAATAATGGAGCAAATATGATTGACGATATTGACTAGTAATAACAAGCTTTCAATTTACGCGCGCACACACGAAGGCAACTTGAAAAATAGAAACAAACAATAAAATTAACTGGTAACTTCGCACTTGCTCAAGGCTTTGTAGTTACAATGGGGGGGGGGGTCTGTGCTATTATCTGGTTAGGCATGACTATTTCGCAGAAATACAAACAAATCTTTTGAGATGAGCATAAAATACAATTATTTCTTTTCCTCCATACATTTACGATGCTCTCAAAGGACCCACATATTTAGGTAAAAGTATGACCGTTACCAGGCGTTACCGAGTTGAAAATATGCCGAGTAAACTTACGAATTACGCCACGTACAATGTATAAACAACACTTGGCAACTTTTAATGATAAAAGATGGTGTTTTTATTTATTTACTTATTTATTTAGTTATCAGAACTCTTTCAGAATAACAATGTAACTGCCGATTATACAGCTCGCCTCTAAGAAGATTTTCGTAGTTTCCAACTGCCATGCATAAAATAAGTTTATGCCAAAGTGATCGTGACCTACAAAATGTTAGCCATTGTCACAGGGCATAAAATTCATAAAACAATAAAAAACATTCCTTTTTGTTCTACCAAAGCAGCGGAACCATAATGAGTTGATAAAACACAAGGATATTTGTTGTTATTTTGCAAACCATTGCTAATAAAATCAGCTTCAGAAACTATTATTATTGTCCGCCCTAGAGGAAAGATTTTACAAGGTGGAAATCACTGACTGTCAGTATCCCTGTAATGACAACCAGTATGACAACTATAACTAGTTTGTGCATCAGTAAATAATCTTGAGTAGCCACTGCACCTGAAATGCGTGCAGTCCATTCATCGAATACCTCCTATTCATTCATTGTATAATACACATTTTACTTACTAAGAATACCCTATCACAGTATAAATGTTTAGTCATAAATCGGGAAAGTTTACAACTGTATATGCATATTTATTTCTATTTTAACCGTACTGTCATAAAGGTACTTCTGTGGAGGCTAGTGTGTATATGTCATGATGAAAGCTTATGTCATTAATAGTTTTCTTTCTTTGCTCATTACAAAAAATCAAAATAATAAGACTTTCGTTCATCTTTTGTTAGATTTCATATTTTCTTGAGAATTTTTTTAAAAATGTATCTGGAAAGTAAACATAAAAAATACGATAATTTAAAAAATGAAATTTGGGTCTCCATCTAAAGAATTTATATATTCTTAGTTACTACTCAGTAATTTTTAATTATTCATAAATGATTGTAAGATAAATTAGTTTTACAATGTAAAAGTGCGAGTTTGCTCCATTTACAGAAGGGTTTACTTGCTATTCTCTTTGTATAATTCTCCCAGCTTTAAACTACAGATACAGAACATTACATAAGACAGCGAATTTCAGTCTTAACCTAAAGCTCGAGGCTGGAGAAGAGGTCACTAAATTACCGTTTCCATAATTACACACTGGTCAGATAGAGCAGTCTCCCGCAGGTATCATTCCCTATAGATGAATTAGAGGCCAAGTAAACTGCCTTCATTTCATGAGCTATACTAGTGTAGTATAGATGAAATAAGTTTTAAATTGCAAAAGTTGTCTCTTTTGTAACCAAAGTGCAAATCAATAAAGAAATATAATGACATGTAAAATTACATGAACAGCAATGAAGGATCTTTTCACGAGAGTCGCAAAAGATTGAAACTATTTAACGAATTTCATAAATTTCATTTTAAATAATCTTAAATGTAAGATTATGTTATGTGTATCACATGACAGAAATGATATTCAATAAAAAGCATAAAAATAGGTTACATAATTGACTTTAAATTACATTCGTCATTACACCTTCAATTCATATGTCGTCATGCCGGCATTTGCTGAGTTATTGGGTGTTATTAAACGTATCATATAGTTACGTATGATACTGGAAAATATCATATGGGTATATTAATCTTAAGAGGAGCAACATTGGCTCAGTGGTTAGCGTCTCAGACCTGCGACCGAAAGGATGCAGGTTCAACCCCTGCCATCGGATCAAATCCTCGACCTTATTGGAAAATAATGAGATAACAAGTACATTCTACAAAGACATGGAACCTATTACCTCCACTGAAACGTACGAAATGATCATCTAAATTTGCAACAAGTGATCAGGAGAAGTGCGACCTGTTGAACTCGGAAGTTTGATATGTTACACGTTTAAAAAATTATGATAAACACTTACCGCATTTTGAAGTTAGAAATGAAACTTTTATTTCTGCCATCATTATATATAAACAAGAAATTATAGATGTAGTAACTAGTCTTGACCTAAACAAAACCGCTGGAACCAATCCAATAAGTAATAAACTTGTACAAGTATAGTTGAAGAAATGTATGTTCCATTGCAAATACATTTAAATAAATCACTCCCAGCCAGCGTGTTCCTAACACAGTGCAAGCTAGCGTATGACATACCGATGTATAAGAAAGGAGATAAAACACTACCGTCTAAATGCAGACTAATTGTTGACTTCAGCTAAATTATATACACTATTCATAAGTCCAACCTTAGAATATACTTCTAGAGTCTGGGATAATTGTTCTATTGAAGATTCGGAAAGATCAGAATAAAAGGGGGAAAATCAGATGGAAGATGCACGGATCGTTCCAGATCTATACCCATTAATTCTTCTAGATAGTCTCTTTATGCGGAAACTGCTTGGTTTGCACAACGAAGGAAAAGGAAGAGATTATGCATTATGTATTCGATTATAAATACTCAAGTACCTAACTATTTAAACGAACTTCTTCCACAAAGGAGATATGAGGCATCTAATTATCGTCTACGTTACTCTCAAAGTATCACACCAATCTCAACCAAACTTTATATTTTCACACGACCTTTTACCATATACGATTCGTCTTTAGAACTCTCTGCCTGATGATATCCGAAATCCTCCAAATCTTTCTATTTTTAAGAAACGTTTCTCTAATTTAACTAACGTGTCATCACACAAGCAGAAAGACATCTTATTGTAGGTGAGTAGTCACGTCACTTTTCAATGATAAATCTAGACTTAACCAAGAAGTGTATTGAAAGGTAGAGCGAAAGAGCTGGGATCTTTGGCATTAGGTAAGGGCCAATAGACAAAGTGTTCAACTTCTTCATTATCATAAGCACATGCACACGTGAAAGAGTTAACTAAATTCACCATGTAAATGTCGGATTTCAGGAGACTACCTGCTTGTCTAAGTTTAGTATGTAGGATATTAAGGTGACATTTGTCAGTAGCGTAATTTTAGCGTGATGACCCGTTAGTTGAATTAGAAAAACGTTTCTTAAAAACAGAAAGATTTGGAGAATGAGAAACCTATAAACTGATATCAAATGTGTTAACATCGGTGGTTCTTTACAATTGGCATGACTTATTTGGTTATATACAAACCATCAAAAAACGGCAAGGGTAGAAGCGGGTAGCAAAGATATGAAGATCGGTAAGTCGCAAGCAATACCGAGACAAAAAAGGCAACTTTCAAGGTAGCATTTTCATACATTTATATTGACACGGGTCGTTTTAGACTAATGAGAAACCAATAACTGGATATCAAATAGGTCCAAATCTTTGTAGCTTTTTTTACGATTAACATGACATATTTAGCCTTATAGAAAACGATCATGTTGCAAGGATATAGGCGCACGGACAGAGAAATGTAGATGTACTTAATAAGATACATACACATAATTTTTACTGTTTTATTGCTTAAGTATATGCTTCATATCACTAGTATCAGCATCGAGGTATGTGATACCATCGCAAAACAGCAATACTAGAGGCACGTAACAAGGATATGAAGATTGGTAATGGTAAAGTCGCAAAGGATACTGGGTAAAATATATAAACTTTTCTAGGTTGCATTTTCACACATTTCTGTAGGCATAGATCAATTTAGACTGATGAGAAACCTACCAAATAATACCAGATTTGTCAAAATCTGTGTGTGCTTACGATTGGTATGACTTATTCGACTCTAAGATAAACGTTCGTGTTGTAAAGATCTAGGAGCACAAACATTCAAATGATTATCATCGAATTATATGGTACCATCTCAAAGCGGCAAGGGTAGAGGCACGTAGGTAGAATATAGAATATGATGATCCGTTGATGATCCGTAATATCGCAAGCGACACCAAGTAAAAAATATCAACTTTTTTACTTGCATTTTCACACATTTATATATTTCACAGATCAATTTAGACTGATGAGAAACCTATCAATTGATATCAAATTCGTCTAAATCGCGTTTTTTAAAAATTACTAATGTTATAACTTATTTGCCTATATGGAAAACGCTCATTGAGGAAGACATTGAGAGGACATACAGACACACAAAGATGTACTTTATAAGATGCATACACATATTATATATTGTTGTATAGCTTTCCTTATATGTTTGAGATCTATAATATTAAAATTGAAATATGTGGTACCGTGGCAAACTGCAATGGTAGAGGCACGTATCAAGGATATGAAGATCGTTAAAGTCGCAACCGATATCGAGTCAAAAATACAAACTATTTTATTTTCATTTTCACACATTTCTGTTGGCACAGATCGATTTAGACTGACGAGAAACCTAACAATTGATATCAAATTTTGCTAAATCGGTGTTTATTACTATTGTAATGACTTATTCACCTGTTTGTTAAACGATCGTATAGAAGACATTAGGAGAAAAGACAGACAAATGAAGACGTACTTAATAAGATACACTCACATATTATTTACTGTTGTACAGCTTTAATTATATTCTTCAAATTTATAGTATTAGCATCGAAATATGTGGTACAATCGCAAAACGGCAATGGTAGTTTCACGTACCAAGGATATGAAGATCGGTAATGTCGCACCCGATATTCAGTAAAAAGAACAATCTTTTTTATTTTGCATTTTCACACATGTATATTGGCAGAGATCGACTTAGAATCATGAGAAACGTATCAATTGATATCAAACTTGTCAACATCGTTGGTTGTTTGCGATTGGTATGACTTATTCGCCTATATGGAAAATATTCGGTTAGGAAGGCACTAAACGCAAGGACGTACAAATGAAGACGTACTTCATAAGACGCATACACATTATTTACCGTTGAACAGCTTTTATTATATGTGTCAGGTTTATAGAATTAGCATCGAAAAAATGTGATACGATCGCAAAACGGGAATGGCAGATGGACGTAGCAAGGATACGATGATCAGTAACGTTGCAAGCGATACTGAGTGAAAAATACCAACTTTTCTATTTTGCATTTTTACCCATTTATATTGGCACAGATCTGTTTAGACTGATAAAAATTTATCAACTGATATCAAACGTGTCAAAATCGTTCTTTGCGATTGGTATGACTTATTCGCCCATATGGAAAACTTTCGTATAGGTCAGATGTAGGCACACGGAAAGACAGATAAAGACGTGCTTAATAAGATACATACACATATTTTATAATTATGTACAGCTTTAATTCTATGCTTCAGATCTATAGTATTAGCATGGAAGTATGTGCTACCATCGCAGAACGGGAACGGTATATGAACGTAGCAAGGATATGAAGATCAGTAAAGTCGAACCCAATATTCAGTAAAAAGTACACTTTTTTGTATTCTGCATGTTCACACATGTCTGTTGGCACAGATCGAGTTAGACAGATGAGAAACCTATATATTAATATGAAATTTGTCAAAATCGGTGTTTATTTACTATTGGTATGACTTATTCGTGTATATCGAAACCGTTCGTAGAGGAAGGCATTGGGCGCACGAACATACATTATGAAGACGTACTTAATAAGAAGATACATAAACATATTATTTACTGTTGTACAGCTTTAATTATATGCTTCAAATCTATAGTATTAGCATCCAAGTAGGTGCTACCATCCCTAAACGGGAAGGATGGAAGCATCAAGGATACGAAGATCGGTAAAGTCGCAAGCGACAATGAGTCACAAATAGCAACTTTTTTATTATTCATTTTCACACATCTTTTTATTATTATTATTTTTTTTTTTTTTTTTTTTTTGTTGCACAGATCGATTTAAACTGATGAGAAACCTATAAATTGATATCATATATGTCGAAATCGGTGGTTGTTTACGATTGGTACAACTTATTTACCTATAAGGAACATGTTCGTGTAGGAAGGCATTTTGGCGCACGGAAAGACAAATGAAGACGTATTTAATAAGATATATAAACATGTTATGCTGTTGTTTAGTTTTAATTTTATGCTTCAAATCAGTAGTCAGCATCGAAGTATGTTGTAAACTCCCCCTCCCCTTAGTATGCAACTGCAAGCACACTTTGTCAAATGCTAAAAGGCACTAACTTTCTTGAAAATTATAATAATCAAAAAAATTCCGGATTCGTATATTATAACGTTATAATGCGCTTTCATTTTCCGTCAGGTAGGTCTCCAGGTCGAGTTGTTATGAACAACAGGAAACAGTATCGTACATTCTTTGCTAAGCGATCGCTCAGGTGGTGCAGTGTCTGTACAGAGCGTCCGCCTTGGATGCGAGAGGTCGCGGATTCAAACCCCTGCCGAATCATACTAAAGACATAAAAATGGTACTAGCAGCTGCCTCTTTTGGCGCCCATCATTAAGATATTGGTGCGAGGATAATGTGATTGGGTGGGACAAAATGCTGTATGTTTGTGGCATGATGCCACATTGCTAGACATCATTATAAACTGTCACAATGCAGACATGGTAGCGATATGATTGCATTTTTTTTTAAAGCTACGTTAAAAATTACACACACACACACACACACACACACACACACACACACTTTGCTTGGTTATTTGCTATTTGAAGAGATAGAATATTGTTCATATTTCAACCGCTTTTTATTAATGATCATCGATGTGACCAACATATACGATAATAATAATCCCGATGATGATGATGATGGTTGTTGTTCTGATTTCTGTATTACTACTGCTCCATGGGTATATTATATATCGAACTTGAAAACAGAAGCACTACCAGCAATAAAGCAGCTTTGAAAACAAATCGCACTTAATCGATATCAATATATATTGACATCAAAATGAACGTCAAATGCTCTGTGCAACTGTATCGAAATGAACTATTACATGCTGGGTTTTTTTCTTTTTTTTTTTGGACAGTTTTAGACCGAAAAAAGTAGTACTTCAAGGCTCTGTCTATGGTATAAATATGTTCATGTACACTTTTCCATTGTAACTTTAAGTGTATAGACTGCAAATACGATGAAGCACAAATCGAGGACGTCGAGTGTTAGCATTGGAACAATGTTACTACTTCGGTCGAGAAGGATAACGACCTATATATGTATTCCTGCCCACTACCATGTAGGATGTATCAAACTGTATATTACTCAAGCGCTCTTTGTCGAGCGTGCTGGTGTGTGTGTACAAAAAAAATTGGAATATAATAACTTTAACTGAAATATATACAATTAAATTCTATATAAAAGTGATGCGGCACCTGGGAGTAAAGCAAAAATGGAAGAAACAAATTTCCGGATCGCTACTATCAACAGCAATGGGATAGACAAAGCGAAAGCAGACAAAGTAGCCAAAGAAACAAACTTTGATGTAATAATGATACAAGAAACACACTATAGAATTAAACCAGAGTTCAAAATTTTAGTAGAAGACAAACTTAACGCAATAAAGATATGCAACAATTTTACAAATAATGATATTAGAGTTGGTTGCAACAATAATATTTTTAAAAAGCTGGGAAAGGTTTGAGGAGGGGGGACTTTTTTAAGGGACGGTTGCTACGTGTTAAAATGTTTAATTGGCATATTATAAATGTGTACATGCCAGCTAATAGAAATAAGAAACTAATTTTAAAGAAAACTTATATACCTACCTACAACAATATTCGATGGAAAATCTAATCATAGGGGGAGATTTCAACTGGGTAACTATAAATTAAACCAGTCTAGCAGGATTGATAAATTTTACGGAAATTTTTATGATCCATTAATATATATTAATACTGCAATAACCAACCAAAAGCTATCAGACCATTTCATGCTCACTATTGACCTAAAAATGAAAAAAATAGAAACATGTGGGCCAGGACTATGGAAACTAAATAATAAGATTTTAAATGACAAAGAATATGTCGAAATAATAATTAAAAAAAGAAATTGAAACCGTCAAAACTGAAGAAAATATTAATATAATAATTGATTGGGATGTTTTAAAAAACAAAATAAAAGGAATAAATATTCAGTACTCAAATAGAGGGCGGAAAAACCCCAGAAAAAAAAGACAAACACGAACTCAAATTAGAACTAAGCAAAACAACAAACGACGATGGAGAAAGAAAAAAAAAACGATTGACAGACAAAATTAAAATCGTTGAAGAAGACGAAAATCAGGGGAGAATAATAAGGGCGGGAAAATTTACAGAGATCTACAACGAGGCAAAAAACGTATATAAGCGAGAAGAATTTAGAAAAGGGGGTGATACAATTTTAAACAATATCAAAATAAACAATGTAACCCATACTGTAAAAGAAGATATCCTAAATAATATTTCCAAATATTATAAAGAACTATACACCACACACCACACAGAACATATATTTCAGCACAATCGACAGCTACTTAAAAAATGTCGACTGTGAGATGACATCAGCAGTACATAGAGACCAATGTGATGATGTCATCTCAGATGAAGAAATCACAAAAAGTATATCAACACTCACAAAAGTCACCAGGGAAAGATGGACTCATCGTGGAATTCTACCAAAAGTTCCACGGTGAACTGACGCCGATCTTAAACGCTTTGTATAATAATATAGTTTTAAGTAAAAATAAAATGACTAAATCTATGAGGGAGGGAGTTATCACAATTATATACAAAGGGAAAGGGAATAGAGACGAGATTAAAAACTGGAGGCCTATATCACTTTTAAACACGGACTATAAGATTTTAAGTAGGATTTTAACAAATACAGTAAAGGGTAGGATAAACAAGATAATTAATGTAAATCAAACTTGTGGGGGAGGGATATACAAAACAATATTTTAAACATTAAAACTATAATTAACTACATAAATGAAACTGGTATGATGAGTGCTATGGTACTCTTCGACCAGGAGAAAGCTTTCGACTGATTTGAACAAAACTGTATAAAGAATGTTTTTAAAAAATTTGGTTTCGGACCCAATTTCCAAAATGGACCAAAATCCTACACACTGGGATAATTAAACGGGAAATGCACGAAAGAATTTGAAATACAACGATCAGTGATACAAGGATGTCCACTATCAATGCTAGAATACGTAATGGCAATATAAATCCTACGTCACACGATAAGAAACAACCCAGATATACAAGCAGGGGCGTATTAACCATTAAGCAGACTAAGCACGTGCATAGGACACCAGGGCCAAAGGGGGCACCACAAAGTTGAGAAAAGGGTGAAAAGAAAGAAAGAAAAAAGAATGAAGATTTGTAAAAAAAACTGATACAACTAGTGCAAATTGATCATGATGTTCTGTTTCTTGATCATGGTACACCCTAGGGTTATCTTCTCAGGTGTACGTGGAAAAGAGGGGGGCACCAAGATTTGTCAGTGCTTAGGGCACCAGTGAGCCTTAATCCGCCCCTGATTATACAAGGTATACAAATACCAAACCTAAAAAAGAATTAAAAAATGCTCTAACGTGCATATGATTGCAACATCTTTATAAGAGAGGGGAAATGCTATAAGCGTCGGGTTCCAAAATAAACCACAACAAGCACGAAATCTTAAAAATAGTTAACTGGAGGGGCAACCACCCTGGATTATCGTCCCCCCCCACACACACACACTTACTGAGAGACACTGTAAAGGCTCTAGGGGTTTACTTTGGTAATAAAAAAAGAAGCTGTAGAAAATTATGAACATATTATCAATAAAATAAGAGAAAATGTGAAAATCTGGCCATGGCGCCATTACCTATCATGGAGCGGGCCCAAGTGGCCAAGACTTATTTATACTCAAATATTAACTACATAATTAAATCCATAGATATGGATAATACAATTTTAAACAAAACAGACAACGAAATAATAGATTATATATGGAATCATAAAATGCATCATGTAAAAAAAGAGACATTATATAGGGCCAAAAGTAGAGGGGGCTTGGGGTTGCCGAGCCCTCTACTACTATAATTAACTAACATAATCAATATATTATAAAAAAAATGCACTCAGACCCGGCTACAGCGTGAGAAGCACCGTACATCTACTGGTTCGGCTTCACCTTGAGAAACCGACCAGAGATATACAAAAATAACAAATTAATATAAAAAAATCGAAGTGCCACGCAAACATATGAGAACTAATTTTAAAATATAGAGACAAAACAGATTTATGCAAAATTTAATAAGTAAAAGTCACGCTTGGATTAGGGAGGAGGTAACCAAAAATATAAAATGTAGAGTAGAGCAGGACAACTGAGGGGGTAAATTGGACAAAAAATTGGAAAAATTGGGGAAAATAAGATCTGTCAAAACACAAAGTATAATTTTTAAATACCTGCACAACACCTGGCTAACAGGCGAAGAAACAATCAAACATCGCATGCTGAGGATAATGCCGAAATGCCCTTTATGTAAAACAGCGAATTTCACCAAACTACATACGATTGTCCAATGTGATAAAACTAAACATAATAGGATAAAGTTAATAATGAAAATTTGCAAAAATATAAGTATAACAAAAATAACATTTTATTCATAGATTTAGACTACGAAAACAAAATCGTTCTAAAATGTATAGACTATATAGTAACTACGATGATATCCTGTGGACAGGTGATAAAGATTTTTAAATAAGATACGTGGTAAAAATAAGAATACTAACCACAACAAGAACTCAATACGTCTTACGACGAATAGATACTTACCGTCAGGTTGATATAACGCAATTGATGTTGGAATTGGGGGAGAGAGGGGGAGGGAGGAATAGGTATTACAGACCGAAGTATCGCGTAGCGCAATTGCGACCTGATGCCATACCCATACCCCCTCCTCGCACCCCACAACAGCCATATTTCAAACAAAATTTCAAATTCTATTTCAAATATTTCAAAGAAACCCATATAACTTTTTTTTTAAAGAGAAAATGGAAGAAAGGAAGAAAGAAAAAAATAAAAGAATTTTGCAATTTAATTTTTTTTTTCTTTCTCTGAAAGAAAATTCTAAAGACATATATAGGAAGGGATACAGGGAAAATATAAGGGGGAAGTAAATGGCGATGACATCATGGGGCTAAGTCACAAGGCTCAGTGAAGTGCACAGGCCCATCATGAGTCTTTGAAAACACCCAATGTAGAACATAAACAGACAAAATAAAGACACAAATACATACTGTATAACACTTAGTTTAAAACCCTACTAACTTCTCCCGCACTGCATGGTTGACCACTATAGAATAATGTGGTCTCATAAATACGTTTGGATCTTTCAATAAAGCATAATCAGATAAACTAAATAAAGGAGGCCTAACGCGACCCAGGAAAAACACATAGAGAATAAAGAAGCGTGAACCTTGGATCGAGCGTAACCTACCTATCAACATCTTTAAAGACTATTATGAGGAACGACACATATTATCACTCGAATAATAAAATAGGAAATTATTTTTTTTAAACAAAATCTAAATAGTACACCATTCCATCGTCAAAATTAGAAAACCATAAAACAAATTAAAAGATACAATATAACATCATAAAGGAAGAAATACAACTGGGAAAGATATTTGATCTATACTTGCTGTCTCAAACATAAAGAAAATATAGCATACACACAATATAACACCATTACATATAGCAAACACTGAGACCTAGGCGACATATAGCAAAGGTTACAAAACATTTCAAGGGAAGGAACTTCGAGCAAGGTGAGGGAAACCAGACTCGGACGAACAACCCTTTAGATAACACTGTGGAAACATAAATACCCCATCAAAAATTCTAAAAACTAAATTTTTTATATAAAATTTTGTTTTAATAAAACGTAGAACACATCTGAGGGGGAAATACACAAATATAAAATACTTTTTATTTTTTTTTGGAAATGGGGGCATCTGTCCGTTGCCCCCACCCCACTCCCAAAAAAGTGTGTGTGTGTGTGTGTGTGTGTGTGTTATTATACCCATTACATTACTTGCAAAATATATATGGTGCTGACATTTTCGGCAAGAGGGAGACCTACCGATATTCTGCATATAATTATTTTAATGTTTTTCAGAGCGAGAGTATTGGGGCCTGATCTGTTCAATATATTTCTCAACTGATACAGCAGGTATAATCAGAGGCGTAGCTGGGGGGGGGGGGGGGGGAGGGGAGTACATATGTCCCCGGGCGCCAAGGTACAGGGGCGCCAAAATGAGGCTTACAACGTTACATTATAATAAGTAAACAAGGGTAATATTCAAAAATGTGATTAAACGGGGAGGGGGCTGGGGCGCCAATTTTATAGTTCGTCCCCGGGCGCAAAATATCATAGCTACGCCTCTGGGTATAATAAATACCCCCCCCCCCCCGCGAGTTTGCCACAGAGCGCTCGTGTAATATACGGTTTAATACAAAATACATGATTGTGGGCAGGAATATACAAATTTTGGTCGATATACATGATCGTTGGTATCTATTCAAACGAGGGCCATGAAATACATTAGCAAATTCCTACAGTATTTTAAGGCAGGCGATTACGAATTATTTAAACCACGTTTTTCATCTGTCACAGATTTTATAATCATTTTGAAGTGGCTGCTTTATCTCGAGGAAAACGAGCGGTAAGTGTTATACAAAACAAAATCTTAATAGCAATTTGATCACTTTTGCGTCATTTGACAGTAAGAATAGTAATAAATAGAGGATAATTTCTTTTCCTACGTTAGGCCTAATACCTGGTATGTTTTTTAGTGTGGTACACACACAAAAACAACCCCAAAACAACACTAACAACATTTTAAAAAACCCACAAAAACGAGTGCCGTGCCGAATCCACGGGCTAAAATGCTTTATTATCATTTTTTTTTTATTTATAGCATCAATCACAAATTGAAATATATACAGTATTAGCGTTGGAAAAGAAAGTTTTCTTTTTGTTATATTTTTTTTTCTCACCCTAGCGAAACACTTTCTGCAAATGACCTTAATAAAGAAAAATAATAAATTAACCTAAACCACTTTGAATGTCGACCGTATCTTTTATTTACACGGCATCATGCGCGGAAGAAAATACCAACTGAACCGGGATTTCAGACAGCAGATGAATTGAAGTTGATTCATTGAACATCATTAGCAATTGTACAATCAAACAGATGCAACAATGAAAAGTGGAACTATGAAAAATCGAGAATGTTAGATTTGCGAAGGATTTATTCCGAATCATTGTCTGCTAATAGAGAATTCATGTCAGTTGCTGTGTCGGCGATGCCCACACAGCGCGCCGTCCAAATGTGAAGTTGCGTTTTGCTGACAGACATAACACTGTGCCATAATTTATCTGATGGCATGTAAAGAAGCTGCTTAAATTATAGTATTTAAAAGTTTCTTCATTTTGTAAGAGCTCAAGAAATTAATTCTGGTTTGAAAGACAAGATGACGGTAAAACTCAGAAGACGTAGCTGTACAGTGCCGTTGGTGTTGGAGACATCATAATAAAGGTAACTGCGTTAACTTCGCTTTTTGTTTGGTAGTTTGTTGGATATTATCTTTTGCTGATCTTCTTTGAGCTTGGAGTAAATTTTACATTCTGAACATTTTTATTTGCACTTATCTGCTTAATATGTATTGCTGAGATATCATATAGAATATGAAGTCAGTATAATGGTACTATATTTTACATATTTGAATGATAAAAGACTGGTAAATGATATAATGATAAACTACAAAATAAATAATTTGCCCATTATCCCAAATATGTTAATTAAAACAAACATTGAATGTAAATTCAGATATAATGAGCAGTTGTAAGAAGTAAGAAATAACATTTTATCCATTGAACCTGTTATGTGTTATCATCATCAGTTTTAAAATAAACACATGGAGACAAGTTTGCTTAAATTCTAAAATTAACACACACACACACACACACATATGGTATTTTAATCTAATACAGAAATGGTGACATTGATATATGCAGACCAATAGTTTTTTTTCTTCTACAGATATAAATTAAAAAGCCTAATTCTGAGAGTTTCACCTACAACATTCATGATGGGAAAGGGCCACTAATTAAGAGCTGACATATGTGGAAGAAAAATACCATCCATGTTGAAAAGGGCTAGAGGTAATGTGAGAAAACATAATTTATCAATCTTATTTAACATTATTGTTGATATTTTATCTCAACTGGTCAAAAGGCTAAGTGGGTTTATGTAATGGTCCTGAGTGTGTTATTTATTTCACATCCCCTTCTGTCTTTCAACAGTAAGAAATTAGCTACTTTGGAGTCCATAGTTCTGATCAATTTGTTTATATAAAACTTGGTTTTGGGCTTAAATCAACATCTTGGATAAATCTAATAATGAGCAAAATCCAAGTATATACATGTGATCATGTATAAGATTAGTTGAGTTTTTTAACCAGCCTAAAAGCCATACTTCCACAATATAGGCTAAAATCATTAAGTTGTCCTTGAAGTTTGATGAGTGTTAACCATTAATAATAATAAGGTGATCTTTCATCTGAGTATGTTACCACCGCATGCAATATTTATACATGTAGTGCAGTTTTTACTAAACTTAGAATACATGCTTATATAAATGAGATCTAGATTGAAGAAGTGAAGATGCATACAAATACATGAGGTTATAACCACTACTGCTGATTCAAGTTTGATCATGCTTGGCCATTGGGCTTATATAGTCAAGTTTCACAATGATGCTTATTATGAGTGTGATAAAGGTATGGTAGTGAAGTGACCTTGCATCTGATTGGCAGAGTTTCTTATGATTTGCACAACAGTGTTTATGATCCAATTTAGATCTGACTTGTTTAATTATTTGCTTGTATGTCTGAGGCTATAAGCAAAATCTATGCATATAATGTGGTGGTTCTACATCTCACTAGCCATTCTTGCTACTGCTCTTAAAACTATTTCTCATTAATTTTATCAGACTTGGTGAATAGATTTATCTCATCAAGATATAGCAAAAGAGCAATTTTGTAAAAAAAAATATTCATTCATATTAAACTCAAATTCTGCATCTGATTGGTTGACCTTGCAAATACTATAAGGGCTCTATTTCTGACAAAAAGATTATTTTGATCTAATGTAGCAGAAATGCTTATATGATCAAAACATTGAACATATTTGATGACAAATAAGAAATAGTTTTTCATGCAAATTTGATAAACATTGATAAATCGGTTCATATCATTAAAAGCTTGGAAGAGTTTGATTACATGCGAGACCATCACATATTAATCATTCTTTATTTAGAGAATTATTTTTGTCAGGATTTAGTAAAATATGTAAAATCAATATGGACTGGTTTTGTTATGTACAGCAACACTAGTTGTTTACTGAGTACTGAGGGAATTGGAGTAAGGCAAGGGTACATTGCAGTAGGTAACCTGGTTGACTTGATAACAGGATTTTAACACAAACATTTTTATCAGGAGTCTAGCATACTAACCATTGATTCACTGCAGATCCTACCCCCATTAGTTACCTTTTAATACATAAAGCATTTGGGTTTTTTATGTCACAAATCCCATAGGGATTAAAATTAACATCATAGGTCTCACTGGATAGTTTCGTATTTTGACATCCCTCTAATTTTTAAGGTAGAAGGCATGAACCTAATTATCACAAGCCTAGCATTTATAAATTTACACATAAGCTAAATCTATAATGTGGTTCAGATTTACTTTGAGTTAGGCATGGAAATAGGTTGGCTTGTTGGTGACTGCCTGTCACAGTTAGATGAGCATTGGAGATCATATGCGTAACTTAGTCTGCAAATGAGCTGCCGACTTTTATTTGTGTCTGCTACAGAGGTAAATATAAAAAAATCTTGATGGTAGAGGGGTGATGAAAAGTATGTTAATTTGTTATGGTACTAGTGAACTTTATTCATGCATAAGGCACATACTGATTCTTTTAGTTGCCTTGTCACAGAAAAATATTGAAAATAGCTATTTCTAGTAAAAAATGAATGTAAAATGTACCTGCATCCTTTGACCCTACCAGAACCAAACTAAAAGCTCAAATTTGTGCAGCTGCTTTTGCTCATCACAAACATAACTGGGAGTATAACTGCTAACCCTACCCTCTAGCACACATTTAAGATCTTTAGAGTTTTTAAATACAGCCTTCTAATTATACAAGTTTCATTACATTGGTCAATAATTAGTCACATGTGATGACACTTGTAACTAATGAAACCACAGCAACTGAGAGCAGACTAAGCACTGATATTTATATGGTACAGTGGCAATATACAGTCTCTCTGCCGCAACACATGAAACAAACTGGACAAATCTGAAAGCCTTGAATTTGACTTTATTTATCTGTATGGTAGAACAGAACCTGAGTTGAAAAGCTTTTAAAGAAAGACCTTGATATCAAACCTAATAATAACTGCAGGAGTTATATCATGGATAATTAACCATTCTCTCAGTTTCAAACTGGGCATTCCATCCCATGGGGTTCTAAATGTAAACCAAGTGTAACTGATATCCTAATGAACTGTAAAGACCATAGCAGCACAACAGCAGGGGACCAGATATGTCCAGATCCAGAAATCATAGACCAGTTTCAAACTGATGATGAACCACATAAAAATTACACATCTGCTAGAACTTATGTTATGAAGATAACTTAAATTGCATTATTATTAATCCTCCTCCTCACATTCATCATAATTGAGATGCATCATATATGTTTTATTGTAAAATAGTTTATGCAACATAATTCAGTGAAGACCTTTGCTGCCAATTTACCAGTGAACCATTTGTTTCAATGAACATATTTTATGTTGTAACAAGGAGCATCATTTAAACATTATGATACACTTATCATACCTGTATATGAAATCTTAATACTAACACTTATACTTGCAATACTACTACTAATAAAAACACCTGCATTGATAATTTGATTATGTTCAATTGGACTTGTATCTAAATGATCACCAGCTGTATGAAAAGACATATTTTAATATATAGATATTGGATGGAATACTAGTTACCACAATTGAATAGTCATATGATAAATGATATATTATTTTAAACAATTTATATTTGCAGTGAAACATACTTTTACATTATTTTCACTTAAATTTCATTTATAGAGCAGTATACTCTGCATTCATTAAATTACTGAAATGGTTAATAATACAACAACAAATACTGCAACTTCCAGAATCACAAAAATCAAAAGATATAAAGAAGATGTAGGTATTATTTTTTATGATTTAATTATGTTTATATGGCTGAAACATTTAAGTCGCAAGCATCAAAACAATCCTTATGAATAATTCTCCTGCTTTTTTCCCCACAGAACAGTATTTATGAGTGTCAGAGTCTCTAACAAGTCCAGCCTCCCCCCCCATGATAAAAGTGAGCTATTTTAAGAATGCACATTACATTTTGTAAACATAGCAACCAATGTTATGCTGAATGACAGGAACATGAAACTAGCCAGAATTATTTCTGAGATATCAACAATGAATTTTACAATTAGAAAAGGGAGGTAACTCATCAGCTTCATAAAGGTCAAAGGTCAAAATGTAAAATATTTGCCTATTGTTTAATATGGAAGAAGCGAATTCACTTTCTCTTCATTTATTTTTTTATTTCATTGCAAATAAATGAAAAGAAACATTTTCAACATATATTTCTGTCACTTATTGCAACAGTTTTAAATTTAAGTTGACTCTATTCCTATATTCTAAGTCTTCTAATTTCCCCATAATTAAGGTCACTACTCACACAAACATACCTCATGGCAAATTACGTAAGCAAGAGAAAAATGATCATAATTAGCTTATTTTCATGCTTAAATGCAATATGAATGTACCATTTTATTCAGAACATCATGCATAATTATATGAAAATAAAAAAAAATAATTGCAAACATTTTTTTATTTTCTATAAAGAAGATGTAGGTATTATTTTTTATGATTTAATTATGTTTATATGGCTGAAACATTTAAGTCGCAAGCATCAAAACAATCCTTATGAATAATTCTCCTGCTTTTTTCCCCACAGAACAGTATTTATGAGTGTCAGAGTCTCTAACAAGTCCAGCCTCCCCCCCCCATGATAAAAGTGAGCTATTTTAAGAATGCACATTACATTTTGTAAACATAGCAACCAATGTTATGCTGAATGACAGGAACATGAAACTAGCCAGAATTATTTCTGAGATATCAACAATGAATTTTACAATTAGAAAAGGTAGGTAACTCATCAGCTTCATAAAGGTCAAAGGTCAAAATGTAAAATATTTGCCTATTGTTTAATATGGAAGAAGCGAATTCACTTTCTCTTCATTTATTTTTTTATTTCATTGCAAATAAATGAAAAGAAACATTTTCAACATATATTTCTGTCACTTATTGCAACAGTTTTAAATTTAAGTTGGCTCTATTCCTATATTCTAAGTCTTCTAATTTCCCCATAATTAAGGTCACTACTCACACAAACATACCTCATGGCAAATTATGTAAGCAAGAGAAAAATGATCATAATTAGCTTATTTTCATGCTTAAATGCAATATGAATGTACCATTTTATTCAGAACATCATGCATAATTATATGAAAATAAAAAAAAATAATTGCAAACATTTTTTTATTTTCTTTAAGGTGGCGCTATACAGTTTTGCATTTTGCATAGGGTTAGGAATTTAAAGAAAAAGAATGTCCCCGGCTTTCCTCACTGGTTATACTGGCTATTTAAAAAAGACCTTGTATATCTTAGGTATAATGCAAAGAACCTTTAATTCCCTTTATTCTGGTGTATGATTGATGGGTGTACTATGGGTTATAGAGTATACAGCTTGGCCTTACTTCAAATGTGCACCTTTCAAAAAAGTGCTAGCTCTACTTGGTCATTTTCTCTTCCTGAACTTCAGAGGTCATTTGTATAAAAAAGAGCCGATAACTTTTTTTACATTTTATATATTTGGTAATTCATTCATTGCACTTTCAGAAGCTGGTATTGTCTAGTCTGGCAAAATTCATTTTCCCTATTTTAATAGCTGCTATGTATAGTGTACTTTAGACTAATTCAGACTGATTTTTTAACACAAGGGAGCAGTCATTTTAGTTAGCAGTGTGCTTAAATCATGTAAAATTTCCAAAAGTACAATATCCAAAAGAAATATCATCCACATTACATTAATGTAGCATAGAGGTATGCAAACATTCTCTCCACTGTGCATGTTTTAAATGCGAACTACTTCACCTTACATACGTCACTCTCTCAAAAGTACATATTATCTGGTGAGCGCCACCTAAACAAAAACTTCCCTACATGTATCAACAGTTGTCACTTAATAGACAGAACTATGAAGATTTAGAATAGGATGTTAACAAATTAGGTATTCAAGTTAAAAAGAAAAAAATACCAAGTAAGCTACTACCAAAAAATCAATAACAGTGAATTTTAGCACATTCCCAGGAAACAGAATATATGATTTTTCTTAACTTGATCTGATACATCTTAAATCTATAGAAAATGATTCATATTGTATGACTAAAATATTATGTAAACAAAAATTCCATCACTTTTTTCAGATGCAACATGCATACCCCAACCCATCCTTCTTGATCATAAAGTATACCAGCATTCCACTATAAGATGGGGAGCTGTAGTGGCTCAGTGGTTAGCTTTCTGGACCTGTGAAATAAGGTAGGTTCAAATTCTACCATCAGACCAACCTGGGTTAGCTACCATGGTGTGTCCTTGGGCAAGGCACTATACTTAAAGTGCCTTGGCACTAAATAACTTACTTGTGTTGGTTTACCATAAAAGGCCAAACCAAACACAAAAAAACAACAACTTTAAAATATGAGTTTTGTCAATACTAAGTAAATGAAAATCATACTGAAGAAATGTTTTTGTTAATACAGTTTAATGGATCTAAAAAATCTCTTTCTTCTGCAGGAGTTTAAAATGTTAAATGAAAAAGGTCATGGTACACATTGCTTTGTTCGTACACATCAGGCTCCGTAAGCCATATCCAACTAAAAATTTTAGTAGAGTCTGAATAAAACATATTTTAATCTGGATGATAATATTCTTTCTCCATTCATATATTACACCACCAAGATTGATCCAAATAAGATTACATTTTACTATAACACTGAGGATGAGTATGACTCTTAACAACTGACAAATGTGGAGAGAATGGAGTTAAACTGAACTTTGATTTCTTTTCAACCATAGCACAAGATGATCATTTATTATGAAAAAACCTGAATAAAGTTGGAGTTCATAACCATGACAGTCTTGATACAATATAAATTCAATATATTATTGTTGTCTTGAGGTATAGTTCTGTATATTACAATCTCACACAAGATCAGGGTATATTTTAGTACCATACAGTTAATTCGGGATTGTATTAATACCTATTCTGGTGAATGAACATTAAATAAGATTTACTATTTTGGAACCAGTTGCAATAAAGTTTACTAAACAAGAGAAAATATGACTTTACTATAATATCTAAAATGTAAAATCTGCAAACAGAATACTTGCTTGACTTTACACTTCAACTATATCATAATATTTATTTGAAATGAATTTATACAAATGGCATTAAATTGGGTTTCAGGCTGGTAATGACAATGGTAGTAGTGAATAGGGACGGTCTAGGGACTAGGGAACTTCCATGTTAAAAAGGGTATATCCACTCTGGGGACTATGTAATTTAACATGGGAGAAAAAAAAATATCCATTCTAGGGACAAGGGGAATTTAACATGGGAGAAAGAAAAAAAACTATTCACTCTAAGGACAAGGGAAATTGAACATGGGGAATAAATCGTGGGACTGTCTTGGGACTAAGGGAAATGGAACAGGGTCGGGACCCTATTTTAATAAGGTCCCGACCTGATGGGTCTATGAAAATGGAACAGGCGAAAATTGAAACAGGGAGGGGTCTCTATTTTTTTATTATTTTTGTAAACAAAAAATAAAAAAAGGGGTAGGCAATTGAAAGTCAAGATCTTTTCGAGAGATAGGAATGGCCCTGAAAAGGGCCTTTGGTTTTATGTTAATATACCCTTAACATAAAGGGCATCTGTGACATCTTCTTCTTGACCTTAGGCTGCGCCTGACTGCAGGACCATAGATTAAGACTCTTTTGAGGCATCCTTGATGCTCCATATAAGATTCTTCGCATCCACAGGCTGGTGTCTGTCCTGTGGATAACTGTCCAGTTGGATCGGACATACATTGATATGTCCGTCCGGAACATCATCGAAGACACAAGCGTTGAAGATTGTACGTCGGTCCACATGTTGGGGTGCTGAGTAACAGGTGAAGGAATGCAGTGAACTGTACTTATTTATAGGGGGAGGAAGGATTGAAACGGATTGAGTTTGTTGACCAATCCAAACACGCGTTACAAAATTCAGTCAGCCCACGTCCAATCCGAAGAGAGCAGTCTGTGACGTCACATAGTCTATATAGATTCGCTAGCGCCTGTGCGCAGTCAATCTAAGCGACAGTTTTTCAACATGACGGAAACTCAGAAAACGATCAGTTTGGGTGCACTGATGGTGGAGACTACCCAAGGGAACCCAGACTTACTTTCAGAAGAGGTGAATTGGGATTTTGTGGATTTTTTTACCTTGCAAGAATTTGTTCCTGAACCTTCGTCACCTTCTCCTTCATTACCGCACATGGAAAATTTTAGACAGAGACAGAAAGAAGAATTGGAGAAATTTATACAACAGCAAAAGGAAGTGGAACAAGCTTTTCTCCTACAGCAACAGCAGCAAGAAGAAGAGGTAAGAAAAAAACAAGAAGAAGAAGAAGCAGCAGCAAAGAAACAAGGGTGTCAAAATCAAACGGTCACGGTACTGTTAGACATTTTAGCGGAGTTAAGAAGTCTGAAACAAATGTATCAGACTTCTTTATTACGGCCGAAGAGAATACGACCTTCCCAAGCTAAACACTCCAACCCTGTGACTACGCCTACTGCACCACCCTTAGTGATTTCAACGAAATCATCATCAACAGTACGCAGTCCAGAAGTAGGCCTTGGCCATGGCAAAGGCTTAAGACAGTTAAAGTTGATTGTTTAAACTCACCCCTTACACCAAAAAAGGCCCTTTTCAGGGCCATCCACGTCTCTCGAAAAGAGACGGACTTTCAATTGCCAATAACTAAAAAAAACCATTTTACCCAATAGTACCTGTCTGTGTATGAGTGTGCGTGAGTGTAGGTTCTTATTTTAAAATCAAAACCCAAAGACACTTACCTTTTATAATTAATTTATTCTTTTATAAATATTTACAATTCACAATTCACAACAGAGCACTTTAAAAAGTTCATAGACTTATTCTGTCTCATTGTTCACTCTCTGTTTTTTTAATTTCTTCACCGTCATAGTCTTTTCCTCCTCTTCCTCCTCACTTTCTTCCCTTCTTTTCTTCTCCTGTTTCTTTTTCTTCACCTGTCTGTTTTCTTCCTCTTCTTCTTCCTCTTCCTCTGAAGAATCCCTCTCTTCTTCTGACTCCTCTTGTTTCTTTTTTGGGCAGTCTGGTGACCAATGTCCTTTTTCTTGACAATAATAACAGGTATCTTGACTTTTGTCTCTTCTAACCCCTTTTTTTTCTTTTTTGACGGTCTGGACACTCTGAAGACCAATGCCCTTTCTTCTGACAGATATAGCAAGTATCTTGACTTTTATCTTGAAAGGAAGGAGAGTAGTCCCTCGGCTGGTCTGAAGAGAATTTTCTAATGACCCCTCGCAAAGCTCTGATGAAACGTTCGATCTTGGTAGTCTCTTCCATCGTTGTGCTCAGTTTGAGAGTGAAATGAATAGTGAAAGGACAAGACACATACCCTTTATATACACTGGTCTGCTATGACTATAAATTAGTCCATGGTGTTTAAACTTTAGTCATTTGACTTTTTGCTATCGAGATGAAATGATCCAATTCATTTGAGAAGAAAGAAGAAGAAAGTAAGAGGCAGAAACGTGATCTATCGCCTCGTACCAGGGCTGAAGTCTTGGCACAAATTCATGCCAGTGATTTTGAAGTGGACATGAGTGAACCAGAATCCAAACCCTCTAAACAAAGTTTACCACCGTTAGTCAACCCTGAAAAGTACTATGACATTCGAGAGACGGAAAAGCGTCCCTCTAGAAAATTTAGAACTACGGCTTACAAATACACAGTGAAGTTTAAAGATTTCAAGTCTGAAGTACTGTTAGAGAAAGCAGAAGGGTTCATCACCGACATGTGGGATTCTTTGCTCACCACACTCAAGCGACAATGTCAACCCAAAGAAGATGATCGCTTGAGACTTTCCATACAACATGACGGCTTGAAATCCCCTGTTTGGATCGAGTTTAGCAGCCCTGCAGAATTGACCACTTCCAAAGTCATGGACAAGATTCAACACGTGCAACAATCTAATGACCAGTTTGACATCACCGATGGAAAAGCCACACTGGACATGACCCACGTCTCTCCTCCTCAAGGGACCGGACAATGCAGAAAGACCTTATTGGTCAACAACCTTCGCATTACCAAAACAAGTCTTGTCCAAATTAATAATTTTCAAGACCACATGTGTTTAGCCCGAGCCATCGTGGTGGGATGAACTTATGCCGACAAGAACACATGGTAGAATGGAAAAGAGCCTGGGAGAACATTCGAAAATCGAACCGAGCCAAACAACGAAATGAAGCAGAACTTCTGTTACAACAAGCATGCCTGTCCAAAGACACATCCTGTGGCATTCCTGAGATGCAAAAATTGCAAGATGCCCTAGCTCCACGATACACCTTGAAAGTGCACCCTCAAGAAGTGCGCGGGTCTCTGTTGTTTCGAGGGAAAGACTTTAAGGATGGAAAATACATTCACCTCTATCATCACGATGACCATTTCGATACCATTACCACTATCACTGGATTCCTGGGATACAAATATTACTGTGAGAAATGTGACTTATGATGGTTATAATAATCGAGAGCAACACAAACATTGTGGATCGAAATGCTCAGGATGTTTGGCCTCTCAACCCTGTCTGAGCGAAGGGCAAGAACCAGTGCATTGTCCTGCTTGTCTGCGCACATTTGTCAGCCCTGCCTGTTACCAACAACATCTGAAGATGCAAGGTTCACAGAAGAAATGTGCTTGTCAACTCCTGAGATTGTGCCCAATGTGTGGACAAGGTCTATGTATCAACAGTACCAAGGCACACGTATGTTCAGGAAAGAAAAAATGTCACATTTGTCACTGCATCGTGGACTTGGAACACCAATGCTACATGCAAAAATACCAATCCCAACCAGAGAAAGAGGATGGTCACAAGAAGAAGAAAGGCAATTTCATCTTTTTCGATTTCGAATGCATGCAAGAGACCGGTATTCACATTCCTAATTTCTGCGTGGCTCATCGAGCGTGCGAGAAGTGATTCAAGAACCTATCTTGAGTTATTGCCCTCACTGCAGTAAGATTCCTGGAGGGCGTGAAAAATCTTTCAAGGACCGAAACACTAGCCGATTTCATACAATGGGTCTTAGACCCCATCGACAAGACGTGGAGCCAAGAGGACATCGAACATTATTATGGAGAATGTCATCACCATGCCACGGTGATGGCTCACAATTTCTCCGGATACGATGGACAGTTTCTTTTGAGATGTTATACGGAACGTGGCATCGAGCGTCCTAAAATCACTTTGAACGGAGCCAAAATCATTTTCATGCAAGTGGGACAAGTGCAGTTTAAAGATTCGATGAGCTACTTAGCCATGCCTTTGAGTCGAATGCCTAAAATGTTTGGAATGACAGAAATGGCTAAAGGGTACTTTCCACACTTTTTCAATACAGAAGCCAATCAACACGCCGTTCTACCCCATTTGCCTCAGGCTCACTATTACGACCCTGACAACATGCGTACCGAACGAGAAACTTTCTACGCTTGGTACCAGGCTCACGCCTCCGACCCTTTCGACTTTCAGGAAGAAATGCTAAAGTATCGTCGTTCCGACGTGGACATTTTACGGCGATGCTGTGGAAAATTTCGAGAACTGTTCATGGAACACGGAGGGGTTGATCATTTAAAAGAGGCTTGCACCATTGCCAAAGCGTGTTCCTTAGTCTACCGACAACGATTCATGCTTGAAAACACTGTGGCTGTCATCAGTCCTCAAACAACCAACTATGTCAAACGTCAATACTCGGTCAAAGCCCCAAGCTGGTTGCATTACTTGTGCGACAAGGAAGACAAATGGATTCAGCATGCCCGCAACGGACAGGGCGAAAAGATCATCGGAATGCATTCGGTCGATGGCTGGGACTTAGAAAACCCCAAGATCATGTACGAGTTTAACGGTTGCTTATTTCACGGATGTCCCGTCTGTTACCCTGACCGCGGCACTAAAAATCAGTTCTTACAACGAACCATGGAAGACTTGTACCAGGCCATTTGTCAGCGACGCCTAAAGTTAGAACAGGAAGGATACCAAGTGGTGGAAATGTGGGAACGCAAATACAATCACCGTTTGAACACCGATCCCGAGTTTAAACGTCTCATGGAAAGTTACCAGTTCATGGACCCCCTGAACCCAAGTGATAGTTTGTACGGAGGAAGGACCAATGCCACCTGTTTGCTGTACCAAGCTGACGAAGAGAAAGGAGAAGAAATCAAATACTTGGACGTGTGTTCACTGTATCCCTACGTGTGCAAATATTGTTGCTTTCCTGCAGGGCACCCACAATTGTTCACCGAACACATCGACCTAAAAAACATTCGACAATACGAAGGCTTGATCAAGTGCAAAGTTTTGCCTCCCACGAACCTATACCATCCCGTCTTACCTCGCCATTGCCAAGGCAAACTTATGTTTCCTTTGTGCCGTACTTGTGCTGAAACGTGCAACCAAGATCAACCTTGTCATCACACCCAGGAAGAACGGGCCTTGACGGGGACATGGGTCAGCGTAGAATTGTTCAAAGCTCTGAACATGGGATACCAACTGTTAGAAGTGTACGAAATTTGCCACTTTCCCAAGACACAATAATTCCACAAGGGTGACCCCACGCAGAAAGGCATTTTCGCAGACTACGTGGATGCCTTTTTGAAACTGAGCAAGAAGCCAGTGGCTATCTGTCCTGGTGTCACACTCCCGAAGACCAAAAGACATTCAGAGAGAAATTCTGGGCACAAGAAGGCATTACTTTAGATCACATTGAGAAAAACGAAGGCAGGCGATTGTTTGCCAAAGTGATGTTAAATTGCTTGTGGGGTAAAATGGCACAATGACCATGTTTACCCAAGACGGAGTATTTGACCGAACCTTCCCGCTACTTTCAGATGATTCACGACAAAGCCAAATTCATGAAACACGTGGACGTCGTTCGTGAGGATTTGATCTTGGTGAATTACGAAGAAGATCTGAACTTTGTAGAAGATGACCCCTTTGGAAATGTCATCATTGCAGCTTACATGACAGCTCATGCTCGCTTAAAATTGTACGAAGCTTTAGAACTGTTAGGGGAACGTGTCTTGTACTTTGACATGGACAGTTGCATTTATATCGATCACCCGAGTCAACAGCACCCTGACATCGAAGGAGACCGTTTAGGAGCCTGGACAGACAAGCACCCCGATGACAAGATTCTAAGTTTCGTCAGTGGCGGTCCCAAAAATTACAGCTACGAATACTGGGACAAACAAGGAGAAGTGCACACGAAGTGTAAAGTGAAAGGACTTACTCTGAATTATCGTACCAGTCGAGTGGTCAACTTTGGTGTATTGAAAGAAGCCTTGCAGTCTAGAGAAAGTGACCACCTATCAACCCAACAAGATTGTACGTTTACCCACACACCACATCGTCAGTCGACCCTTGGAAAAAGTCTATCAAATCGTGTAGCAGAAGCGAGTGCGGCTTCCCACCCACTTTACTTTGCCGTATGGACATGTCGGTATAAAACATTGGTTGTAAGAGGATAGCCACCCACCAGAAGGATGACTTCGCCACAGCAAGAATCGAGTGAGAAATCCAGTGAGAACTCCAAGTTCAAACCCTACCATTTTCCAGTCTTCTTACCTGACTATTGTGATTGTGCCCGTCGATTGGACACGTTTCAAAAATGGCCTACGGATAGGGAAGGATTACCTTCTTCGTATGTTTTAGCTAGAACAGGATTTGTCTACTTCGGACCTGAGTCAGGATTGGGATACGAAGTACAGTGTTTCGCTTGCGGACTGAAGTTACGAATGGATCTATGTATCTACAAAGATTCAGCTATTCTGGAACATACTCGATGATCTCCGCACTGCCCTTACCTTTCAATGGCCTTTCCACCCATTAAACTACGGTACAATTATGACGGTACCTTAGAGACGGTACCTTCCAAAACTAGACGTAAACACATTGCATCCTATTTCATTGTTGTTTCTTTTCCACATAATAGCTTATTTTTTATAAAATGTTAAACTTTACTAATCTTTTTTCAAGATCACTTTAGTTTGCAAAAATATATCTTGTCATTTATTGGCATTCTACATTGAATTTTGTAAACTAGCTATAAACCTGACCTAATTACTCAACTTAACTGCTGACAGAAACAGTCTACAGTAAATGTATTTCATTTCTATAGCTCGATGGATAAACATTACATCTTTTAAAGCTGTGCACAGAATAGGCCGACATATCACGAGTCAGGAAAACATGGGGGTGGTATCCCCTGTGTCCAAAATTAATATCATTTTGAATAGAATATTCTAGTGACAATTGCCTCTTTTCAAATGGTAAGCATTGCTTTTTTTTATTTTCGTCAATCTGTCAAATTCGGTATGCATTTTGCTTTAATATTTGAGATGGAAACCTTAGGTGCATAGAAATGTCAGACAGCATTGTACATCATGGATGGTGTCCAACATACTTTTATGATCATAAAACAAAATCCCATTTTTTAGTTATGGCCACTGATTTAAAAAATATTCATCCAAGCTAAATATAATAATAATAATAATGAGGACTTTGTATAGCACCTAATCTTTAGAAGCTCTAAGCGCTTTGCAACATTAGACAACATAAAAACATACACAATGATATGATTACAAAAACAAACACCATGAAATTAGAAAACATAAAAAACATGCTGAGAATATTTAAGGTAGTTAACATTATTAAGTCATTAAGTTTGTTTTTGTAGTCAGAATAAGTAGTTTTGAGAGCACTCTTGAATGGGATCACTGCGTCTTTGTGTCTAAGTTCAGTGGGCAATTCATTCCATGTTGCTGGGCCCTGGTATGCAAAAGAATGCTGTCCATGTGACTTTGTTTTCATAGTGAGAATAATGAGTATATGATTGTCGGAAGAGGAGTGTAAGTATCTTGCTTGTGTGTACACATAGGTGAGGTCGGATAGGTATGTTGGACTAGAGTCTGTCAGTGAAACGTAGCACAGAGAACTAATGTTGTGTTTGATTCTGGATCGAATGGATAGCCAGTGTTGGGTACAGAGCAGCAGGGAGGTGTACTCTGATTGTGGTACTCTAAGTATGATCCAAGCAGCTATGTTTTGAACTTTTTGAAGTCTCTGCAGTAGATATTAAGATGAACCAGACAGAATTGAGTTACCATAGTCCAGTCTTGAAAGTAGTAATGAACACACAAGTGTTTTAGTGGCATCAACTGAAAGATATCTGAGAATGGAGCTGATGCGTCTCAGCTCAAGATATGCAGCCTTGCATATGTTCATGACATGTTGGTGCAGTGTGAGAGTACTGTCCAGAGTAACACATAGGTTTTGTACTGATTGTGTGAATTTAATGTTGGTGTTGCTGATATTTATTGTGTGAGGTAAAGGATGTGAATGAGAAAGTCTTTGTGTTGTAATCAGAATGGCCTCAGTTTTATCATCATTCATCTGCAGCTTGTTACAAGTCATCCATGATTTCACATCAGAAATGCACATCTCTACACCTTGGATGGCAGCATCAACTTCAGTTGGGTGGCTAGATTTGTATATTTGGGTGTCATCAGTGTACAATTGGTGAGACACTGGATGATGATCTATGACACTTGAGAGCAGCTGAGTGTATAGAGTGTAGAGAACAGGTCCAAGAACAGACCCCTGTGCAACACCACAACATAGATCAACTGGGCTGGAGTGTAATCTATTTGCAGACACAATTTGTGTCCTGTGGCAAGGGCGATATGCAGATTGTACATTGCTAAAAAGACTGTTTGAATTCAGACAAGATGCAAGCTGGGATTGAACAACCTTTTGTAAGATTTTTTATATGAATTGGAGATTAGAAACCGGGCAGTAGTTCTTTAAATCCTTATGGTGTAGTGTTAGTTTCTTCAGCAGAGGTTTTACAATGGGAGTTTTGAAAAATGATGGAAATTATGCTGATGAGAGAGAGGTATTAATAACATCAGTTAGTGAAGGCAATACTGGATCTAAGCACTCAAGCAGCAGTAATGTTGGAATTGGATCAAGTTCACATGACTTTGGTGCACTCTAGGATGATTATTTAAAGATGAAAATCTCAAGTGGAAACCTTTCTGGTCAGCCATCTCATCCAAAACCTCCTGAAATGGAGAGTATTTTGCAGACTCCAAGATTTCCTCTTATCCTGCTGGTATGTTCTATTTAGTTTATCTGGTCTCTTTTTATTTTTTATCAATTGCTTTTATACCATGCCACAATTGGAAATTCTTTATCAAAAGTATGTATAAATTTCATCATTTTTCTGTCTGTTTAACAAGATGTGTTTAAGAATACTTACTTACTCATGATGCTGTATATATGAGATTAGATGTTTTGTTAAAAAAGAATGCATTTTGTGATATATTGTATCACTGCTTTATATACAGTGGTCATTGCAACCAGTATGCATTTTGTTTACATGCCAAAAAATCCAGTCTGATTTCTTTGTTTCTTTTTTACTGCAGTTAAGGAGTAGTGATAATCTTTATACTCTTAGCTGCATCCAGAAGGTCAACACCATCACCATCCCCATCCACTCTGGAGTGGAGAATATAAAGATTTCTCTCTGCCAGTTCCTCTGCAAGTAGTAAGTATTGAGGATGGAAAAAAATGTACATTATAGAATAATGAAACAAATACTACAGGTGTTGACTTTTATATAATCTCTTATTTCATTTACAGCTCTCTAAATACGAGTAGGTCAATTATACACTGTATTTATGAATTTAATTCTCATCTAAGGTAGTAGAACTGTTTTATGTTTGACAAAATGTTGGGTAATTTGTGGCCATACACTAAAAACACATTTTGTAGCATTTAAAAATGCTTATGTTCAGTGCACGTAAAACTCATTGGTTTGTTGTCACTTCAGTTGATAATAGTCTTGTCATCTTGTAGACATTTTGAATGTTAGTGTTCAATGCTAAGGTCATATACATTGATTCAACATCAAAATTTGTTTGCGAAATGGAAGATTATGACATGAAAGCACAAGCTCTTGTAGCTTAGATACTGTTATTTCAGAACATTGTGAGATGTTAATTAATTAAATTATAGGTCATAAAACATACTGTTCAAGACTTATTTGTGCAAATAAACAATGAATTGTTTTTCATTGATGTGTCGACTGTTCATCATTGCATTGGTTTTTTTATTTTTCTTTCTGATGTATACCATTGTCTTGTGTAAGTCAGACGCCTAAACCATCTACATTGAATGCAGACTTTACAGACACCAGCAGTGAAACAACATATCCAGGGAATAAAAAAATAAAGGATTATAGGGAAAAGTTTTCATATAAACTGTACAAAAACCATGTATTTCATTTCATAAATATATTTCATTGTTAAACCCATGTTCACTGTACAGATCTTTTTAAGGAGTTTATAATAATGATCTTGATCTTTCAAAACTAATTTCATCACAAATCTGTTACAGATTTCCAGTTCAATGTACTTATGAAACTGGACACAAATATTGAGAATTTGTTGGAGCAGCTGGCCCTCCAAGTTCATACACAAGGCCCAGACACAGAATATAGAGAAGAAATTCTTGCAATGCCATGTGATTCAGTGGAGGAACTAGAGGGCCTTTGCCAGAGGTTGGAGGAGAATCCCAAACTCTCCAAGAAGATAGTAAATTGGGGCTTTATTTTCTGTTTAAAAAACTGTTATAACCTTTATTTGCTGTTGTGAACCTCAGTATGCATTATGCAAGTTCTGCAGTGCCTGTATAATTATTTTTGGGGGTGGGGTGAACATGTAGTGGTCGGCTGTTTTGTCTTACGGATGTAGGCCAAAACATGTTTAGAGATGAACATGTAACAGGTATTTTACTACATATACACTATTACATATTATGTGGCTACTTTAATTCAATCCTTGAGTGAATGTCATTTATGAAGTTAATAGATTCACGGTGGTTAATTTGGTTTATAATTGCTATTAGTACATTGTGTTGCATAGTTAATGTTATCAAATTTTTGTCAAGTTAGAGAAATTAAATTTGCTTGCAAAACCATGGCAAAAAATAATTATATACAAGCATATTTTGTCACATCGATCATGAAATACTACTACTAATAATAATATCAAAATCAAAAAATAGTAATATTATTATTATTATTATTATTTTCAGATATGCTACTTGAGCTCCCTTGGCAAGTTTACAATTGGGGATAGTGTCTGCAGGATGATGAAAAAGCTTAAAACAAAAAGAGTCCAAAGGGACGTAAAGGGAAAAAAGCATTTCAAGAGCTTGTGATATGTCAGGTTTTGATAAGTAAGTATGGCTTGATTTAAATTGTGTTTTTCATGTGACTTGCCAGAGATTTTTAAATGAATTGATAAAGTAACTTGAGACACATTTCAAAGTACATGTTTTAAAAATATTCCATTGATTATTGCTGGCATTTAGAAAAATGCAATGCATCCTTTGTTGTGAAACTTATTTTAAAACATTGTATTACTCTTGCAGAAGCCTGCTTGAAAACTAATGGCAAAGCAAAGGCAAATGGAATGGAAGAGACCGTATCAGAGACCCTCAAATATGCACCCAACCAACGCAGAATGATAAAAAACAAGGTAATCCAAATGACTCTTATTTCATCAATATTGGATTCAGTTTCGTCTTTTAAAGCATAGTATTTGCAAAGCGGATGCATTTCTAAACTGATAACAAAATCAGCTTATCCTATTGCCCAGGACTATCAGAGCTAGAGTCCAGCTAACTACAATATGCATATATCTTGTCTGATCGGACAAGTGCCTCCATTTGGAATTTTTATTCACATGAAATATTTGGATGAAATAAATTCATCTTTGTGCAAATTGATTGCACCATCCACTTGCCAGAAATGACAAGTAAGTGCAAAGTTATCTTGTATCATGGCTTAACGATAGTAAGGGAAGCACAAGTGCAGTGAAGAAAATTTCATACATTTTTATAATGCTGATTAACATGACTTCTGCATATGTAACTAGTGCTGAGATGATATGACTTTATTTAAGCATTACAATTTTGTTTTAATTTGCAGGTGCCTGAGCAGAAGAAGTAATAGATAAACTTTACAGTGGAGTTGGAGACTGATTCTGATTCATAATCTTAATTAAATCTAGAAAATAAACATTAAAGTCATATTAAAATATCTGTTGTATTGTTTCCTTCTTTCATTTTTCTCTTAAAAACAAATGTCTGAACCTTTAGTCTGTAAATTCAGTGGATTCCTTATCAGCCCATCTACTTTTACTTTACACCATGCTACTTTAAAAAAAAAATGAATTATACCTGCCACATTTAAATCTAATGGAAGGCCCTGCTGTAAAGCCTGTTAGTAAAACTACCCAACAAGAGGATTTCATACATTTGCAACTCCTAGATGGATGGTAATGTTTTCATTTTTGTAATGTAGATTTGGACATTCTTGCCACCAGTATGGAATATGTGTTTCAGAAACACAAGCAGCTTTCATCAGATTTGCATATAGGTTTTATATGTTGTGAGTATGTTGTAGGAAGTTTTTTTAAATAACATCATATGAGATGATGCCAGTGGAAATGGCAGAAAAGTGTCTGTATTGTTCACCAACTACACCTTGTTCTTACAAAATGTGGCTGTTACACATTCCCATGATGATGTCACTGACAGCCATCAGTGAGGAATGCCCCAACAAGCATAATACAAATTGCTTCCATTGTAATTGTTACAATTCCATTCTGACCACTCCGGTGTCCTAGTGGTTAGAGCGTCTGCCTCAGAAGCGGGAGGTCATGGGTTCAAACCCCAGCCAAGTCATACCAAAGACTTACAAAAATGGTATTAACAGCTACCTCGCTAGACGCTCAGCATTAAGAGGTTAGTGTTAGGACTGATCGGCCTGGTGTCAGGATAATGTGACTGGGTGCAACATCATACTACATGTTTGCAGCATGATGCCCCAGTGCTATACATCACTATAAACTGCCACACTGCAGACATCGTAGCAATATGACTGAAAAATTATTCAAGCTACGTTAAAAATCCAATCACACACACACAATTCCATTCTACGATCCAGAACCAACACTAATTCCGTACTACAGTTCTTGCATTTCAATCCAATTTTGCTTTTGAAATGTAGTGCCACTCAATTCATAATGAACCCATTCATTTCAAACACTCGCAAATACTTATTATTCCTGTCTACAACTGAAAAATATCTATATAAAAAAACGTGTAACTGTGTTTTATGCAAGGGCATGGAGATGCACAAAAACTTGCACCTGAAACTTGAATAAAACCCCGACTGTGGATAAGACTTTACCCATCGATTACCCCAGCTTGGGGATAAATTCCGACCGTGGCGATTTATTATATATCCTATGACTGCTCCAGCTTGAGGGCAAAATCCAAGCACATCCCTAAAAAGATAACAAGTATAGCGGCTCTTTACCTTCTGTAAATGCCACTTGAGCTTCCTGATGCTGTTGTATCTGCCATTTGACAGAATCACGAATGTGGATATATTTCTTAATTGCCTCTAGTTGTTGAGCTAGTTTAGCTGTATGAAATTCCTTTGTGCAGACTCACTCATTATTAATATTACAACAGTGATTTAATTACACATCACCTGTCAGCACACCGATGATAAGTCAGTTATTTTATAACACACCAACAAGCTTGCCCCTTGCACCCCCCCCCCTTTTTTTTTATTTGGGCACCTGTGGACATGAATCTGCAAGGCTCAAATTGTCATTTTTAATATAAGATCTCAACATTTTTAAGGCCTTAATTTTAAAGACATCCTTAAAACCCCCAAAAGGTTATCAACTGGATCACCAGCCTTCGTTTAGAGTAACAGCAAGTATATATATATATTTAGGTCTAAGGAAACACAATAAAAATGTTTGATTTAACAATGACATATTTGCCTCAGGTCTGTGATCCTGAAGTGAATATTAACTGTCCATTTATTTTCTTGGCTTTTCTTTACTAGGAAATTGATTATAGAGATTTCTGCAATGGTGAAGGCAATGTAAAAATTGGTTACTATAACATACTTTTTACGCCATGTTTGAAAACATAAATCCAATGGAAAGGTTATAGTCTGAAAATCTTCATTAAATTAAGTTAATATAGGGGAAAAAACTTTAAGAGTTCATAAATATTTTTCAGTGCTGAATAAAGATATAACATAACACTTTCTGCTGTGATTTTAATAGTTTCTGAGAGCATGAAAAATTTCTAGAACTATAATGTATAAATGTTTTCAAAAGATTATATTAATATGAGGGAAAAATCTGTTATGAAATAAACCGACAAGATCTTGTATGAATTCATGTTATCTTTAAATATGATATTTGTGTGAAAATATCTGGAAGAAAAAACAAGATGGTGCCACTCACACATACAGTGTGGTTGCCACAGTAGCCATATTAAGAAACTTTTTATCGCTACTTCTGAATGGATAATTGTGTCAGCGTGTCAACATGTGTACAAAATACTTATGTTGATGTCTAGCAGGTCCTGAATGAGAATTATGGTGCTGTACAGACATCCTATAAGGCCACCAATGTGGCCATCCTGAAAATCTTGGTATAACTACTTCTCCTGAATGAATCGTCATATCAGTGAAAGACTTCTTATGTCTAGTTGGACGTAAATGAAAATAGTGCCAATCTAACCTCCAATATGGCTGTTTTAATGGGCATCTGGAAAACCCTTCCTTGCTACTTCTCCTAGATGGCTGGTCATTTTGACATTGTGCTTTCACTAGATGACCTATTTGATGTCTGGTTGGCCGTAAATGAAACTATGCATATGGTTTTGATGTCTAGTTGGTCCTAAATGTGGTTTTTGCTGCTCATAAACTTCTAATGGTATTATAGTTGGTTCCTTAATGAAACTGCTGTACAAAATTAAAAGGCCTTCTCACTTTCTATCAAGTTGGATACAATTATCTTTACCAGCTAGGATTTCTTGATCCTCTTTTTTATACATCAACCCTTCGCATATGTAGTTAGCTAAAACAGTATTTTGAACAATTAATTGCCCTCTTGCAAATACAATCCCAATTGCATGCTTTTACCAGTGTGAGAGCTCCTTATATAAGTAGCTAAGTATTCAGTAACTGAATTTCCACATCCACATGCATCAACTCAGAATTAAAAGTTGCAAAACATATACAAATTTGAAAATCTTGAGACATGTGTCACTTTGCATGGTGGGTGTTATGATTTAAATGCAACAAGGAAATTGAATTAGGGTTAATTTCTTTAAGCTGTATTCAATCATGGGGCCCTGGATTATAGAATGGTCTAGGCATACACATCACTAATCAACTCTCTCTAGTCCAACCAATGTGTGGATATGAGAAAGCTTGCCAGTAGCGTTATGTGTGTTGATTTCTTCCAATAAATATGTTGGCTGCCATGTAAAGTCTATGATGTCCTGAAAAATGGTGTTAAGCTCCATACAAGCAAGCTAAACAATCAATGATATAATGGAATAGTAGACACCATTTTAGCTAAATATGCCAAGAATTGATTTAGAGACTTGGTTAGTGATGATGACTTAAAATTGGCAAGGGATTAAAAAGATAAAAGAAATGACCTTTCATGGCACTGTAATATAACAAATGAGGAAAAACAAAAGTTTATTGCATTTGAACCTTTTGTTTTTTCACAGTTTCAATTTAAGTCATAAGGCCCCTTATTTTGCCTTACCAAACATATAGCAAGTTATTACCTCAAGCCCTAGCACTAATAATGCCTCACAAGTAAGCAGTCTTTTATGGAGTCTCAGGTCTTAGTATATGTCTAGCAATACTTATGTCCAGTTTGTTTATAAAATTCTTTCTCACATGGTACAGTTTTCAGAGAGACACGATAAATTCAACAAGTGTGGTAATGAAGGGACAGGCATTCTTTATTTATGCACACATCCCAAAGGGACATTGCTATGTTTGAATCAACACTGAACTGAAGAATGGAGCATCAGCTGCATCAATTAAAATATTGTGGCCCACACAAAATACTGCAAGGACTATAATCAATTTATGAGTGCAATGGGCATGAATTACTGTAGCAGACTGGAGGAAGTAATCCGAATTTATTAATATCTTGAAGCTAAATATAGTAAAGTTTTCATCTATAATCTGTGGAATCGTTTTTGCACACAGTTTGCAGGATTTGTCTTTGGGTCATCGTTTTTCTTTTTCTTCATCTTTCTAGCTTATGGTATCTTGATAAGTCTTATGGTGCCGTGCAACTGCACTTGATGATTACCACAGCCAGTGACATTGTATCAAATCTTCTGGGATCATTGATTCAATGCAAATTCCACATAACCTATCACCATCCTCATGTTTGCCATCTGACTTACTAAGTTATTTTGCCTATATAATAATAAAAACAATCTGGTCTGATGTATTGATAGCGTTCTGAATGACCATAATATATTCTCTGTATCTACCCTAGAAAATCCTGAGTGGATCGCTGTTTGGTTTTAATAAACCAAAGTAATCTCCAATGAAAGGCATTTTACAGACACAAGTGTCTGTTTCCTGTATGCAGTGATTAAATGATAGTATTATGTCTTTATTTTTTTAAAACTGATGATACATATGATCACCTTCAATGTGCAATATTAGTTATGTTAATTAACGAGTGGGCAATATTTGAATTTCAAAGATAAAAGTGTATGCCATGATCACTTTAGTAGGATGATTTGTCAAGTGAGGTTATCTTTTCTGTTTGAATAAATATTGTTAACTAAACTATTTTCGCAAGTTATGACATAAGAATGATTCAAAGAAAGAAAATTCATTAAATTGAACATATAAAATGTAATACTGCAACAGAGTCTAGATGAACTATTTCTTCAGAGACACAATCCAGACTCTGTGGCAGCAAAATTATCAAATAGGATACAACTAACAGACAATCACATTTTCAGTCACAATCGTTTGACAATTATCAATGGCTTGAATTCATTGACTATGAAGGCAAAGTGATTTGCAGTTACTGCAAAAAAAGTTCCCAAACTGTCACAGATTTTAAATTCTACCAGTGGACTTGTAAGTGTAACTGACAAATTCAGGATTTAATCAAGCAAGTCTCATGATAGTATTGTACCTAATAAAGCAAAATGTAGCACAGTATATTCATGACACTTAGGCCAGCATGTACAAAATATTCCTCAAGTTACAGTTGCTAGCACTCCACTAAGAAATGTCATTTTATAATAAATAAAAATGTAATGGAAAAAAAAATCGATAAAGTGATTGCACTCTTTAACATAGCCTACTACCTAACTCAATAATGAAAATGATTTGGTTCATTATATCTTTGTGTTTTATGGAATAAATGCATACATCTGATTGAATTTTAGGCAAGAGACTGAACTTTTGGGTTAAGTTAAAATGTATGTGGAACAAATGCATTTTCTAAAACTACTTGTATCAGTGTGCATTGTGACTTTTCTTTAAGATAACTCTAAATTGTACTGGGTATATATCATTTTCTTCAACTGCACACTGTTGTCTTCCATTTGATTTGATGACTTACA